>VZTX01024065.1:555989-590206 GCA_013400915.1 Pardalotus punctatus | reverse complement strand
CCCCCCCCCCCCCCACCCCGCTTCTCTATTGGAAAGGAATTTGTGGTCCTTGATGGTTTGTGGTGGGGTTTTTTTGTTGGGTTTTTTTTCTGGTTCGTTGGTTGGTTGTGGGGTTTTTTTTGTTTGTTTTTTTGCTTTGCTTCTCCCCTCAGCAGATGTTGGGGAGTCTCGGGTTGGTTGTCAACACCTGGGCTACGAGCAGGTGCCAGCTGTGCTGCCTAAGCGTTTAACCTGTGTAAAGGGTTAAATGGTAGGAGTTATACGGCACCAACAGTGCAGGAGATAATCAAACAGGAAGGAGTAATGAGGCTCTTACCTGGTTTTCTTCTAGGTTTAGATCTTGTTAAGGCACAGCCCCTGAAGTTGTAGTCACTGATCACAAGAAGGAAGCTGGAGTTTGTTTGCCCTCCCATGTGTAATATTGTGAGTTTTTCTGTGTTTAGTTTGTGATGTTTCGTATACTCTCTCTGTATCTGAACTTGGATTTGAGTAAGGATTTATCCACTTTTGGGGGATAAATTCATATCAAGATGATGTGCCATACTGCAGGAAGATGATTGATTGTTTCCCTTTCACTTCCTGCTCTCTGTGTGATGGACAAATTTTGCTTATGGAACAAATTCCTGAACTGAACTCATTCTGACACTAGGAGTAGACCTACATTAAAATCTCATCTGACCTAAGCTACATTTGGTAAAAATCCCAGGTCAATCACCTCTTTTATGTTCTATTTCTCTCTCTCTCACACACACACATTTATATATTTGTCTGCGGATTTCACTATCTCTACCTTTGCTGATTCTACAATATGCATTCTGGATTGTTTTTAATGCCACATTTATCTTAGACTTCAACCAGACTCTTTTTCTTTCTTTTCATTACCTTTTTATATCCTAAGTTCTTCAGGAAACAGTCAAGTGTTATTCCTAATCCAGTTGTTTTTATTAGCTCACACTTACTTCTTTCAACTGAGGCTGGATGATTGAAAGCCTGCTTTCTCCACCAGAATGTTGTGGATATGTGGATATTGGGTTTTTTGGGGGTTCTTTTGCTTTTTGGTTTGTTGTTTCCCCCCCCCCCAAGGCTAGGAATTAGGTAATATATGTTACATATACTCTAGTGGTGCCAACTATCCTGACTTCATTAATATCATGAAGGTTTGTATGCATGAACCGTGAGAGATGAAAAAACCAGGGAAGGGTGTAAAGGAGACCAAGACTTCGTGGTAAATGGTCAGCTCCTTTTCCAGGATAATCTTAAATAGAAGCACAAAGAGCAAGAAGAAAATATAGTCAAAATTATATCAGTAAAACCCTACAAAAATAGGCTGTGCAAAAAGTATTGTACTCAGCAGGTAATATACACTCATTTTATGGTTAGGATTTCTGTAACTTTGCGTCGCTTCATAGAGCAAGACATTTCTGTCCCTAAAAAAAAGTTTAAAATTCACGAACATATCCTCTTTACAAGAGAAATTAAATAGAATATAGATGAAAAAATATAAACAAATACACCATCATGGGATCTGCAGTTTTCAAAGCAAATTGCAATGATTCCTTAGAGATATATTGGAGAATTGTGATGGAACAAGTAAAGGTGATGGTCTTAATGATTTGAAGTAGAAATCGATTTCTAATCATGATACAGATCTACTTAATGAGTAGTTAAAAACAATACTTTAAAACAAATGGTAAGAATAGAGAAAAAATACTCTTGACAGAAGAGGTGTTATTGTCAGGTATAAATCTTGGCAGCTCTCGTGCATTTTTAGGAGCTAAACTAGATGCACTAAAGATGCTCTGCAACTTTGATTCATCTTGTACACTCTCTCTCAAGAAAAGATTTCTGCAGTTCAAGGAAAAGTTCCCGTAACTTACCTGCGTGTTGTTTTGCTCACTTCAGATCCCAAATGACCAATTTTGTGCCATGGTCTTGTTTGGAATTGCACCTTCTATTTTGATTTCTTAATGGGAAAAGTGGGTATTAGAAACACCAAGAAAAAAGCAACATACTGCTTATTGTTTGTGGAATCAAACGGCTGGATGGCATTTGTGCTTTTGAAGCCTTCCTGTGTTCAAATGTTTTAACAAGGGGATGAGGGATTGATTATATCCCTGTATTTTGCCAAAAGAGATGTATGGAAAATAACCTTTTTCCAGTCTATAAAAGGTGTCTCAGGACCCCTTAGCAGAAGCCTGCTAAATGGTATTTGCTTTTCGAAAGCCTTTTGTTTTCTAGCTGAATCCCACCATTACTATTGATAAGCTATTGTACTGGGCAACATGAAATATAAGTAATTTGAAACTATTTATGTCAGTATATAATACTCTGATCAGCCCACGTTGCAGTGTAATAAAAAAGTCACCTAGATATTTACATGGAACTTATTTTAATAAATCTGTTATTGAGTAAGATATATTTTACCTTATTAGTCTCAAGGTGAGCTGAAACTGTATTGGCAGCACAGTTTAGCATTTATAATGTGCAGCTTTCTGAAATTAATCACTTTTATCTCAGTATTCTTAAACTTCTTTGGCCAGGGGGGTAGATAGCATTCATCACTCTGAAATACTGTATTGTTGTTATTCTCCTGGGCTCTGTTCAACCACAGTGTACACGGCATGCCTTTTAAACAATTATCTCCTGATCTTAAGAGACTGAAGGAGACCAAATCATCCAAATATGGTTCTTCCATGGCTGTTACTCCACAACTCGGAGTTTTGACAGGGCACACGTGCAAATACCTGCACCTGGTACCTCCTTAGCAGCTCTTGTCTTGTTTCAGAAGCTGCAGCAGTGACAGGCAGGACGGCTTTGCTTGCTTTCTGTCTACCAGAAATCACTTCAGCATGTCCAAATGGTCCCTTCATAAAATCTGTGCTGAAGAGCAAAAAAAAAAAAGGACCGAAGTTATTTGTGACTCTGCAGAAGTTGCTAAACATGGTGATAGTGCTGTAGCAGAGCTCCTGGCGTCGCAAAACAAAACTGCTGCCAGAAACATTCAAAAGTAAGCACCAATTTACTGCTAACAGGAAACAAGCAACTGTTAGAATATAACAGTTCTTAGATTATAATATCTTGGTAAAAATTTCCAGGCTCAGACAGCACCAGTGAGAGAGATCTATGCCCACTAAATACCAACATTTCGGTCCTGTGTGCTCTGAATAAATAAGATGTGTGTGGTAGCACCAGTGCTCTCTAGGTGTGAGGGTGGGGGAAACAATCGTATTCTGGTGCAAAAATTAGGAGTGAACTGAAATGGCAAGTGTCCAGTGCGAGAGACTTGACTTTTTTCCTGCCAAACACACAACTACCCATCCAGAAGACCGGTTCTGCTTCTCCTTAAGTCCCGGTAGTACCAGCGAATTTACTGGTGTGAAAACAAAGAAAGAAAAACCAAAGTACAGTTAGCCTGGTCTAAATTTGGGTTTGTCATGGGGTGGATGACAGTTCTTTGCCATAGTATTGATCAGATTATTTGCTTTGTAATTAATCTAAACGTCAGATTCTTTTTTTTCCCCCACAACTTTACAATGCAGCTTTAACCCACAAAAAGCGAAATTGTTCCAAGTGAAGTGCTTTACTAACAGATATTGTGTAACATGTCTGCAAGCACTTCTCCCTGCTATTTGGACCTTCAGATATGATCAGCCATATTCAATTCTATGGTCAGATTTTGGCATGAAATGTAGGGGATTTTTAAAAAGTCAGAAATATTTTCCCTTGAGACTTAAAAAGACCTGAGTCTTTCAACATAAAAGGAAAACAAAGCAAAAAACCCGATTCCTGGATTTAGATACCTAGGCATTCCAAATCTGCAATTAAGATTTGATCACTGGGCTAGAGGCTGAAGCAGTTGTGAGAAGTCTTAGCTCTTTTGAAGTGTCACAGACCTAACAGTTGGCATGGTAGACAGCATATATTCAAAATCTGGAAGGTATCTGACAGCACGTCACAGAAACTATAGCAGCAAAACTGTGAATAAATAATATTCATATAGTTTACAATGTCTCTGTGTAAAGTAAGTTGGTGCTGTTCTGAGACTGTGAATAAGACATATTTTTTTTTAATAACCAATACAGTAAAACTGTATTTAAACACGGCATTGCTGCATTCATCTAAGGCTGGTCAAAAAGTGCTGATAATGGCCACAGCAAAGATTCCATCCATGAACTTGGCATCAAACTCTTTCAAGCAGCTTTTTTTTGCCTATATTTTGCATTGATCTGGCTAGCACTAGATAAAGACCTGTGACGTCAGCTGTGGGTTTGTTGTGAGCTTTCTTCTTCCTTCCTTGAATTGTTTTCCCCCTCTTAGAAGGTTTGATGGAGTCAGGGCCATCTTTCTTGACCCGTTTTATTACTTCTGGTATTAAAACAGTTACTCACATTATCACCTGTAGTGAAGATCTCTAAATGTGCTCTATACAATTTACCATCACTTAACCTTGGAAGTACAAAAAAAAAAGGTTGAAAATCTGTCTTAAAGAGAATCTCTTCAAGGTTGCTTTGTTGCTCAGTCAGTAAAAACAGAAAAATGCAATGTGCATTATATAGGTTGGGAGAATTAACCAAATCTCTGGCAGGAGCAGTAGGAAATGAGGAGGTAGAAGATAGATGATGAAAAAAGAAGAGGCAGTGGAGTGGCAGCACAGAAATCAGATATTAGGACCTCCCCAGAGACCTGTTCCGCACTCCTGCACGTACCTAGACCTGGGTGCAGCCGGAGCACCAGCCGGGATTAAATCTGTAGCAGCAGTGGCCCCCGCATTAGAAAGGAGCCACCCTCCTTTTCTGGGACGCCCTGTAAAAGTTTGTGTTGAAGTTGTGTGCACAGCAAACATTCAGCAGCCTCTGGGGGTCAGGCTGAGGGAAGAATCCTGAAGTGTTGTGTTATTTGTGCCAAAACCAGCATTTTAACTATTGATGTTACTCCTTAGAAGGGGAAAAAGTTGAGAGGAAATGAAAGTTGGTGTGTTCCCTTTGACATTGATAAAAAAAACAAGAAACAACTCTATAAGGAATTACATACAGAGAACTGCAATTCAGCTGCATTATTGATGATTCTTTCATCTATGATCAATTTTTATAGCAAACTGTTGACCTGCACTACACTATTTCTTGTTGCATCCAATATGTGATGGCTACACTATCTGAAAAAAGCCTTACCCTCAATTATTCCACACCCCCCCCCTTTTTTTTTTCCCTGTGCTTTGAATCTTTGTTAGGTTTTTCCTAAAAGCCTGTTTTCTCCTTGGGAGTTCTGTACTGGTTAGTTCTAGTGTTGTAAGTCAGATTATAAGTGAATGAGTAACACTAGAGTAATACAAATTTGAATTAAAGTAGAGCCAGGGAGCTTGGCAGCAGGACTACTATTTTTTCAGTAGGTGTGGAGGGAATTAAATTCTTAAAGTTGTATGGTGTGCTCTTTCCTGCTGTTTCTGATGTGTTGTTTGTTGGTTTTTTCTTCCAGTCTCCCAGTTAATAAAATTTATTAGTTTGGGCCTCAATAGAAAAGGAGGGACAAAGACAGGCAACTTAAATTTCTCTGTGTCCCCCTCAGTATTTCTGACTATAGAGTAAAAACAAAGTAACCTGCCTCTCGTTTAGTAGTGCACAGTCTGGGCCATAATTTCCTTTTAAAAACAAGGTCTGTGTCACCTTCCTTTGCATCTTTCTCCAAATACACCTAAAGGCTGAAAATGGCGAACAAATTATTACATATTCCCTAGGAAATAAAGGAATAAGAATGTATTTGATTCTGTAGCTGTAACAACTAAGGAAAAAACAGTTGCCTAAACAAGAAATGAAACAATTGTAGAATTTTCAGGTATAATCTTTAATAATATTTTTGGCTGCATGAAACAAATTCTAAGCAGAAAATTATTTTTTGGTTCTATTGTTAAAATGCTTATTATGGCACCTTCTTAAAATATGTGAAAGTTATTTGCAGTGTGATGTCCAGAAGTAGCGCTCCTTTTACATATGTGAATCTAGAGAGAAATGCACACATGACTTGAGATAATTTGAATTATTAGGCTGGCTCTTAGGCTGAGAAATGCAGCAGATGCTTACTCTTAATGGCTTGAACACAGAGTTGAGTGGCGGTGCATGGATAAGTGGAGTACACTTAGATAAACTAGCAGCAGAACATTAAGGCTCTCTGTTTCCCTCTTTAGTGGAAGGAAAGTGCTGCTGGATTTTGTAATGTAAATAAGCTTGAAATAATATCCCTGTCTTGCTTTCATAAGTACAAGTACACTCAAATATTCTTACAAGATTCAATACTGTCAAGAACCACAGTGTTTTTAATCACAATAATTAAGCTACTCCTTTTAAAATCTACATTTTTTAATCTTCTGAAATAGTATCAAAGTCCTTTTCTTCCTTCTAAGAAGGTATCTAAACACGAATCCCCAAGTGTGTATTTATGCAATATATTCTCCATGTGCTGTTACTGCATTGGTGTTCAGTGGATTTTAAATAACCTGCAAACACCAATCCCTGATTTTCCACCTTGACCTGAATTTTGTGTGTGGATAGAATAACTCCAGGAAGTGCAAGCATAATGACATTAGTGGCAAACTGGTTTGGTCTTCCCTCTCAGGAGATATTGCTCTTACGAGCTTCCTTTGATGTCAGTGTGTCCGTTTTTAGGGGAACGCTTTCCACCACCCATGACTCATTCTGTCCTTGAAAGGCAAACCAAGACTTTGTAACACTCTAAGGCAAATATTTTTTAAAAACCTGGCCTTTTTAAAAATCTGCCTTTTAAAGAGGCGGTACCTCCCTCAATGTTAAGAGGGCTGTAGAAAACTGAAAGGCAGTGCGGGAAGCTCTTCTGAGACCATTGTTTCTAGGGCTGGCTAATTTAAGACCCACAGGACAATAAAAGGGAAAATGCACATCTGTGATCCTTGACTCTAACTATCTTAAGGCAGGGATTGTAGGTGAAAGGACTGAGAATGTGCATAACATTTCAGCACCCAAAATCCTCAGGTATCCTCAAAACCGAAATATAATATCACATTGTTGATCTCAATATCTTTATGAACACCTCTGACTACTTTTTTAAAAACTTGTGTTTAGAATTGTAGAAGGATTATTTTCCATGAGTTCTCAGGAGCAAACATTAGAGATGAAAATTGGTTCATGTTTACTCCACATACAGGCATGGCAGAAAGGGAGGCAACAAGTTCACTTCTCATGTGAAAACATCTTTGTTACTTCATTTGCATTTTACCCTTGCAAGTGCGTATTTCATGTGCCTTGAGAATAGTGATCGCTCATCTAAAGTTGGCTCGATGTTATTCTCTCACTTTCTAGACTTGACTAACTGCCAGAATATTTTCCTGTTTTTCTCCGTTCCCCCAGCTGGGATCTGTTATATGTTGGCCATAAAGGAAAACAGAAAAGTTGCTAGTATTTTCTCCATCTGGATATTTAAATTAACTAACCTGCATTGGGAAAAATGATACTTTTGCGGGTTAGGAAGAGACGAGATTTAAGCTTTACATCTGGTAACAGAAGTTTGGGGCCCTATTCATCATATTTGTCCTCAGGAAGGTAGCATTCCAACATGACAGTTTGCAAGGAGGCTAATAAATTGCTTGGAAATGTAGCCCCAGGCAGGAATGGATGGATAGGAGCTCGTCTGCCATGCATTTCTCTTTGCTGCTCTCCTTAGTAAACAGCATTGTTTTCTGTGCCTCTTCTGGGAAAGGGGGCAGGATTATTGATAATACGTTAACATAATTCCCCAAGGAATCTGGGGCTGGAGGCACAGAGCTGCTCATCCATTGATTTGTCACTGTGACTTCTGTTCATCTTGAGTACAGATATTTAAGATCTGTAAGTTTTGAAGATTTTATTCATATCTGCATTTAAACCACAATCCTTGGCTTTCATTAATCACTTCAATAAATAGAATGCTTTCAGCTGTGGATCTTTTGATCTGTTTGTTCCAAAATTTCTAACAGTTACTTCTCTAGAAGGAAATGCACTGTTGCCTGAGGTTTTTGAAATGTAAGTGCTTTCCTGAAAGCTGCACCCCAACCACTTTTCCCCTGCTTCCTACGGAAATGAGGATATAATAGAATAAAGCCTGTTTATCGTGGTTGCCTCAGACTATGATGTTAGAAGCAAAAGCCCCTTTTTTTCCCCCAGTTCTCAATGCATATATATACACACCCATTTGGATACATGTGTATGTAAATACTTACCTGTATGCACACCTCTCTGTGTACTGTTTCTCCATGGCCCTTCAGCTGGAAAAGTTCTGTTCCTGACAAAATACTTGAAAAGATTCATTATTTACTTTCCAAAGATTGTGGTTTGACCTTGGCCTATCAGTACTTAGACAGATTTGACTTCAATGCTCAGAAAATGAATGTCTCTGCCAAAACCATATTCTAAAACATAACTGACAGCTGCTTTCTCTCCACATTGTGCCTATGAAAGAACTCTTGAGAAAAAACAAACAATTTTAAACCTAAAATGCAAAAGAAATTTACTTATCTTGGCAGAAACTTGGAAATTATTAATAAACTGTAAAATGAAGAGATTGACTGTACTCAACAGGGACATCAGGAATAGTGATTTGTCTTGAAGAGCACTACTAACAAAATGGAATGTTGGTTTGAAAAGTTTGTTCTAATTTTTTTATGCACAAGATGTTAACTAACTTTATTATCTCAACTGCCTTTGGAGTTCTGATGCCTCTGCAATGAGCCCTCCACCTGGGAGAGCCAAAATAATTTTGATTGTTTAGTGTGTCTAGTTGGGTTTGAATGTCACTATTTAAAAGGTTGTTGGTTTTTGTTTTCTTTTTTTCATATGGCATAGCTAAAAGCTGCATAATATTTGTGGGCTTGGGGTTTTTTTTGTTTTAATTTCATTAAGGGAAGGTTTATTGTTGTTCTTTGGTCCAAAGCCCCTATACCAGCCTAAAGAAGTCTAAGGGCAAGTCTCAGGAGTGTCCACCAAACCTCCCAAAATTTATCTTGCAAAATAATAAATGGCCTGAAATTGCCTTAACCACTTCAAACATCCTCACACTTCCTATATAAGAATTAACTTTTTTCTTACATGGACACTTTGAATTTCCTCCAGTGTCCTTTCCCATCCAGAATCAGGAATTACTATGTAGATAGGGGTAAGAAAAGTCCTCAGAGCAGTCAGGGAAAGTAACTTCGTGACATCACTGAGTATAACTCCAGAAACATGACCTTGTTCATTCCCACCCTTCTTCCTTTCCCCTAATTTTGAGAGAAACCTATTTTTACTCAGTAATTAAATTTCTGTTTATCTGATACTTCATAATTAAACTGATTTTTAAAATGGGGTAAAGACATGTCCATCCTGCTTGGAGGTAGTCTAGCACCAACCGTGCTGCTTCTAGGTGTGGGAAGCCGTGTGGGTGCAGGGGGAGTGGTTCCAGGTCAGGAGCTGAAATTTTCTCCAGATGCAGTATGATTGAAATATATCCACAGTATCATGGATACAACAGCTCTGTAAGTGGAATTAATTGATAAGTTAGTGCCTTTTGCTGCACCTGTGTGCTGTAGGACATATATTGAAAGCAGGAATAGAGTAACTAAATGTCTGTCTGTCTCTCCCAGTGCTGTCCTGGTGACTAAGCATGCATTTGTCAGTAGAATTCAGCTATATGCTGTTTGAAAGGAGGATTTCAGTTCTTACTTTTATAGTTGCTTTACAAGAATATTATCTAGGGCTCAAGTAACAAACTTTAGAATCAAAGAAGCTTGATAGAAACACTAATCTCTAAAAGTTTGGTTGATCTCTGGACCAGCATTTGGAAGCTGGAGTCAGTGCACTTTAAAACACATCACATATTTCAAACCAAATAAAACTTCAGATAAAAACACTAATAAATCCCAATTTCAACCCTAAACACTTTCAAACAGCTTCAGCCTCGCTCTTTTAATGCTGTCATACTTTTTTTTAATCTCTATTTTCCATAAGCGCATAGAAGACTGATTCTCTTCATGGCTAGAAGAGTTTCAGCTTTGATAGGATTGAGTAGTCTAGTTGATACTTTAAAAGAGCTGCTATCCAGAAAAGGGTTATTTTCCTGCCTTGCCGCTTTCTGCCTCATGGATCTTGACACAGTAGTCATTACTAGCGGATACAGGTCATTTAGGAGGGAAATGGGGGGATATCTGCTTTCTCTGCTCACCAGTTGCCGTGCTGAATGTTTTTGTACATGACTGTGAGAGATTCAGTTCAGCTTCATTCTCTACCTGAGGTGATCCTCATGCCCCTGTTGGGTTGATTGTAGTGATTCTTATGTAAGACATTTTCTGTAATTTCTTTAAGAGAAAAGGGGGAAACTATGGGTAGATAAAAGGGAGATTAAGATATCATAATCTTGTGCACATCACAGGGCATGAGAATCCTGTCTTTCATTTACTACTCCAAAGTTGATTCAGAGATTTTACTCTAAAAAAGTCACTTAACTTAAACTCCTCTTGCACTAATTTGAGCTCTTTTTTCTATTTTCCTCTAGCAATAAAGGTCTTAATCACAAAACACATCACGTGAGCTCTTTCACACAGCCAAGATAAAAAAAGAGATTCATTATCATCACCACTTCCACCTTTTTCTCCCCCAGCCCTGCGCTTTTTAATGAGCCTTTAGCCCCACTATGAAACAAATGGTCTTGCTCTGTTTTATAATTATGGCTTATGGATTTTCTCTTGATGCTTTTATCACTGTTGCTGGCAAATTTCTGACTTACGTCCTTCAGTCCAACTTGAAATTAATGAGTAGTTCTAGAGAAAAAAATCCATTTACCCTGTGCTGAAGCAGTCTGCCAATCTCGGGAAGAAATCCTTTATCTGAAGAGGACCACCACACATACTCAAGGGTAGCTCTTTCTTGTCTTTGCAAGCCCCAGACAGTATCACCACCGGAGCAGTGTGCTTAGGATTGCAGGGCTTGGGTTTGGGGCTTGGCTTTTCTGTTGGTCAGTGGGTTGGTTTATTTTGGAAGACCATCATCAAGACTCGGATGGCTGTTCTAGTGACTTTTGCAGTCCCCTATCTCCCAAGAAGCCACCCTAGCTGAGTGAGGATCAGCAGCAAAACCCAGGAAATTCGGGAATGCCGTGGGTCTGGCAGCAGATGAAGCTGGGGCCATGGTCAGCTGGTGTGGGCTGTGCCTCAAATGCCATCCCCAGCCTGGAGTGAGAGTGAGACATGTCACCCTGGGCAATGTCTACTGGGAAAGGGAACTCTTGAAGCTGTTATTTTATGTTTAAGGGAAAAGGGCAGTTTGCATGTTCTGTGTCAATGACAGCATTTCTCCAAATACAGGACTTTTAACAGTGATACTTCTGCAAATAATGACACCCAACCCAAAGCTGCCTGCTTGGGTTGAGAAGGGTCAGCAGTGTAACTGCAGGCTGTGACAAGGTAATTAGCTATTAAAAAAAAAAAAAAAAAGGAAAAGTGGTCCATCTGACAGAAATTGTAAGAGAGGAGCAGGATTTTAAAAGGTGAGCGATTCAGGTTTAATGGAAGATCTGAGCTGAGGCATTTTGATAGATACAGTGTTCTACAGCTTGTACTGTTTGAGTGGGTGTCTGTGGAAATTTGCAAAGCTGTGGAATTGGTCCTGAATATGTTTCTTTGCTTCTTTAGATGTCCTTAACATACCAGATTTGATTATGCTTGTCTTTTAAAGGCTGTCAGATTAGGCAGGAGAGTTGCTCGCATTTCAGCCCCTGATCCTCTGCTCAAGAAGGCTGCCCCTGCAGCCCACCATCCCCATCCCAAGAAATAGCCTTGCCACAAATAGACAATTCAGTAGTTTTTGGTTTTCCTTGGTGCTTGATTAACTCATAATGGCCTTTTTCTTGCAGGAGCCATCGCCAGGGGTGTGAAGAAGGGCAGATCAGAGGCAGTGCTTAACTAGCAGATACTGCTGGAAATTTAGGAGTGTCTTGGGGAAAGCTTCAGGGTAGTGGTAGGATGATGTGTAGTTACAATCCATTTTTCATATAGCAATGTGCTAACACTTAAACACTTACATTTTGGAGGAATCTGCTTTGGATAGCAGTAATAGTGTTGTCCCTACTATAGGAATTCTAATTCTCCTGAAAAGAAGAGCTAAACCAGAGGTGAACTGGAGATAAAACATTCAAATGTTATTGTCATCTCTCTGCACTTCTATATTGAGATGAGTTAAAGGAGTGGAAGGAAAATTAATAATAGAAGTTGAGCCTGGTGAAGCTGAGATGAGAGATGTCTTTCAGAGAGCAGTATTGGATGCTTTGGTCTTGGCTTCTTTGCTGAGTCTCAGGGAAAGCAGCATCTTACTTGTTTCAATGGGCAGAGGACACAGGGCAGGGAAATATCCATCTTAGTCCAGAAACTTTCAGGCACCACCTTGCAGCTGAAAGCCGGTAAACGCAAGATGATTTTTCCCTGTGAATATTGAGACCTGCTCATGTCATTATTGTTTCTTTCAGTGTTTACAATAGTGTTTAGCATTTGCTATATCTGTTTAATATTTTTATTTGTGTTTGGATGGTAAACAGATTCACAAGCCAATCTTGTGGATTAGTTAATTTCTAAACACCCTTGATGAACTCTCTTTAGAATTCCATTTAACAGAACTGTAATTACTTCTGTGTGCATATGCAACACCTGACAGGCTGCTGGGGCTCTGATGTAAGCCAAGGACACAGGAAGAGCTGAGAGGTTTTATTCCTCTTGAAGTTTTCCAGTGAGATAATTTCTGAGTAGAAGAAAAATAAGATTATAATGGCAGCCATGGTTTGCTGCTGTAAAGAAGTAACAGGGTAAGTGCAAGGACCCTGTCTCTTGAACAGAAAAATGAAGACAATATAATACTTGCCTTGCTTTCTTACTACTCTGTGGCAAGACTCTCTGGTTTTCTTATCTGGAATAAGTGGATAGCAACACTTCCCTTCTTTAGTGATATTTTGAGAGCTGCAAATAAAGAACCTGGATATAGACTCTTTGTTTGGTAATATTTTCCTAGGAGCATGTTCTTGTTTTGCCCAAGCTCTCAGTCAGAACACATGGAAAATAAGGTTCTAATTCATCACCACCAAACCCTCTAGAAGGACAAGTGCTAATCAGGTGGGACATCTCTGTGCCAGATGCTGTCCTTGGAGAGTTGGAGCACTGTTCATAGTGTCACCATGCAGAGTGGAAGGCAGTGTTTTTGCTGATGATGCTACTAGAACTTGAGATTGCCGTTTCATGTGGTCTTAATGATCTTGACTCAAGCACGCACTTTCAAAAACACCCTCAAGCATCTAATTACATTTTAGGCAACTGGATACTTTTAAAAGTTGTATTAAGTCGTTCTACTTGAACCTGTGCAGTTTAGATCATCACATTGTCTTAAAAGGGAGGCTGTTTTAAACTTTCATTTCTGTTTCTATTCAGACAAACATGAAGAAACTACAAAAATGCGCCTGGAAGGACTGTGTATAGCAAGTTTTATTTCTCCTAATCAATAACTATTCACACATGCGAAGGAACAACCATAGAAGCATTCCAAGGAGCCAATTATCCATACCCATCCACCCCTCCCCCAGGTTTAACTAGATCAACTTCTAGGTCGTTGACTTAAGGGATCTAATTTGCTTTTACACTAATGTTACTTTAGGAAGCAGGAGTTCTGTGAAGAAGTCTTAGTGTGTAAATGGCAGTCAGATTCGAGAAGAGCCAGCACTTGAGTTTAGTCTGGATTTTGGAAGTAGAAATATAAAGCATCTCTATGAAACTGAATGTGCCTTATTCTCTGTTACATTAAGGCCACATCAAGGACATTTCAGCAGCTCCTAAAGGAGTTTAACTGGGATTGGCTGCTGTTAGTAGGGTAAGATTTTTTAAGGAAGGAGAATGCAAATGTAGGAAAACGCAGATTCTTTGTATCTTCTCCTACATGTTTAAAAATATTTATTAGAACCAACTACATTGTTAGAAAATAGATTAAACCAAGACATTCAAATACACTGTAAGAACATATTTGCAAAGCAAATGCAAACAATAAGTGATGAATGTGAAACGTCTGCAGTTATTTTAAAAAGGACCAGAAAATTATTAGTCGTCTCTGAAACAGTTAAATTTTTTTTTTTTACAAATTTCATATTTTGAATATAATTTTTAATGCAATGCATTTGAACATAATACATAATGCATTATGTTTAAAATTCTTTTGGCTTTGCATTTGCCTTCTTTGTTTATAAAAGAGTCTGGAAAGGGAAAATAAGGATGATGCAAGGGAATTGTCTGGAGAGGAAAACGAATCACAAAGCAAAATATCACTCACTATCTTCACTGCGAGAAAAAGGTAGGAGGGAGTTATTTCAATAATTCTGACTCGCTCATGATCTCACAAAGCAACCCATAAACCCATGCTCTTATGCACATGCTTTGCCATTAAATATTTTGCCATGAAGATGTCAATATTCCTTTCCCTAATGTGAAAAATAGGAAGCTAAAATGGAAAGTACACTTGTAGCTTGAATTATAATGTGTTATCTCGATTAACTTCTACCTTTGCATTGGGAAGGCAGCCCTGTTAAGAATCTTGATTTATACAGAAAGTCTTCTTGTGCCTGTATTAATGAATAAATTTTTTGTCAACTATGGAAAACAGGGTCTTCCTCTTGAAAAAAACACATCCACACATATGAGTTTTTAATGTTATCCTGACATGCAGGTACAATTCCATAATATATATTTAATTGGCAGTATCTCAGTGGGCAGTTTTGGTCCAGTTCAACAGCTTTCCCAAAACGATAGGAGGTTGTTTTTCCTCTAAGTTTGAAAAGACTAAATGACATAAAATACTCCACTATATAAAGATGCAGAATAAAAATTAGATTTAGTCTGTTTTATCTTTATTTGATCTTTGCGTCTTTAAACTTTTAGTTGGCAACTTCATAATTAATAGACTAGCTCAGGGTTTCACACCTAATTAATGCTTGGTTAAACACCATTTAAAATACAATTTTTTTGTTTCTTTAGAAGTCAGTTCCAATGCCTTAACTTCATGTACACTTAAATTGGCATGAAATGCCTGTCTGCCTAAAAACCAGCAGTTCCTCTTTAGGAGGTTAGGTCTGCATAAATAAATGAATAACTAAATAAATAAATCTGGTTTAGTTTTGAGCACAGATCATTTCCTGACCCGTTTCACTGGGTAGGCCCAGCAGTATTAATGTTGGTATTAACGCTCAGAGGCAGAGCGGGGCTGCTTCTTTAGGAAAGAGAAGGAGAAAGCTTCATGGGCAACGCAGCTCAGGGAGGTGTGGGAATTTTACTTGAACTGTCACCAGTAAACGCAAATTTCCAATCGCTGATTTTGCTCTTGCTGGAATGGGCAGAAACTCTTACACAAATCACTTGAGTGGAAACCATTTCTACCCCCTCCCCTGCTTGTGTTTGTGCCACCTAAAGATCAGAACTAGGATATCTTTTGGCTCCCACATGCGTGTGTCGTTCTGCACGGTGTTCCACATTGAGCAGCTCAGTTGGCTGAGCAGAAGAATGGAGGGTATTACTGCGCTGCCACCTTTTTTTAATTTTTTCCCCCCCTTGGATTTTTCATAGGGATTGCAAAAGACATATTCTTGACACCCAGACATTTCACATCCTGATTTCAAGCCTTCACTTCAAAGCACAGAAGCTTTCCAGCATAGTGTAAAGCACTGTATTTTTGTCCCCTAAAAGTAGGCTGAACTATTTTAAATGAAACTTTTAAAGGAAAAAGAAATCAGCCTGAGGTAGACATGCAACATAGAAAATTTCAGTCTGAGCAACTTAAATTTGTCTGCTGTTGTTTCTAGGCTAATTTAGGCCACAAAAGATGCAATCTGTGTATGGAAAATTAATATAGAGAGAAACGCAGGCTTTTTATAAACTCTCTATGTTCTTACATATCGTGAATTTAGTGTACTGAAATGCAGTTCTTACTGTGGGAAGTTTCCAGCAACATGAGTTAGGGCTAATGTTGTTCTAGGTGGATCCTGTACTGGTCAGACGAGGTGTAATCCCAGTTTGTAATGCACACAGCTGTGGGGTTTGGTAGCTGGGTGAGACTGATTGTTTCAAGCATTTAGCAGACACAGCAGAAGTCTGTCTTCCAGCAAAACCCAATCAGATGCTCAAAGGTTTCAAAAATCAGGCAAAAACTGTCAAAATACAGGTTGATAACACAGTTGAATGTAATTTCAGACTTTCATTTTTTTTTTTTTATGATTGCCTATGCTTATGTAAGGGCATGATTTTCTTAATTTTTTTTTAAAGTGTGAAAAGTCTTTATTCACTATCAGTGATACAGCATTCACAACAACACCTTAATTATGTGCAGTTAGAAAGATATATTAATTTCTTATGGGTGTATAAAAGGCACAAAGCTATTATCAAAATTTCAGTCTGTTTCTTTATATCACAAAATTTACAAAATCTAATTGAAAAAGAGCCATGGAAATGCTTTAGCCAAAGTAAGAGAAGATTTACTGTTAAGTATTCTGCATCAGATGCCTAAAGGGAGTACTTAACATTATCGTACTGTACTTGTGTAAACAAGGTTATAGTTCCCACAGCAATTTAAATTAATTGGTTATTGTATACAGGTAGCATTTCCGAACTACTGTACTTGTCATTGTTGCGCCTTCGTACAATCAAGCAAGGCAATATTTAGGATTACTGATGATTAATGTGAAACAGAGGACTAAACTGAGGGGCCAGAACTAAAACTCTCTGTGCAATTATTGCCATATAGAATCATAAAATCATTTAAGGTTGGAAAAGAGCTCTGAGATTGTCAAGTCCAGTCTTTGGCTGAACATCATCACATCAGCTAAACTGTAGCACAAAAATCCCGTGTTCTGTCGTCTCTTGAACGCTCCCAGGGATGGTAACTCCGCCACTTCTCTGGGCAGTCCATTCCAGTGCTCAAATACCTTTCCAGTAAAGGAATTCTTCCTCATGTCCAACCTGAATGTCCTTTGGTGCAACTTGAGGCCATTTCCTTTTGTCCTGTTCTCACTATTCTAAAGAAAGCTGGAAGTTTGAACCTTGAAAATTCATAGATACATGATACAGTAGAACCTGTGTGGTGATATAGAAATATATAGATATGCAATGAAAATTGTGCATAAATATATTTTCTAATATTTGAGTGGTTATGGTACCTCAGAGCGATTAACAACCACTGGATTTTGCATAGAACGTAACAGGTGTAGAAAATGAAAACTTAAAATGAGGACTAATATTCTCTTCCGATCCTACTTCTCTGGTAATTGGCAATTCTGTTTTCACTGGCTTCCTCATCATTTACTTCCTAACAGCATAATTGTTTAATTAGAAAATAATGCTCTTTTAAAGACTCTCTTAAATATCATTCTGTGCACCAAGCTTCTGAAAACATGTTAAAAGAAAAGTAATCTTCAGTATGCAAGGCTCTGACTGCATTTTTCACTTGATCTTTTGTGGCTTTCCATAAACATTGCTGTTTGCCCTTCTTAGCAATTGCAACTTTTAAACTTAATTTTACAACATCTAAAGGGACAGGTATTGAAAATATGCTAATTCCTGACTAGTCTTAGGGGAGCTGGACTTCACTGGGGCATCTCTGCAATATGTAAATATTCCTAGTAGGCCTTACTTATAATGTTTTGATGGGAATCAGGGGAAGAAATGTCTCAAGATGTCTCCCTATCTCAAGATGTCTCCGCATCCCCATAAAATGTTCAATTTATAGCAGTTCTCTGAATTTTCTAGTCCCCAGCTGATGGAATATGAGTACTACAGAGCTGGCCAATATTCAGCATGTGACTTGTGGCTTATTAGAATCCCTAATGTCACCAAGGGATAAGCTGTCCTGATGAAGTGTTCCTTCTAATGAAGGAAGAAGGAGCAGGAACTCATTCAGGGTGGGGAAAGGTCCATTTTTGCTGTTGGTGGTCAATGAGTGGGTGGGTTTCTCCTGTTGGTACTTCAGAGGAAGCAGTACCTTTATCTGATCTTCACAGTAAGGCAAGCTGCAGTTATTGCAATGTAGATTGCTTTGGAAAGCTGCTAACTTTAACAGCTTATTTTTAGAGATAACACGAGATGTCTCCTGTTCATTAAACTGTGGAAGAGTTACTAAAGTTAATAGTTGTAGTTACCTCTGCTGAAGTCATTATGTAAATTCAGTGACAGGGATGCAATTTACTGATTATGACAAACTGATATTGTCCTAGGATATGCTCAAAACTGTTCTTACTGTAAAAACTGCACTAAATCTGTAAGAAGCAATTTCCCGTTGCCTACTGCAATAACAATACTTGCAAATTGGTTTTATTGTAATGTAACTGTGTGTGTTATTTAAAGAGGTAAATAGCTACTGGTAAGGTAAGGAAAATCTAAGCAGCAGAGCCAGGCAAAATGCAGTTCGCATGAGGTTAAGAGATTACAGTTTTCTGTTATATAAAAATAATAGAGCTAATAGAACAATATTAAGTTCTTTATTGCTATTAGTCTGACTATAGATAAAAAGCAGGGGATGAGTAGATTCTTACAGTATACAGCTTTGGCCTTAAAAGATGGTTCTTCCAATGACATTAACTGGAGCAAAATCTGAGCCCTCATCAGCCGGGGCTCTGCAGGATTGATGTAAATCAGGAGTCATTTCACCGCTGTTGTGAGTCTCCTGAATCAGAAGGGGAATTCAGTCCTTAAGGAGCTCATGCTTTGGTAACACCTAAACGGTGCTTTGATTCCGTTTATATCTTCTTCTATTCCAATCCACCACCATTTCAGACCTACCTGGTCACCAAGTGTCCACCTTTATCACCTTTATTCAGCATTAGTCTGTGCGCACTCTGTCCCTCTTGGCTTGTGTGACTTTGCAACTCCACAATAATGGGACGTGACTGTGGGAAACTGGGAAGAATGGCTTCTCAGAGGGACTGCCTGGTGGAATTTTTAGTTGTTAGCAGCTGAGATTTCAGTGTGCTTTCGAGATCAGAGCATTTGCCCTGCAGTCAACCTGCACATTGACAGAACGTGCAGCAGGGCTGCTGCTGGCTTTGCTGCCACTAAGCTGACTGTGGTGATGGAGAGGTGAACCAGATTCATGTCTCGATGTCTTTTTTTTTTTTTTAGGTGCCATGCTTATGTTTGAATTTTGGAAGCAGGAAATATTCTTCCCTCCCTCTCTTTGAATTTCCTTATTTTTCAGCTAGCTCCCAATGTGTGCTACTGTTGCATGCACCTACTTTCCTCTGTCTTTGATCCTTTTATATTTGCTCCATTAAAGTTATCTTTAGATTTGTTTGTTTGTCTCTGACTCAGACATCAGTCAGCAGCATTGCCTTTGATGGCTGGATCACTCTGACATTTGTGAAAATACAGTAATTTTTCCACAGGGAGGCACCAGTCTTCTGATTTGCTTTTCTGAATGATGTGACCTCTCGCTGGGTGATGTTACAGAGGACATGCAGCAATCTCTGGCTGCAGCACTGGTTTCTGGGCTTATGGAAAAACAGAACCCACATTTTAAAAGCTCGACTTGTTGGAAAGAGGCATGCAGATTTCATTAGTGATTTTTTTTTTTTTTTTTTTCCTCCTCCTCTGATATTCTTGAATGTTGAAGTCTTACTATGTTAGTAGCTAACATGTCGGGACTTTGGCCAAATATTTCTCACTGTTCAGACAGCTGTTTCAAGTGAATGTTATCCACTGACTTCAAGCCAATGAATTACTAAAAATGAAACAAGTAATTTAAATATTGTTACTCAAAATGGAGAGGAACCTTGACTGCTTTCTATTGTGCATGTATGCCAACTTGCATAGACATAACCTGTAGAAGTATCAAAAAGATATATTAGGGCTGGAAACAAAATGAACAAAAAGCATTTCCTAGTTGCTTTTAAAAAAATTAGTTCTATCTCAGCAAGTCTTTGTGTTCATGCTTCACTAAGAGAGCAAGTGCTGAATGCAATAAACTTACCTACTTAAAATCGTAACGAGAGCATAAAAATGATTGTTCAGTCATAGTGCAACAATATCTCAATGCACTGTTCACTTTTAAAAAATCATCTGCATTTTTGTGGTATGCAGATAAGTATTTTAAACAGTCGCAAAAGTCTTCAACATCTTCTGCTATTTTAGCTTGCTCTTTATAGTCCAGGAAAGAAAAGGGGGAGGGGGAGTAGTAGATGGAGTGATACGATCAATTTTGGAGAATAAAATATCTTCTTGCTAGGTTTCAGGAACAGATAATTTCTCATTTACAAATCTATGCTTCAGGCGTAATTCAATAAAATATATAAAGCTTTTGTGGCCTTGTGAGATTTAGTAGTGCAGAAACTGGATGTATTTTTATTGAACCTATCTTTCAGAAAATTACTGAGTAACAGCCATGAGGTTCTGTTTCCTCTTCAGAGCAGTGTTGCAGTTCTTATTATAGTAACATCCAATTGTAATGCTCTGTTTAAGGCTTTTGAGACAATTTTGCTCCATTCCCCCTCTTCAGATGCTTTGTTACTAAGTCAAACTGAAGTCTGAAGTTTCTGATAAAAAGGGGTAAAAAAAATATCTCTGAGCATGAGCAAATGTTGATGATCTATTATGAATATGACAGATTATCCATCTTTCTTCCTTCATTTCTAATTTTAATTTTTTAATTCATCCATCAATTTATATACACCTTTGGTTTGTATCTTTGCACGTTAGTCTATGTTATTTGCTTTTTGTTCCCAACAATTAGGGGTGTCATTTCAAATTCTCTGATTTTTTTGAGTAAACTTGATTTTTAGATTTGTGTGGTTATTGCTTTGGTTTTGTGGTTTGTTTGTTTGGGGTTTTTTTTTTTGTTTGTTTGTTTGTGGGGTTTGGTGGTTTTTTTTGTGCTTGGTTTGGTTTGGTATTTTTGTTTGTCATGTTTTGTTGAGGTTTTTTGCTATCCTTGGTGAATTACCAGTGAATAGGCAGTGATACGTACTGAGAAAGAGGAGATGAATAAGATCAAAAATTTCTAGGTTTCTGAAGAACATTCCTTGAGGATCTGAAGTTGGAATCACAGACAACAGGACTGGAGTTGCTTCCGCAGTCATTTGTTTATAGAGATGGGAAATGTTTGCTCCTGGAAATTCTTGGCTCTGGTATTAAAATAATTTATATGATTTTTTTTGTTTATCAGCTTTATTCTGAAGAACATATCCAAAATGTGTTGTTTGGTTGTTCTGGTTTTTGGTTTGGTTTTTTTAGAAATGACCAGTATTCCTTTGGATATATTTATATCTTGGAGGAAAAAAGGGAGAAAAACAACATTCATAACAAGACCACTTATAAGAAAATTATACTGCTGGAGTGTATTTGCAAAGAAAAATAATCCAGAGATATTTTTTCTCAGTTCAGCATTAGCACACATTAATTTATGACCAGGAGTTGAGAAAGAAACACAGAGATAAGGATATTATAGTAGTTTTAACACAGAATAATTTTACGATCTTTTCTAATACAAAAGCGTTTTGGTTTTTGATTTGTGGCAAATTCTTTTTCTTAAGACAAACCCTATATCAATATTATTCCTAGAAATATATCTTAAAATTATGCCTTTTTCAGTTACTATTTTGTATTATTTTTTACACATTTAGTGGACAAGAGTAAATATTTTAAAGGCACGATTTTTAACTGTTGGTGCTTACCTCATAGTTTATTAAAAGGCAACATTGGTATTGCTATTTCTCAAAATCTCCAGTGGTGCCTGTGGTAGCTCAGTGCAAGCTGACATTTTGCTGCTGTGTTAAGCCTGGGTCTCCTTCTGGGGAGAGCACTAAGCTATAAGGATACAGCCTGACGGTGAAAATGAACGGTTATATAAAGATATCTCACAAAGCTGTGAAGAAAACCTGTCATATACTTGGCTAGACTAATGGCAGAGCTATTAGAAAATAACTAGTCTAAATCATGTACATTGGCCAGGCAGCCTGTCTAGAGGCATCCTTACATACAAAGGAATTCCAGACGAATATGGCAATGTTCTCTCTGCTGAAAACAAAATCCTTGAACCAGTTCTCTTGTCCAGCTGGGGAGGAATTTGTAATTTGCCCACATAAGTAGGCACACATGTTGATTTTGGAAATCTGCCTCCAATTAGCAGGTGTTTAATATTCCAATGTATTTGCTCAGGTATCCACAAGCAAGAAAGCTTCCACTGTCACTGTCTACGAAAGGAAATTCTCATCCATAGGTTAGCAATGGAAAGTGAGCTGGGTTGCAGGCAGATGCTGAAAAGGAAGGTTTGCAGCTATCCGTGGCTGGTGAAGATTCTAGAAAACATGGCTTATGAGGAATATTGCAAACTGTGTTAAAGAATACAGTCTGTGTTGTATGAACCATGTTTCTAGATAAATCAGGCTATACAGTTGCTGAAAGGTGGGGGGGGGAAAAAAAGGAACCCAGCCAGCAGAAATGTAACATATTATGTATGCACTGTGTCATAGTGTATTGCTTCACTATTACATCATAAACCTGCAGTTTAGAGGCAGTCTGCACCACTGTGCAAAACACTTCTGACAAGAGGAAGGGGGAGAACATAACCTTAAATTATTTTAAGGACCAAATCAGTAATTGCTAATCACTCCATTTGCATTAATACGTTGGTGGAAAAGAGAGTTACAATCCATCCTTTGCGTATACGAAGTATTTTAAATAACATTACTCATGAGAAAAATCTCAGATAGGACTTTCAAATAAATTAGCTACAGGTAAAATCTTTTGGTGTTGGTGACTTGATGATGGTGTCTTAGTCTTTAGTGGCTCAGTTAGCTGGTTTTTCTAGGTTCTGCTTGCTATTGCAGGTCAAACACCAAGATTAGTTTTGAAATGAGTGTTCCGTATCATTTTGGGTACTTAGTAGGCATGAGGAAATTAATTTGGGTATAAATAACAGGGCATAAATTAATGAAGAGAGGAGATTATTGTAACAGATGAAAAGTTAGCAGTAAACTAGATAAACCTGGAGAATAGGTATTCTTATTTTTTTGTTGTAAATAAAAGTTGTCTTCTGCACCCACAATTGATCCAGTGTCCTTTTGCTGAGACAAGATCCTCCACCTCATACCTGAAATTCATTCTATGTTAATTGTATCAGTGGAGATTTGTTAAAAGCTGCAGTTTTGTGAAAAGTGGATAAATGTTATAGGTAAATTGCCACTGTCAAGCAGAGGTTTCAACAGAAAAGGTTCCATTCATCTGGTTTCATTCCCAAATCTCAAGTAACTCTATTTGTAATCTTTTCTTTAAATGAAAGTTAACTGTGTGTGAAATCCTCCATAATATTGACAGCTATGACTTACAGCTAAATAAGTAAGTGTAGTATTGTGCATCTTCTCTGCTTGCTAACGTGGCAGAGATCTCCTGCAACATCCAAAGAGGTTTATTATCATGCAAACCATCTCCTGCTCATCTTGAAGCAGATGGATCCTGTCTTATTTAAATCGCCTCACTTTCTGTGAATGACAGAACCCTCATGTTTCCACATGTTGGATTGCTCCCGAAGGAGGAAGGCAAACAGGTTCTGTCGTTGCCGATGCTGGCACTGCTGTTCCCGTCTGCATGGAACATAACAGCAGATATGTTGTGCTCGGACCTGTCCCACATACCCCCCTTTAGAAATGATGTGGTGTTTAGAAGATAGTAACAAGTTTCAAATAATAGCAATTAACATCGATTTAGAAAGTTAAAAGTGCTGGATTTGCTTTACTAGCGCAGGGAAGTGTTGTTAGGGAAACAGAAAAGAGATTGTAGCCACATCAATACTGTTACCAGGAATTTGTGACATTTCTGTACGTGGGATAAGACATAATCTGTAGACAGAGGATTTGTGTGAGGAGGTAAGCCAGGAGTTTTTAAGAACAGCTCACGCAAACATCTGTGCTTGGAGTGCCCTGGGTATGCACTTCATCTCCCCTCAAAGGAAGAAGATGAACTAGGTAATCCCATTGGATGCCTTTGAACTCAGCACATCTTTGATTTTCACATCGATAGGTACTTCCCTGGAAATATTTTCTTGTTTAAAGAATAGCTTAATAAAACTCAAAGGAAGGTGTTGCCCTCTAAATCACAGATATATTTGAAGGACGGACTGATTCGCTGGAAAAGATTTTTGGAAGGTCTCCAGTCTTTACTTTTGCCCATCACAGTACTGCTCTGCTAATTTGGACAAGTTGTTTTGAACGTTATTTTTTCCTGAGTGCAATATGAACAGAGATCCACCTTTAATCTCAGTCAAAAGTGGTTGTTACTTCAAAAAAAAGTTAGCGGTTTCAGGTGACAGTGTCTTTTAGGACAGTCATATAGATTATATTTTTTAAAAAATCAGTGACAGTCTTCTCTAGTAATCAAGTATTCTGTTTTGTTTAGGAAAGTTGCATTTTCATAAAAGCCAGTTGGAAATTGATTTTAGTAGTGTCAGGAACTTTTTTTGGTTTGCTTTTAATCTTCTGAAATGACCCGAGACCTAACTCAGAGTTTTCTTGGCCCTGATGTTGTAGGTCCATGGTTTACTCATACAAGTTTGAAACAGAAAATAATTTTGATTCTGATACAATTTTAAAAATTTTTTTAGGCAAGGACCAAAAGAAGTCTCTAGTTTATGAGTCTTTAGGAAGACTTTTTAAAAAATTATCTTTAATTTTCATAATAATTTTATTATCTTTTCAGTAACTCCACAGGTGTGACAACAGTCAGGTGATCTGATATTTATTCCATTATAACATAATAAAGTCAGTATTTTCAGGTAGTTAGCTTTAGCCTTTGTTTCAGAAGAGTAGTGCAACTGTGCTGGAAAATTGCCAGGCCCTTTATCATTCTTGAGTTTGAGTTGGCTCATTTGGTGTGAATCTTGCAGATTTTGGGAGGATAATGGATTTTCTTTTAATTACCCTATTGAAGAACTGATCTCTTCACCCGAGCCTCCTTTTAATGTTTTCTTGGGTGGTTTGGTTTTGGGTCTTTTTTTCTTTTTTTGGTCTGTTTTAATTACTTTCCGTTCCTGATGAAGATTGCTGGATGCTAGGTTCATTACACAGCAACTGGTCTTGAAAAGTATTGCTGTCCTACTTCTAATTGCAACAACTGATGTAGCCTAATACAAAGAGAGTGTCCCAGGAGAATTTGCCTCTGTCCAAGGTCTGCTCAAAAGAAAAACAGGGTTGAAGTTAAGTATTATTTAAGCCATCTGTATCTTTTCTACATTTCAGGCCATTTGTGAGCAGCCTGTAAGGAATGATTTCAGCAAACAGGGATTAGACTCTCCCAGCTGTCTTGCATCAGTGTGCAAGAGGAATGATAATGTGAGAGAAGATGCAAAGGCCACTGTAATTAGAATATTCAGGTGTAATCTTTGTCAGGCTTCTTGGCCAGGTTTATTGATGTTTATAGAGAGGAAATCTAAGCTGTATAAAGAATGGTGCAGTCAGCAAGGGAAGAATTCATGTGAGGAGATGAAAACAAATTGTGGTGTACCTGGATTTCTCAAAACTTAATCAACTGTCAAGCTTAACAACGAAACCTGAATTTCTTTACCTCTCTAGTGGTGTTTTCAGCATCCTCTGCAGCTAATTCTTTGGAAAGAAATAAGGAAGTAGAAGGGAACAGTCTCTTGCTGCAGGCGTAGGGTATATTAATAGTTGAAAGCCATGCTAGCAAATAGAAGAAAGCAAGTTCCATTTCCACTTTCTCTGTAAAGGCAAAGCATTCTGTTCTCAAACTAAAACCTTCCATGTTGCGTTATCTTGTCTGTGTCTGAAATAATTAATTGTCTTTTAGAATTATGATGTGTATTGTGATATTCCATTATTTCCCCTAATTTTTGTAATTATTAAATTCTTAATAAATAGTTTCATCACTGAGCTGAGACTCCCAAAGGCATAATTCCTTCAGTGCTGTGACAAGAGATAATAAAGCCAAAGGCTCAAGCCTATATTTTTATTTTCTCAGATATGGTGCTACTCCAGAATATGTAAGATTTAAACTGGTGTTACTGAGGTGAGAGGTTGAATAGAACCTGCTCGTTGGGTTCTCTTCGTGCATCTCACCATCTGCTTGCGTTTGTTTCCTTTTCCCCTTCACACTTGGTACTCTGCCTCTGAGAAGCATTTAAAGACTGTACTCCTGTCTTCCTTCATTAACGTGTCAGAGGGTGCAGCTGCCAGGACTGAGCAGCCTTTGCGTATGGCCCAGTGGAAATTGCAATTAATGAGAGGGCAGGCACCCCCGAATCCCGAGGACGCGCCTTCGCACGCTGTCACTCTGGGTGCCAGCTCGTGGCTGCACCGCAGTGCTTGGAATGATTGCAGGCTTGCCTCTGCCCTGCCCTGGTGGGTGCCCTTGGAGGAAATTATTTTCTGGCTTGATTGTTGGCGTGAAAACTGTGGATTTTGGAGGGCCTTGTTACACCTTTTCTTTCCGTATATATTTCATATAATGTTAGTACCCAAATGCTACCAAAGCAATTACGACGTTTTCTCTTTTTGGATGTCGATAGCTTGCCAATGCTTTAAAGCAGATGACATCTTCACACTGTGGCTTTTTTCTAATGATAGGCTGTAAGATCAAAAAATTTCTTCCCTCTCGTTGTCCGTTTTATATATTCCTAGACTTTGTCAACTGTAGCTTTTTAGAAAGTTGGTTTGAGCTTCGTTTTAAACTGTTTTCCTTACGCTTTAGATTATTTTCTACCAGGTACCAAGAAATACTTAGGGTCATTTAGAAAACCACAATCCAGATTTTCTGTTCTTATTTTTTTTCCACCCCAAAAGCAAAAGTTGCCAGCTTGGAAACTTTGTGGTGAAATGGTCAGAATCCTAATGCTCTTTGCCTTGTGTGTGCTTTGTGACCCACTATGGATTTTATCCTTTGTTTTCGTACTTCGTGAGTGTTGTCAGTTTATATCTCTGTGAGGTTCCAGTGACACTTTAAGCCTGAGTCATAGCTGGAATCCCTGACTTTTCAGTGTTCTCTGGGGCTCTGTTTGAGTCATACAGTAAAGACTTTGTTCCACTCATAGCACAGCTCCAGCAACAGAGAGCATCGCTGCCCTGCAAATGGCAGGAGCCTTTTCCTCCTCAAAGGAATTGGTTTTGCCCTTGGTTGCCTCACTGTAAAAACAAAGTTTGTATAAAACTGTTTGGTTTGGCAGATGGTTTTTTCAAAGTTCACAGTTATTTTGCCTGTTCACAAAATTCATTTGCCAGCAGAAAAAAAATTCAGGTTAACACAGAAGTGTCATCCTTTTCTTCTGAATAGGAGTAAAAATAGATTTATATTAATAGGTGCAGTTTAAAAGTCTTTTTGGTTTTATAGTATGTAAGTAAACTAACATGCAGATGAGCCTAGTTTTCTCAAATAAATTGTTATCAATGCTTCAGAGGGATATATGAATAAATTATGCCTAATTAACTTCACATTTGTGTTCATTAGGCATGTTACTTAATATTAAACATCACAACTAAGTAATTCTAAATAACCATCTGTTTTCATACATTAAATCACAGTATTATTTCTGTAAGTAATGCTATTCTGTTAGTCTCCCAGGCAAGATAGTAAAGCAAAATAAATGAATATATCTATATATGAGTCCATCACCAAAGAAAAACAAAATGCTAATAAGTATCGAGGAAATAGGTAATTAATGAGTATTGTAAGTGATAGGATATTCAGCCCTTGAAAGGCTGAACAAACAAAAATTTAAGAATATAAAAACGTTGAGCTAAGCTTGCCCCTGTTGGTGCATAACCTCCCATGTCTGTTATGCCAAATCTTTCCCCGTGTGGCATTTTAATGACACATAAATGACATTCACTTCCCTGACAGGTTGTAAAGTATCCTCAGTACAGAATCACAGAATCATTTAGGCTGGAAAAGACCTTTAAGATCATTGAGTCCAACCATTTACCCAGCACTCCCCAGTCCACCACTAAGCCGTGTCCTGAAGTGCCACATGTACGCATCTTTTAAATGTCTCCAGGGATGGGGATTTAAACACTCCCTGTTCCAACGCCTGACAATATTTCCAGTGAACAGAATTTTCCTAATATCTAAATGAAACATTCCCTGGTACAATTTGAAGCCATTTCCTCTTGTCTTGTCACATGTTAACTGGAAGAAGAATCTGTCACCTTCCTTGCTACACCATCCTCTCAGGCAGTTGTAGAGAGTGATCAGGTTGGGCCTTGGACACTTCCAGGGATAGAATCTCATGGACTCTTTCCTCTCTATTGTATTTTCAGCAGACATGGGGTAACTTGAAGTCACCCATGAGTGCCAAAAGAGTCCCCAATCCCTTAAGATTTTTGAAAATTAACACAAAACTAAGTGTTTTGACATCATTGCTGTGAGCACATTCTGTGGGAGTGGAGTCTGATTTCTCACCGGACTCTAGCAAACAGAATTTTACCCCACAGCTTTCCTGAGCAAGAGAAGGAAGAGGTACTTTAGTCAGAAAAGCATAAATTTAGAACTGTAAACTGGTATAATAATAAGCTCAATGGATTGCAACAGTGAGATCCTAGCTTGTAACACCTTAAAGACTAGTAATTTCTTTTAAGAAATCTGTTATTCAACTACATCCTCAGGCCGGGAAAGTCATTGGATTTCTCTCCATCCCCTATTGATAAACCCATAAGATAACAAGGTAAAGCTGAAAAGACCTGTCAGCTCATGTTGTTCATTTCTCTGCACATTCAGTGCTCCCCCTTACTGTCTGCATTTTTAGCACTTTGCAAAGGCCAGGATTCGGGGTCTGACTGAGCTCTGTCAAAAAAATATTGTGGAGTCTAAAACATATAATCAGTTGTGTGGTGCAGCCTGGCGTGACAAGGGATTGATTCTGACCTGTCTCTAGTTTAACAATGAACCCCCTCTCTGAATTTTTTAAATTAATCTTCATGCACGGAGAGCCCGAACAATGCAAATGCATCACATTTTTAAATAAGATCAAATTGTGTATAAGTCAATAATGTTGTTATATTTATTAATTCCAAAAGTTGGTTTGAATGTGACATCAGTAGGCAAGTGCTTCATAATATGATTCACTCTTCTGTTTACTTCTTGTCTCTTGTTTTTTGGTTTAGTTGTTTTTTGAGGAAGATGGATTTAAAGAAAAAAAATCAGTTGCAATTTTATTGATTATATGCTAGAGGGATCCTGTGAGGATTAACAGCTCATTTTTGCTTTTAAGTCAGGTTTCAGGACACATTTTTCCTCGTTATTCTGAGTAGTTCAAATCAGCAAGCGTTGTCATTGTTGCCATCATTATCATTATTATTTCACAGTAAAGATCACATTGAATAGCATAATAAAAGGTCAACTACTTCATTTCCTCTACAGTTATGCTCCAAGTGCTTCCATAATTTTCCTTCAAAACAAAGTGGGTGTTAGTTTAAAACCTCCATGCTCTGCAGGTCATTCTGTATAAATATTAATCTTTGTTTCAGAAGAATGCCATTTATGTCTTGATGCTTTTACAGTAAGTTTAAATAAATAAACATTGTAAAATGTTTTTGCATTACCTATATCTTCAATAAAAAGTCAGATCTGATAGGAGATGACCCACATGAATACACAGATGGTCAGACAAATTTGCTTCCTGAAAGAAAGTCATTATGTCGAAGGCATTTGGACTGGCATAGCACACAGGAGATGAAGATGAAAAAGGTGTTTGTGGTGGGTGGTGGATGTCATAGACTGCTTTGGTAACACCTTGGTGTTACTTTACCGAGAGCTTCAGTTAAATTCAGACAACAGCATGTCAAGCTATAAGCAAATATTAAACCAGAGAGGTCTAGAAAATGTTATTTGCGTTGAATGGTGATATAGAAGGTGATGGGGATCAATTACAGAGTTGGTGCTGTAGCTGACATTATTTTTTCATTTAATACCTTATAAATATCTTCCTAAACCCCTCAAAGTTTCCAAAAGGCATAAGCACCACTTAAGTTCGTGATAAATGCAGAAAGTGTCAGAATTTCAATCCAAGCCAAGGTCAGGACATTTCTATTTCAAATCAGTCCTTTTAGAGAGCACCCAGCATCACCACCTTGCAGTGATAAGCTTTTGTGAGAGAACTGAGACTTCCCCACATAACATTTGCCCACCTTTTGAAGCAGAATCTTCTAGAAGACTTTCACTATACCGTGGCTAGTCAACAAATCCTAATTTCAAGCTGTTTTGCTTTATAATAATTAAAATTCAGATTTTTTGTGTAGTATGGATGATGAAACCCATAGTGTAATCTATTAGATAATGGAATTTCTCACTTTGTTTTCCCTTCACTTCAAATCCAGTTATATGTTAGAAAAGTGATTTGTGATACACAACCTGATACCCTGAAAAAAACTTGAAATCGTCAGCGAGAGCAACCGAGTAGATTTTTAATCTTGGAGTCCTTTTACAAGTCACAGACTGTAAAAAGGGGGGAAAAAAAAAAAAAGGCCAGAACTTTATATAATCTTTTGCTGGTTTAGATTGATACAAAATTAAAAAAATTTAAAATTCCCTTTTCTCAAACCCTTACATTACACAGATATGCACACAGGTTTAATGCTTAGACTGGTTTCCAAATGGTACCATTACGTACGCAGGGGCAAGACCCTCAGAGATGTTGAAAATTAGTTCGAATTATTCAGAAATGCATCTAAGGATCTGTGTCAAGGTGCCTTGAAATACTGAGACCCAAACACCATCTGGTTCTATCAAAAACTAATGTGTTAGACAAGTCAAGCAGTTCAGAAAAATCAGGCCACTTAGTGCTCAATATGTAACATGCTGAGCGACTCCTGCCCTTCAGGATCAAGCTGCTTTTAAAAAACTTAAATTTGAAATGTTGGACATAATTAATTTTCTGCTACAATTAGTTTGAGGCCAAACAATAGAATGCAGTCGCAGATCCAGGCTTTGGCTGGATGCTGAGGACATCCTTGCTTTGAAATGTAATATGCCTGAAGAAAGAAATAGTCCCACACTCTTTGTTCCTTATGAGAATTTAAATATTTAATGTGCGAGAATGTAGAATTACATTTTAAATCTGTGTACTGAATATGGCTATCTAAGCCACTCTTATTACATATTTCTTTGCTAAATTTGTTCTTCAGAAATCCTTTTGATGATTTATTTCCCATGTCAACAGCCATTACAGGGAACATTACTGAAACATTTCATGTTATTGTTAATTTTTCATTAGGTTTTATTATTTTAAATTGGTACACTGTTGCTAAACCTCCCCCCACACTTTGTTAATCAAAACTCCTAATGTAGTAAAACCACATGGTATCATTTCTGCTATTTGTTTGTCAGTGTTTTGTTTACATTTATCCTTATCCAAGGTCATAAATAATGAATATTTCTCTCAGTAGGCCTTTGCTACAGCCTAGTCGTGAAATCCCCGAGGTCTGTGGTGAAAAGACTGCTGAGATCCTAAACCCGATATCACCCAGCCTACTGTTTCTTTTGAAGGATTTTGTTTATGCCATGTGCATCTTCAGCATCACAGTTCCTGACTTTCCATGGGCCACAAGACTCGTGTTTGCATTCACCCTCTAAAATAAAGGCAGAGGGAAATGGAAGCGGTGCTCTGCTCTGCTGGCAGTCACCTATTCCTTCATCACACACACACCTTTTTTCAGTTGTGCTGATTTTTACTCCTTGCCTTGCCTACAAAAAAAAGACATTTCTTGATAGGAATCCGAACACAAAGAAGATGACGATTTTCAGCCGTGCTTAAGGCTTGTCTGCAGGGCTAGCAGAACAGCCGCTGTGGCTGCTCATGGCTTTGGTACAATTGACCTTGCTTGCCACAAATAGCTGTTTCCCACCGCTTTACTGGGGACCCCAGGAACCTTTCATACCATAATTCATTGGAACACTTCTAAAAGCTTAAAAAACTAGGAGAAAGTAAAGAATAAATAATGACCCCGCCCTCTGCACAGCACCACCTCAGGGATCTGCCAGGTCTAGACAGAGCATAGGTATTTACTATTAGGAGCACTTCCTTGTTAGTTAAACGTTCCTAATGCATGCAGCTATCAAACCAGGTTCCCTTTTTCTGAGCACAACAGCTTTGTGTGAGCTGCTCAACACCTGCTACAAATGCACTCATCCCTACCTTGTTCAGCCAGGCTTGAATTGAATAGCTGCACAGATCAATTATTGTCATTTCCTGCTGCTCAGGAAGAGTGTTAACTGCAGCTAGCCCCGGTTCAGATACAGGAGCGCAGTAAGAACGAGGGGCAGCCATAACGATTGTGTGGACAGCCACATTACTGCTAATGTCAGCACTAAAGACTTTCAAGTTCTTTTGGCATCTGAAACTTATCTTATTTACCAATGGGATAAAAAAATCTAACTACAAACCTGTTTCACGGCAAGTTGTTCCATCACATTGCCATACTTGTTGAAGTACCATACCTTATTTATTAATATCATCCACTCAATCTGCCCACAAAAAAGACAAATTAAAACAAACAAACAAAAACCCAAAATCAAACAAACGAACAAAAAGAAAAAAAAAAACAACACAAAAAAACAAAACAAAAAATTGTCCTCAAAGTAAAAATTAGTTTCTAAAGTGTCTCCTTTGGAGAAACGTATTTCACAGAAAGTTTTCAGTAGCTGAAGAAGTTAGAGCTTATGGTCTGGCAGTCTTAGGAGTTTTCTCCCATGCTTTCACTAATTCATCTGAAGTGTCATACCACTGGGGGACATTACTATGAGGAAGTGAGGACTGTGCCAGGATCCAGCATTCATTAGGCCTGGTACAACTGGAACTCATCACCATTAATTAATACCAGTAGAGCAATAACCTGGCCCAATCTTCAGAGGTCAGACAAACAGAACTCATCCTAGAAACAGCCGCTCAGCTCTGTGTCAGGGGGTGGTGGTCATTTCCTCCTAGGGCCAGGATCCATACTAGACCTGGGAAAAAAAATTGAAGGAGCAAAATATATTATAGCTGCTAGCAGAAGCACCCCTTCTGCTTCAGTACTGGCTATAAAAATAACTCCCTTGCAAACACTGAGATCCTTGAAAAACGCACTGATTATTAGAGCGTAATTTCTAATTACCACGTAGCTGAGTGAAAAGTATTTCAGATTCCAGGAGTTGTAAGAAAATCTCCTAAAACACTCAAAAAAAAAAAAAAAAAGACTGAAATGAGGAATGCCTTGGAATGCTGCTTAGGCATACGGGTGAATAAACTCATCGCTACCTCTGGCACGGCACAGCTACACAGGAGTGCTGCGGCTGCTGCTGTGCACTGATCCCAAGTGGTGTGTTGAAAGTGAAACACAGATGAAAAGGAGTGTGGGGTGGATGGAGAAGAAAAGGAGAGACAAATAGCAAAGAACTTAGCTTGGAGGGACAGGAGGGCTTGACTAGAATTTTTCTCTAGATGTCTTGTTTACTGAATGTAAATGCCTGAAGTTCTTCAAAGGATTTTAATGTGTCTCACATGGTGCTTGAAAAAACACCTTCGAACACAGTTTGTTTTCACTGTGTGTTTTAGGAAGTGATTGATGCTGCTTACAGGACTTCATTAACCTCTTCCCTATTTCTGCTTGTGTTTTGTTCAGTTTTGTTATAAACGTTTGGACTTTAAGTAACTTGCTCTAGGTTATTTTGAAATGTTGCTCCCTGCCAGCGGCACCTTCATTCTGTTGCCTCCAAGCAGGTTCATTAAAATCTCTGTGGAGTAGCATGCATTTTATTTGGCATTAACTCTAGCACAGCTCCTGAAACAGCAGTTTCTGATTGATCTTGAAAGCTACTTTGGTTTTGGCTTTCCTGCAAACCCCTCTGGTGCACCTTGTACCTTCTAACAGTGCTCACCACAGACAGCTTTTCAAACAGTTTAAACCCTTGGAAAACTATTGCTACTTTAAGCTTTAGTGAGTTTTGGGGTTTTATTTTCCCCTTTCCTTTTTTTTTTTCTTTAAAATCTGAGGATAGAATGGTATAAAACTCTAGCAAGCAGTCATTTTTCTGTCTGCTAGTCATCTTTTACTGCATCATCTTTGCCATTCTTATAACTGTAATAGTTCTTTATCCTGCAAATTAACATGATTTGACATTTGTTTTCCCTTAAGCTATACCAGCCTGCAAAACTTTTTAAAATTCTCTGTTAATGTCTAACACCTGATTACTTATAAATCGGGGGGGG
>VZTX01024065.1:244625-555978 GCA_013400915.1 Pardalotus punctatus | reverse complement strand
GGGGGGGGGGGGGGGAGAGAAAATCAATTTACTCTCCTAAGATTAAGTACAATTGCAGTTACTTTCTCACCCACTCCTCCCCCCAGCTTCAGAAATTTGTTAAAACAACTGCAAGTAAAATCTCTAAATCATGAGTATCTTCTTGTATTTGCAGAGAAATGAGTGTTCATATTTCTGTCTGGCATAAGTAAGTCTTAAATTATAGCTATTTTCCAACAAAGAGATGCTTCATCTCTTTTATGGCTTTGTCTCAAGGACTGTTTCAGTACGTGAAGTACTGCCTGGTTCTGTGTTCCTTCTACTGATGAAGTGAAAGTTATTCAGAAAACCCAGTTACTGCTTTGGTAGTGTCTTCTCTGAGTCACATGGCATTATTGGAGAACTACTTCTTTATTCTGGCCGCTCTCATTCTTATTATTAATTACAGCCTTACCCAAAATCCTTATTCTGGGCTAGGACTAAATTGTACTAGGTTAATAGAAGTATTTACAAAACAAGGAATTCCTGCCCAAATGGCTCTTGATTTAAAATTAAGCAGAGGACAGCAAAGAAGTATTTGCAGAGTCAGGCAAATAAAGACAATGTTGACTGGTTTGGATGAAAGAGGTCTCAATAAAATGGAGCGTACAGAACTTCAGCCTTCTAAAAATCTTAAAGTTCATAGAGGTGATTTAAAGTTTTTTTAAGGATTAGAAGAGGGTTAAAGGGTTTTAACAAGAATCTTTGGTTCAGTCCGACATCTTTCTCCTCCAGTAGGATAAGGTGGTGACTTCAGTCAGATAAAAGGTTGATCTAAACCCACAGGTACGCTTTTCTAGCTTGTCAGTCGGAAACCATGAGGACTTTCTGCCTGAATCTATGTTTGTCTCCGTGTGGGAGGGCACCAAAAGTTAGACATCATTGCTTACTGCATTCATTTCATATACTATATTTTTATCTGTTAGGGAATCCACTCTGTCTGCTTATGTTTTGTAGATGTCCACTTTAAAGAACTCAGATGAAGACATTTTCATTTGGCCTTCTCTCCATGCTTCCCACAGACAAATAGAAGTTATTGGGAAATACTTGCCGCTGCCCAGGATTTTTCAATGTGCAGTTACACTACATGACTTTTAATATAAGATAGCCTCAAACCAACCTTTATAATAACATTACCCTCCTTTTTTTCCTTTGATGTCACACTAAGACATTCACCATGTTTTTGAGCAGGAATATGGTATAATATCAGTTATTTAAAATGTTTGATGTTGCATTTGCAGCGCCTCCTTTTCTGCTGCTTTGGAATGGCATTCAGCTTTCAGCAACAAGGGAATTAATTCCCATCTCTCAATTCCAATACCCATGTTTAAATTTTTCAGACTGCCATGTGTGTTAGTGCTCTATTTTGCTTCAGAGTTCTGCATTCTGTAAGTTTTTAAGCTGTGAAACTCAATAGTAATATTTTCAAAGACCATCTTACTGCTGGTCCTTTCCCCCTTTCTGTTTCCTTTGCATCTTTCCACTTGACTTGGCTATTTTTGGGCCTTTTTCTCTGAGTATGAGCCTGGGATCATACTGAGAAGCATTTTGAGCCCCAAACACCCCCAATGAGGTCACTAAGGATCCTGCAGATTGCCCAGCAGGGTGTTCCAAGACTGGCTGAGCTCAGCCCCTCTTCTCCGTGTCTATAAAGCAGTTGTGCACTTCAATTTCACCAGGACTCTGATAGCATTAAGGATTATTGATATTCTCTGAAAATATGTCCTCACTTAAGCCCCTTTGCAGCTTCTTCTCCTTCTCGCCTTAGAGCCCCTCCCTTTGCGATTTCCCTGCGTGCTCTGCTCTCAGCCCCCACTGGCTGCTGTTTTCTGGGAGTGCACAGCCCCACTGTGAAGCCATCCCTATCCCTGTGGAGCACATTTGGGAGCACAATGTCATGGATTAAGTGTGCTCATGCACATGGAAGAAGGGTTGCTTTGCTTGCCTTCTCTGATGGTGCTTGTTTCAACGCTGGATCGCTCTCTCTTGCTCTGCTTCCACATTTCTGTGCTTTTCTGTGATGTGGCTTTTGGCATTTGACTAAAATAAAGCTTTTGTAAGTTCTGAAAGAGCAGAGATGTTACAACACAAAGGAAACTAAGATAGCATAATTAATCCTTTTACCAGTCTTATTTATGTGGTTAAACAATGAATGTCCACAGGCTGTCCATATCAGTGCTACGTAATGCCATTTAGGTTTGTTATATTTTACCCTTTTATAACAGGTACTTAAGGGCTTTACCTACTATATATCTACACATAAATGCACATACCATGCATAATAATGTCAGCACATATCATGATATTTTAAAAAATCACACATCTATCAAAGGCTGAAAATACAAACAAGATATGCTTGCAGCTCACAAAAAAAAAGAGCTCATATTCCAACTCTTTACAGGCTCTTCAGAGTGCAATAGAATTATAAATGAAGAAACATCTTTTTTAATCAATAACTTGATGTAGACTACCAATTGCAACAGAAAAGGCAGAATAAATTCTTATTCCTCCAATTGCTTGGATTGCTTCTAATGATAAAAAGACAAACAATGCACATTCATGGAATTACCTTATTTAAGGAGAAGAGTTTTGCCCATTTAGGCACAACGTGCAGAATTAGGAAAGTGCTATAAAGCTAAAATGAAGTTAAGAAGCATTCATTTATTCTTTTTTGGCTTCGTGGTGCAGCATACCCCCCTTTCTGAAAAAGAGACTCAATCTGTTGCCCTTTTAGTGATACAGTAAAGAACTGCTCTGTGTCCAGCTGTAGGGGCTGTAAGTGGTGGCAATTCATTTTCTAGATGAGCAGAGCAATGCAAGGAAACTGTAAGGAAGGTGAAGCCTCTCCTGGTTTGGTCTTGGTATAACACAGCCTGGCAAAATATCTGAAAACCATGAAAGAAAGCAAAGTAACATGCAGACTTTTCAAATGTGTTTCATTGGCTATGAAACTATTGGTCTATAGTATCCATTTTTGAGCAGATGTTCCAAAAAAATCATTGCTGCTTCTGAATGTCAGCATGTTTATCCATTCTAGCATATATGTGAAGTATGAAAACAGAGATGAAGATGGTTATGGACTTTTATAGCACGCTATTACTTTTTGGCAGGAGCAAGACCATTTGCACATACTATTGGAATTTTAAAAATCAAATTTTAACCTCTAATGTCTATTTAAATATAGTTAGCACATAAGTAAACAGCTGTGCTTATTGTAAGATCCAGAATGTAATAATAATAATAATAAAATAATATAATTTCAAGTTCACCCTTCCAAAGTGTTCCTGTGAGATGAATTCTCATGGCTTCCAGCAAAGGAATTGGGAGTCAGAGATTCTCATCTTCATGAATCAGGCCCTACGAGAACAACATGTTTGTTCTTTAACATTGTTCAGTGATATTTAATACCCAGAAAATGCAGATTCCCAGCTGTTACACATCATCTCACAGCAATAACACACTGTGATATTTAAATCTTACAGTTATGTTTGTAAAAGTGATAGTCAGTATATTTGGAAGTTGTCAGTAAATAAATACTTGAGTGTTTGGCTTAACTTGTTTATGGTGCGTCTACTTGGGACCTTGGTAATACCAATCAGTATTTCAGAAAATTAAGCTAGCAGAGGTGATTGGAAAAGAGTTTCCTGTATGTTTGTGGGAGTAACTATGATACACGGAGTATTCTGTTCTGGTTGAGCTGTAATAGGAAATTGGGAGGCAGCCGCAGGCCGGGAGCGATTGTACAATCCCCTGCGGTCTGGCCTGAACTGAGTAAGGCTGAACTGTGATGAATCCTTGGTTGGCCTCTCCTGAATTTCTCCTTTTTTTTTTTTCTGTTTGTGTAATTTGCTCTGGGGTATGTGGACATGTGTGTTTAGGGTTTCCTTTTGGTTTTTTTTTTTTTCCATAGTTCCATCCTGAGTGGAAATAAAGGGGCAAGAAAGCCTATTCCAGCTGGCAGTGCATAGGCATGAACCAGTGGAGTTTCCATCTCTTCTTTTTTTTTCCCCCTCCACACCTGCCAAAGAGACAAAAGCCCCAGAGCAGTTACAAATGCAGTTTTCTGTCCCCATAAATGCAACGAGCTCCTACCGGGACAAGTGCTGGACGTGGCCGTGCCTGACAGCCGGGCTTTCCTCGGGCAGCACTCCTGACCTCGGCCAGGCTGAGCCAGGCACCGCGCGCTGCACACCCACAGGATGTTTGCCATTTGGAGAGCATGTTTTCAAATGATGCTATTACACAGTATTTAAAGGGGAAGAGTAAGAAACCCATGAAGGTTGGCACTCCATCTGGACCAGGAAAAGTGGATTGCTTAGCAACTAGCACTTACTGTTCTTCCCAATGATTTCTTTCTGTTGCAAGTATAGCTCCAGACAACTCTGTCTGGATTTTTTTTTTTTTCAAAATCCGTTTAAAATGCAAACAAACAAATGAGAAAGACTCCGAAACATGGAGATGCCTTGTAACAGAATGCATTTCAATTCCTATGGGTTGATGCCCCAAAATCAAGATTACAATCTTTCATTATCCCTATGCGTTGCCATATAAAAAGATTTTTCAGTAAAGTCCAACTATCCATGTATATCTGAATGCTCTCTGCTTGTATTCATTCACTGAATGTGATTTTACATCTCCTAAAATAAGTGACATATTTGAGTTAGGCACTTCCTTCACTTCCTACACAAACTGAGTATTTTTCTTTTATTTAGATTTCTAGAGTTCTGCACTATATGAAATTAGGAAACATAAAACATGAGTGCACACGGATGTAAATAATTATATCTCCATTTATTTCTTATTGTTATATCATATTCTATTTCTTATTATTATTTTATATTCACATTTATTTATTAATCATATACCCATGTATATTTCTGCAAAGCTGTTGATGTGTCCCCATTTATGTGAGAAGCTTGAAAATATTTATTCAGTTCCTTCTCTTGTTGGATGATCAAGAATCAGCATACATAGATGGTAAGGTGAAGATTCAACTTCTTAAAACTATATAGTAGTACAGGAAAACTTATTTTATGACTGCTGAGTTTGATACAGGTTTTTTGCCCCTTGACAACAGTTATTTTTGCACAGCTGGCTTGTAGGAAACAGTTGGCTCTTATACTGTGAATAGGGCTTTTTTTTGCTAGAAAAGCTATTATGGGGAGATAAATTGGTGTAAAATCATAATAGTATAAGAAATTTCTAGAAGCTGTAGGTTATTTTATGCATTTTCAAGGAGTTTATAAATCCTGTTTACTATATAGTGGAAATGTTCACAGATTATTGGAGGCATTTTTCACTTCCCTTGATAGAGTACAGGGCTAGGATATGCTGTGCATGAAGCACCCGCCTCACATACTGCATTCTTCTGAAAAAAACCCCTTACTTGAGCTTTTATGAAAATATTTATCTTTAACACACATTTCAGAAGATGTCTGGTTAATATTTGAACTACACTCACTGGAACAGAACCTGACTTTTCCCTCAGAGTTTGCAGATCACTGAGTGGAATAAGGGTCTTAGTCAAGGATCAATTCTGGTATTCATTATAAAGAAAAAAAAATCATTACAAAGAGAGGTGGTTTTGTTTGTTTGTTTGGTTTGTTTTGTTGGTTTGTTGTTGTTGTTGTTGTTTTGTTTTGGTATTTTTTTTAAATCTCATGTGTTCATCATGTACTTCAGTATTTTGGAAACCATTTATTTTCAGTATGCCCTGGGATGTGGAGTGACACTAATCAGCTTTGTCCTTTGAAATAAAGTAACAATGGGGGTTAATGGGCTCCTATCAGCTGAGGTGCTTTGAATGACCATGGTGTCTTAGCCCTCAGTAAATAGAAAATAAAATATACTAACATAAGGCTCCATGAGCAGGACCTATTCCTTTTTTAAATTAATAAAAGTAGTATTTTATTTGGATGGGCTCTTTGATTCTATTTTCTTTTTTTTTTGCTAAAATCTGAGCTATGTGATACTTCCTTTCTTAGCATTGTAATCTTTATTTTTAACATGCAAGACAGCTACACCAGCACAGACATACAATTAGTTTTGCTCAATGGATTTCTTGTCATGCATGTGCAAAAAGCTTCATTTCCCTCCAATTTAAATTTTTGTTTTCCTCTGGTGACTCATTTTGCTGCATCTGTGTTTATTCTATAACCTGTGGATAAGGCATGTTTTCCTAGCTGGGAGCTGGCTGGGCTTTTGCTGATGTCTGCCATGTGTTGGTTTAGTCTTGCATGCAATTCTCTCCTGATTTCTCTAAAGCTCTCACAGTCAGCATTTTCCCTAGGTGCTCCACACAGGTCTTCTGGGAAAGCCTTCAGGTAAAGTTCATCTTCAGGCTTATGTAAGACCCCACAAACTCTTTGTCCTCTGTAATAAAGTTTATTTCCCTCCTGCAAATATGCAAAATCCACTGGTCTGTGATAGATGATTTGTTATCTTAGTTCACCCCTTCTTTATGGATTCTATTTTGATCACAGTGATTTGATCTGCTTGGCTTTTCTTGCATTTTACACCTATTTCTTGGTATCAATTAATTCTGTATCTTTTCAATGAGCTTCAGCTCGCATTACTGTGGTTTGTGGATGACAGGAAGAGATTTACACACTAGAAAGATTAATGACAAGGAAGAGGTCAAGTAACTGTTTTCCAAGATAATCTTCTGGGCAGTCAATACTGTGAGTTTGGGAGCTGCATTTTATCTATGAGAGGCTAAACTTGGTTCAAGTACACCTGTATGTATGTTTGCCTTCTACTTACGGTATAAACATTGTCTATATATCTTATTTGTTCTTGTTATTACTGTAGAAAGGGTCACGTAGCTGCTTGAATATATTTTAGGGTTTCTGCAGTATCCTCTCAGCCCTTCCCTGAGTGCCCCCTTGCCTAAGTGCCTGATCTTTCCTGAGAAGGTGGAACCCTCATAGAAACTAAGGAGAGCTTTACCCAAGCCAAGACTGTAAAACTGACCCATTTTTTGCAACGGCTTGTATCAGGTTGCAAATAAGTAGGTCAGGCTTCATCTTGTTGATATCTAGATCTTGTGGTTTTCACTGCTAAGTTGCTTTTGGGTGATGATTAGCAGAGTGTTAACCTGTGTTATTTATGTTAGGAAGTGTTGGATTTGTGGTGGTTAAGGTGAAACAGTTCTTGTATCAAGCACCAAATGACTTGTAGGATGTAAAAATCTCTAACATTTAACATTTGCTTAGGAACAGTTAGTGTGTTTCTTTCCTCTTGGAATACTGCAATGGCAGGATTATCCTGAAATTTATTTTTATATAGTTCATAAAAATTAGTAAGTTTGGGGGCTTCTTTCTACCTTCCTTTTATGTGGCTATCTAGGTCATTCAGAGGTTTTTTTCTACTCAGTATGACCTCACATGATGTTACAAACTTGATGTCATGGTGGACTGGTTTATTTACCTTTTCTTGGGTAGCACTTGCTACTTTGTTAGAGGCTGCTTCTGGCGTTGTCTCTTCCTTTGTTACTCACGTGCTTCAGTGTGAAGTGTTTGTATGAATAAATAACCACTCACTCCACGCTGTTATAACTCAGTGGGATGATAGGGGTGATAGATTGCTTGCTGAAATGAAATTCCAGTTTTATTTACAACCTCCCCTACAAAAGGCCTGATTAAGGTACTTCAGTACAAATCCATTTCTTCAGAGCCTTTACATTTCTCCATTTAAAACTCCCCAGATAATGCTGTGTGCAATAAGAACTTGTGTCAGCGCAGAGGCAAATTTTTAGTTTAAAGGACTGCATGTATGCATGGACTCCATAAGCAGGCATGGATCACATCAGTTTACAGAACAAGAGGAATGCTCTCTTGTGTGGATATGAAGAATTATTTGGGAATCCAAAGCACCTCTGTGTGTCCATGGCTGCAGCAGAGTGACTGTGGCTGCAATGCTGCCAGACAGTTTTCCGTGGGTTTATGGATGTCACCCCTGTCACGTGGCAACGTGCACAGATCCCATTCCTGCTGTGCATTTGCTCCTCTAACATCTGAATGAGTTCTGAAACGACAGTAGCTACTTTGAAATGCCTGCTGTTTAAAATGCCTCCCACCAAATTGTGTGCCAGTCGCTGTAAAAAAGAACAGTTATTTCAGCCACTAGCAAACCCTTTCCCCACGCAAAGACTGCTTCTCTCGCAGTCTGCGCATTCCTCTACAGCGCACAGACCCAGTCAGGCAGGCTAATGCAAAAGATGAGAGGAAAAAGGCAATTCTGGGTACTCTTTGCTTTTACATTTTCAATTCCGACTTTCTCATAGGCTTTTGGGCTGGAAACAAATAAGTTTAGGTGGATTCTACCGCATACAGCGTCAGCTCTGAGTATTGTTGATAGGGACACATTCTAGAAAGGGAATCAGTCAGCTACCACTGGAGAAAAACTGAACATTGTGGCTGGAGTTTACTCTTACCAACTGACTCTACTGAAGAGAAACTTCTGTGTTGAAAGCAGGCATAGGATCTAAAAGAGACTTACCATTAAACTATTTTCATTTGGTAATAAAAGCTTGAGGACACTGTTAAACTTTGCTATGTGGTAGGACATCATCTCTTGGGCAGAGAGTCTAAGCAACCGGTATCAAACCTAATTAAATTTTTAGAACCTTTCTGTAGCTCTTTTTGCTGTCAGTGCTGCTCTACTGTCAATGATCAGTTTTTCTCAAAGACCTTGCCAAGTAACCAATCAGAAAAGATCATGTGCAGACGCTGAGTCTGTTCCTGAGGGTGGTAGAGAGATGGAGTAAAATGCAAAGTATTCATATGCTTGGCATTTAAATCCAGGTTGTGTTCCCTGCCAAAGGTATAGCTACAGCTGTTGGCTCAGCTTGGTAAGTGTAAAGATAAGACAAGTCAAAAACAAAAGAAAGTGTTGGTGCCAAATAGTTTTGTAACTTACAAAATAATTGACTTGACAATGGTCTCAAAATTCCAATATTTTTACGGCAAAACTATGCGAGCTATTCTGATTAATTGTATTTTATAATATATTCCTTTAATGGCACTTTCCAGTAAATTATATACATTTGGGTCAGATTTGGTTTATACACTGCATTCTCCCTAATGAAGTAGGAAGACTTGTAGAGTACAAAAAACCCCGAAACCTCTAAACCTGAGCCCTAGTGAATTCTCATATTTCTGTCTACAGGTCGCATCCTGGGGTTGTCATAATCTGTAATACAAAGCCTTTCAGATTTGTACAGCTCGGCCACAGCAGGCAGTTCATAACCTGAAAGGCAAGAATATTCCCAGTGAGAGCTGTGTAGCTGTGTTGTGAAACTCTCCAGAGTTTATAGAGATGCACTTACGTGTTGCCACATTTAAACTCCTATATTTTGCTTCTGTTCCCGGGATAAATAGGATGATTTTGCAGAGACTCTACATTAGTAGATGATCCTTTACCTGCAGGGAAAGCAAGCTAGCTTCCTATATAACAGAGTCCCCAAAGAATGCCCCAAGGAAGGCAATGACAAATGCTGCTGGCATGAAAACTGAGGACACAACCATTTGGGAAGGGTAAACCTGCAGGGTTTTTTTCCTCTCAGCCTTATGTGCAGTATGAAGAAGACCTGCTGAGAGACTCTTGCCTATGCAGACATGTGAAGACCCTACATCTTCACATGATGTGAAGCATCCTACAGATGCTTGGAAACTGAGAAAAATCTGACCCCTGTAATGTGAAACAGTACCTCGCAAAAGTAACTTTTAAATTTGAAGAGGGTGAATAATACTTGTATGAAAATGTGCCCTTTTTTCAATATGAGAAATATTATGTGCAGCTTAGAAAATACCGTGAGTTTGGAAAGCAGTTAATGATCAGTAAAGTTAAGCCAAATGCTGATCAGACTGCTGATAATTGCTGAAAGGGAGCATAAGCAGCAGTGGAAAGGGGATGGAAAATGAGAGGGATTGTCTCTGCTCCTTTCACCTTTATTATCTGTTCCTTTTGACTGTAAGCAGCCTTCCTTCATGTTACTGGATGAATTTCATTAATTTTAACTTCATTCTTAGGATGTCAAAACTTTTTTCTATTCCCGATGAAAAGCCTTTCAAGGATCTCATAAGTAGATGCTGAGCAATCAGGTCATAGGCACTTGTGTGTGTGCCTAGAAAACAAATCGTGATGTTGAGGTGACTACTGGAAACATTGATATTTGGCAGGATTGGGGTAGTTTTGAGCTGTTTGTCTCTACCTGCTTAACTTCAAAAGGTTAGGCTGAGTTAATTTTGGCTTTTTGCAGTGCTGCTGAGGATACAGCTGTGGTCCCCACTGAGGTATTATACTGCTGTAAAGATTAGACTTCACAGTCTGTACTTGTCAGCAACTGATACCTTTAAAGAATTTCTTTGGAAGATGCTGTTTGTGTTGTTTTGACATAATGTCAATTTTATATAGATATTTATATATTTTTTACCATGCATCAACACACCCAACCCCAACAACCCACAAAACCTCAGGAAAGTACGAGGAAAGCTTTTGATGTTCTAACTCTTAGATAAATTGTGTATCAGGAACGTATGATAGTTAGAGATGAAACTTTGTTTTTGATAGCCCCCCTGCACCAAGTTAAGATAACTTACATAAAATGGTCTCCATGTAGTATCAGTGACACTTGAAATTTAGAGAAATGAGACAAACAGCTAGACACAATATAATTTTTCTATCTCAATATTAAGAAAACAGCTAGAGTAAAAATCTAATAAATATTGCAAAAATTGCAGTTGCATTTAGGATTTATGGCAAAGAGGTGACAATATAAAAATTTAAGGGCAACAGTAGGGACTATGGAATAACTAGGAGTGTATGGTCCTGACTGGACACACCTCTGTCATCAGGAATGATTAGTACAGCTTTTCTGTTTCACTAATAAATAACACAAAATACACTTTCATAGGACATGCTGTCTGCTTTTAGGCACAATGTGGCTTTCTTAGTTTTGTTCGTTTGATTTATAAGAAGTTTGCAGGAAGACATTAGTATGCTGATCCTAACACAAGAATTTGGTACCGAATGTCTTCTCAGGTGCTTTTCAGTAAATCTGTAGTCATTTGGGAGCTAGAGACAGGATAAAGGTTTGCAAAGAAACCGAGGACCCCATAGTAACATAAGGAGCTGCTGGCAGTAGCTTTATTTCCCGATAAGGTACATCTGTCTTCCTTTTCTATCTTTCTACCCTTCCTTGGCCTCTCTACATCTTATGAATAAAATGAAGGCTAATGGTCCTCTGATAAAAGATGCTAAAGGCTTATCAGAAGCTGCTGCATGCATTTAAGATAGCCTCCTTTCTGTACAGTAACTCCAAGAAACCAAAGTACCCTTTAGCTGTTGCAGCTCTTTCCAGAGGTGCGGATTTGTTTGTGGTGGCTCTGACCACTCGGGCTGTGCATGCTTTTACTTTAGAAAGAATAAACTAGCTGAAAATGTGTTATAATTTACTTTTGCTGTAGCAATACCCTATTCTTCTCAAAATGTTCAAGCCGCGTTTCAGCAAGGAAAGGATATTTATTAGCAATGGGGTTAATATGGTATTTGGGTGCTGCAGATCGAGTTGTTTTCTCACCCCTTTAATCACCTGCCCGTTTTAAAGAAGCAATTTTGAAAACATGGTAACTTTTATTTAGTAATTTATCAATAGAGAGTATGATGAGGAAGCTCAAAGGAAAATGGCTTCCAGGTTGTTATGTTCTGTCATGCAGTAGAGATGGTGTTGTGGATTAGGGAAGACAAATGCTCTATTTTTTTAATTTCTCCCCCTTTTTTTAAAAATTGAAGCTACTAAGCACATATAGCTAATAACATGAAATAATGCTGTCTCTGTATTTCCTGGTATGGTGAACAGATCTATTTTAATTTGCAGTTGCTGATCCAGCTGGGATGAGACTTTAGCTCAAGCAGATCTAAATCAAGCAGTGCCTATGATGACGATGGCCCCTGGCCCATCTAAACTACTATTCTGTCTGCTGCTGCGTGTACACGTACTGTGACAATACCAAATTGAGGAAATTGCTTGCAATGGATTGCTGAGGAGACATGAATTGTTTTCTGTCCAGAGTTCTGTGCCTTTTAAAATCAGATTGCTTAGTACATGGTGAAATAAATACTTGAGTGGGTCTATTTTCCAGAATGTCTGTTATTACCAAGCGAAATTTAAAATCAAGGAGGTGTGAGGGACTAATACCTTCCAGAAGCCTGAAGGTATAAGACAAAATAAAAAAAAACGAGCTTTTCTGCTCAGTTCGTTATAACACCGTGGGAGATCAGTATCAGGGAAGTTTCTAAAGGTGGAGGATAATAGAAGCATTGCACGAAGTTTCGGAGAAGAAAATAATTTCCACTGCCCTCTGCTGACTGCAGGCTCTGCAGTGATGCGGCTGAGCAGCTCTGTGTGCTCGGAGTAGGTGCGAGCCACCTTATGAATGGAACTGTGAGAGTGACTCATCCTTGGAGGAGAACATTTTGCTGCAGGTGCTGCTATAAAATCTAAAAGCTTTTTTCTTTATGCTCACCTGCAATGGGCCATGATATATTGGCAGATGTGAAAAGCTTTTTCAAGTCCGTTTTGACTGCCGGGTTATACGTGCTAGTTAATTTTGGTGTGCTGTCTTTGCCCCTCCACTGCTTGAAACTCTGGAATTTTGGGCTCCTAGAGAAGTGTGAAACACTGTTCTGGACTATTTTGTGTTGCACAATGTCATTTTTATCCCAGTCATTGAAGGAAAAAAAAAAACCAAACAAAAAACCCAAACAGAAACACCAAACCAAACAAGGAAATAAGAAATCCATAGAAGAAAGGTTTGCCCTGTCTTTCCCAGAAGAGCAGGATAAAAGTTTAGAGGGCAAAGTGGGCTTTAGTATTACAGCACCTTCATGCACTTTCTTAACCCCTGATGGGCTCGAGGTCAGAACTGTCTTTGGGGTACCTCAGAATGAAGATGCTGCAGCTTTTCTTTATGACTTTTTCTTTATGTTATCATTAAACAGGCTTAAGGCACAATGTGAGAGCAACACTACTCCAGCTTGCTTATCATGCTGTGGATTGCTTGGGAGCCTCGATTTATCCATCTGAAGGTTAAATCCTTTCCCTGTAATTGTTTGTAGGCTGGATCTAGTACTGGGTTAGGCCAGTGCTAGTGAAGCAGAAGGTTGGGGCTGATTCAACTACTACAAATCAGAGCAAGAAAATAGGGTAATTGTGAGTATTATAAGAGTTATTGTCCTATATAGTATTTCTACAAATTGATTATGACCTTTCTAAGGTTATGCTGGTATCTTTTTCCTTCAGCTTCTGTAACATCTCTGTGCTTCAGTATCCCAATATTCCCCCTCAGCTTCTGTAGTGTCTTGATGCTCTGACTTAAACTGGAAATGTCAGCGTACTAGTTTCCTGTACTAGTTTCTCTGAAGCAATTTATTTGGATGTTATGTGCAGGTATTGATGTGGTCAAGTGCCAGACACCTTCTACATTTTCTAAACATAAAGGAAGGCAGCGCTTCAAAGCTAGGCTGCTATTACAGGCCAAGTAATTACTCTGGGTCAGTAGATGTGTTTCAGTAAATATCACTTGGTTAGATCAGGTCCCAGAAGGAGATTAATAAGAGCAAGATGCTTCCCAGGTAGGTCTTTTGTCTCCTCCTGAGTTCTGTGCAATGTGGCCGAATGTTACCTTGTAGGCTCTGGCCTATGCTTTACCTTGTAGATAAAGTGAAACTACACAGATGAATAAAGGTGTGTGGGCATGGTCTGGGGATCCTGAGGGTGTGTTAGACATGCTTACATACCACGAGGAAAGCAACATGTGAGGTAGAGTCTCAATTTTGTAAACAGGTATTTTCGCCAGGCTGTTGTTATTTGCGGTTGTGCTTCCATTCAGAGTTCTTCCAGGCTGCGGTTTCCTCTTTCATGTTCAGTATCACAAGAGGTTTCTGGGTTTTCTTGGATTCTGCTGCAGTGCAACCTGTCCTGTTGGCAGCCAGAGCTGCCTCCGAATCCTGTGTCTTCCTCTCCTGTAGGTTTGAAGTACTCTTGGCACTTCAGCACGAACACGTGGGACCTGCTGTGGGAAAGCATGTGCCCTGATCTGCTGGTTTGAGATGCCTCTGCATCGGAGAAAGGGCTTGGAAGGTTACGTGACTGCACAGTGTGAATGCCCCCGAGGGTCAGGACATGGATGGATACTGTAGGTACTTAGCTTATCACACCTGCCGTGTCCAGTATGTTCTGTTCACTGGCTGAAGGCGTAGTTCTGTGTGAAATGGTTGTCTAGCCTCTGCATCCTTAAATCAGGTCAGTGATCACAGTTAAATGTAGCTTGGGGGAAGGCAGCATATGAAAGTCTGTCTTTTTCTTTAGCAAGAAACTTGATAGCAAGAGCTGTGCCAACGTTGAAACCTGTACAGTTCTGAATGCTTCCATAGATGGAGCACTTGCAAAATTCCAGTTATCACCAGTTATAAAATATGACCTTGTAAAGGAAGGTAAACCCTAAGAATGCACTTGTAAAATAATACTTGGTTGACCTATCCTAGTGGGCGAAAATGCCTCACTTTGGTTGTCTTGTGTGTTCAAAACAATTTCCAGTTGGTTCCAGCAGGTTTTCTAAAGGAGGTAGATCAACTGCTTTTTCTTGAAAGAAAAGCCCTTTAGAGGAAGGTTCATGGGATTTTACCAAATTTAACTTTGGCTGCTGCTTGTCTGTTGCATTCATCTGATGTATAATTTTTTTAGAAATCTTATGATTGCAGAATGAACCCCAAACCATGAGCTATGACTGCCTATATATAATTGGTTGCTCCTTGGTTTTACTCTGATGCCTTTAATTCCTGGAATTTGGGCTTTGCAGTACCTTTCAGGATCAATACCTACAGAACCATGTTTTAAGGCTGTTGTTTCATTTGGCAATTAAATATTGACAATGGTAGTAAGGGGGAATTTTATTCTGCAAGCGCACTTGGTGATTGCCATTGCTTTCTTTGATAAAAAGATATCCCAGATACATCTGTCTATTGACTGAGTTAATTAGCTATAAACCGACTTAGAAATAGACAGTTGATAGTTATTTATTAAATGAGCACAGTTAATTTAGAAATTATTCATCTTGCAAACAAGCTGCAAGCTCTGTAAACAGCTATGGGTACAATTATGATTACATCTTTCTAGCATTCATTTGATCACTGGAAATAGAGCTAATTTAAACCTTCTTCACAATACATTTGCAAGGTGTAATTGATTAGTACTTGGTGACAGTTCTGTTGGGCAGATATAGAAATAGCATGCAGATGATTCAATCTATCCCAATCCTGTAGGACAAGGAGGAGTAAAATATATCATCTTTTACTTGACCTGAAGTCAGATCATGTGAGACTGTCTGCTTCTGAAGAGAGTAGAAAGTTATCATTTTCACATTGTCATTTTTCTGAAGAGGACTGCAAATTAGCAGTTCAAAGGAGAATTACTTTCTTAGTAGATTGCTGTAGAGTTTATAAAGGTGTATTCTTAATCAAATTTGAACCATTGGTTTGGTTGTGGACTAAGTACATGTTCTTCAGTGAGAATTAATATATCTTCCTTCTGATATCTGTAGCAGAGCTTTTGAGAGAAAAAGGTTCTCAGCCAGGTATGACAAGCAGGACACAAGGATGATTATGGACGACATGGATGATTATGATGAGATTTATTGCTAATTCAGTATTTAAATACTGTGATGCAGTATCTAGATAACAGCACTTATTTATTACGATTGATTGTGCTGTAATTAGGTTGTGGTCCCTCACGGTGAGTAATGAGCTTCTGTGAGACCTTGCTGTCTAAACTTCTCAGGGAAGTCTAGGTGTGGCTCGGATCACTTAATCTCAGATTTGATCAACAGCCCGTGTCTGAAGAGTCAAATACAAGAAGGTTTGGCTAGAAATGTGCAGGTTTAGTCTTCGGCCTTGCAGAATGCACAATTACAATGCAACAAAACACTTAAGTAGCTTATTTAAGATTTTATCTCCTTATTTTATGATAGGACCTTAGTGATTTTACTTGCCCAATCAGAAGTGAGCGTTCCCCCATTTTCAGCCAGGTATACCCTGCAGGCTCCTTGCTGGGGCAGGGATCCATCCAGAAGCTGCTTGCAACCTTTAAAGGCTGTGGGTTTGTTTTTTTTAAGTTTCACTTTTATTCTGACCTGTAGCTGTAGGGCAGTCGCATGCCCTGGGTCCCTGGATACTGTTACAGGCTCATGTGCTCGTGCAGGACAAGGTAAGCTGCAGTTAAGACAAGAAGGAACCAATTAGCTGCTTTTATAAATTGACAGCTATTTTGGGCACTTGCTGTCCTTTTCTATATTTACTTATGTTGCTACTTGCTGCCAAAGCCATTTGTTTTCAAGTTTGTCTTTATTATCCATGTCTTTACTAGACTCACAGATATCTGGTGTGCAGAAAGGCAGGGGCACGTATTGAAACAAAGATATATGGGCAAATTGTTGGTTTAGAGCCCTTTCTTGGCAGTCAGAAAAGATATTGAGGGATAGTCAAGCCACAGAATTGGAAATAATGTCTTACTGCTTATGAAGAAATATAAAATAACATCATGCTCTTTCTGGCTCTAGAAGAGAAACTGAGCTTGTTCTCCAATTTCCTGAATTGAGGGTACTAGTAACTCATTTTTGATATAAGGAAATCACTCTTGGCATTAGTAGAACCAGCACTTATTTGAGAGGAGAAAACTGATCAGGTCCCTGTGAGCAGGAGTGTGCCCTGACTCCTGGGGAGGATTTGGGGCTGCAGCAGGTCAAAGTCAGGCACAGTGTGCGACCAGCTCAGGGACTGGTGGCCTGGGGAAGGGAAGCAGCACACAGATATTGTTACCACAACATTTTACATGGACTAGTTTGAAGTGCTTGCCCCCCTCTGTACAGACTTTTGATGTCCCCCATACGTAGCGTGGAAAACCTTGTCCCCTAATGCTGGATTTGGTTCCACTTGAGAGGCCACACTGCTGAAAGCTCAGCCACATCTCTATCTAATTTTTACTAATGCAAGGCTCTTTATGTAACACTAAATAAACCAGAGCAGTTCCTCAGCAGGTGCTATTCATTTTGTAAATCAGTTAACAACACTCCACACTGAGTCAGGAAAATTAAAGCCAGATCTGTTGCATCAAACCATGTTCCCACCTATCAGATCATATCTCCCAGAGTTTCCTCCCTTGTGGGTAAATAAAGACAATCTAGTGCTGTCCCTAGTGCGGGACTATGATGAAGGTCGTCTGCAGGCAAGTTATCTATTGTTTAGAGCCACACCAATACTCTGGGGTGAAACTGGAGCCCCAATGAGAGGGGTGTGACATTAATCAGAATGCTAATTAGTGAATGCTGTTGTGTATGGGAAGAATGTAGTAGTACAGATATCCTTTTTTTATCCTGGCGCTCTGTTGCAACTATTAGCGCTCAATCTGAAGTCTGATACGTGTGTACTTCTACGCAAGGCTTTTGTTTTGATCGACTCCTCCTGTTATAAAACTCACAAGTGTTTGGACAGAATGATCCCTGATGGGAATCAGCTCTACTCTGTCATCACATGAGGAGATTAAAGGGTTTTTTTCCTCTCTTCAGCAGCAAAGCTATATAGCTGCACAACTCTTTCTCCAAGATCTTCAGGAAGTCAGGGCTGGACATAGATAAAAAATAACTGCTTCCAGTCAGGTATCACAGTCCTTCTTTTGGCTAGAATTTTTGGGGACTATACTCTGCTAGCATCGCCTTCACCATATACAGGAGCCCTGGGAATGCAAGGAAAGGAGCTCTGTGGAGGATAGTGCTCTCTGTATTTCCATAATTAAAACAGTCTATATTTTTGTTTGTTTTTAATGGAGCCTGGAGATAAATGTGGGTTCCTGGCATTATCCACAGCTTGTTCATGTCAGACTGCTGTGTACCAGCTCATGGGATGGACTGTGTCACTCGTTTTGGTGTACTGTGAAATGAAACATCTGAATTATTTGTATGAAAAATTTATAGATGATATTATTTAGAATGGAGATGGAGCCCTTTCTCCGTAGGGTTATATGTTGAAGCAGCATGTTAGTGTAAGCCATTCTCCTCGTAAACTCACACTTGGAATTGATTATGATGCATTAAAAAAGATCCACAGATTAACTGCTTGATTGATTTCTTCAGATTAATGCATATTTTTGAAGGCTTTTTGCATTTTTATCTGCCATAATGAAGATAGATTTCTATAGATACATTGCTCTCAGAAAAGTATATGTTGTGGTTAGATAAGTAATGAACTTTTTCCAGCATTGCCTTTAGGGGAAGAAAAAACCCAAAATTTCTTAAAGGTCACTTTGTAAACCAATAGTTTGTGTCAAATGCTTCTGCAGTTCTGGACACTCTCTAGTGGTCACCTATAATTGAACATAGTAAGAAAATGTCATATCTTGTCTTTTTGTCACTTGTTCTTTACCTTTCTGAGGTGCTAACTTCACTGCTCTCCCAACTCCCCACTGGCTTTTGCATTTCAGTAGTTCTGTTTCAGTGTATCTTGTTAAAAAATATTGCAAATGCACCTATAGGTATGCTTTTCTCCACAGCAGAGAAAATTATCAAAAGTCCTACTTTGCCCCAATAAGAAAATTTTAGAAAACAATAATGTTATGTTTCTATCTTACAACTTTTTTTTTTCCCTTAAAAAAGGAACGAAATGTGAAACTTCATTCTGACAAATGTTCTCTGCTGTTGATCCATGGCATAAGTGCAGTGCCAAATTATCTGTGCATTTGTGCTCATTTCCCTCATTTGTATTGCGGTTATAAAGGAAGTGTTTGGTTTATTTCCAGAATAGTTTGGGATGCATGATTTTGTCTTGATCCCAGCAAAACACAGCTGAACTACAGAGACACTTTTGCTTGTAGCTGTTCTTAGAATGTGAAGTTATGTTTGAGTGTTCATCTTAAATGATGATTACCATGAGGCAGTATTTTTACTGCTAGTGATCAACTAGTCTGTTTGGACTTTCTTTTCCATGGAGCTTTAATATATTAAGTGCTTAGCATATGGCTGTCTTTAGCATATGTATGAGGAAATTCACAAGATGTGGCTGAGCCAAAAGCTTTTAGTAAAGTTTTGGGGTAACATTAAATTACCTGTAGAAATTAATTTTATGAGAATTCTGATGTAACACTTGCTAAACAGCATATCTATTCTTGCCTGAAAGCTATTTAGCTTTACAGGCATGTGCATTGCAAATACTACCCTTCACAGCATCCCAGGAATTTAAAATATGTATGGACTTAGGCTCTTGTATCATGCAGACATAGTATATCCCGTGGCAGAGCACAAGATGTACACACAGTGTCTAAATCCTGTTATTGGATGGGTGCACATATGGTGTACAGCACTGACTGCTTCTCCTGCAGCTGGGCTGATGCTGCTCTTGCACTGATTTCCCACTGGACAAATCAGGAAAGAAAATCAGAATATTTTCTTCATGAAAATACTCACTTTTGGCTGTGCTGACAATAGGTAGCCAGTGAGACTTATTTATAATGTTTTCAGCCATTACCTCCAAACTGGGAGCTAGTGCCATCTTGCCTTCAGCCTTTCGAGTGCTCATTCAATCACCCTCATCTGACTGCTTAGCATATAACTGTATTTTGTCGTTGGCCTGACTGTGGTACAAGTGCAGCTTCATCATCTACGGCAGCAGCAAATAAGTGGGATCCTTGAAAGAATGATAGGCAAATGAATCTCCCTGACAGCACATCAATTAACTTAGTAATGTATTACAATTGCCATGAGGGAAGAATACAAGCCCGAGCAACCTTGAGCATATCAGAGCTCTGCAGGACCCTGGCCTTGCACTCCTTGCCAGTGCAGCCTTGCTAAAGTGCGAGAACAGCCAAGTAATGCTTGCAGAACTAATGAGCAGCATTTCTGAGTTACAGCGGTGGGCTCAGTTTGGCACAGCTGTTCCTCCCTCCCCTCCTGCACGCAGAGTTGGAGACCACCCTCCACCACACCCTCCACCAGAGCATGCTCTCCATGCTGGCAATTGATGGGAAAAGAGTTTGCAGAATACCCCTGAAATCGTGTGCCACCAGCAAGCTGGCGCTGGAGTTGCTGAATCCATGCTGGTTAATTAGGGCTCTGCAGACTTCCAAAGCAGTCTGGTGGAGCACCACAAATTCAGTTTGCTGCTTCTGTCCTTTGGTTCTCTGGCACTTGCTTTAGCTGCAGAAAGTTGGGGCAAGGCAGTAGTGGACAGGTGGGGGTCAGTCTTTTCTCCCAGGTAGCGAGTGATAGGACAAGAGGAGATGGACTCAAGTTTTGCACCAGGGGAGGTTTAGACTGGATTTTAGGAAAAATTTCTTCTCAGAAAGGGTGGTCACACACTGGAATGGGCTGCCCAGGGAAGTGGTGGAATCGCTGTCCCTGGAAGTGTTCTAGAAATATGTAGATGTGGTGTGTAGAGACATGGGTTAGTGCTGGACTTGGCAGTCCTGGGCTAATGGTTGGGCTTGATCTTCAAGGTCTTTTCTCCCCTAAATGATTCCATGAAGTGTGTTAAATCAGCTCTGTAGGCATTGCTCCAGAGGCATGGCTGGTCAGTAAAGGTCTGCCAAGACCCTGCAAGCAGGAATACACATTTCTTTTTCCCTATGCACCCTAGAATATGCACAGAGCAAGGTGGGAGACGCAGTACTTCAAATTTTTGCTACTATGCATGTGAGTACCTGGCATGGTGCCTGCATTTGCAGGAGTTAATTGCAGATCCACAGTGAGAAGAATACCCATGAAGACCTAGTTCAGTTTTCAGCTCCCCAAAGATGATCTGGTAAAGTCTTCTTTGAGAAATGTCCTTATACCAGACTTTGGATTGCTAGCTGCAGGATTTCTGGAGGGAATTTGATTCTTTAAAGCTAATGCAATCAATCCTAAGCTCTTAAAGGAAGTTCTTGATGGATTTCCTGATTAAAAATTGACTGTCCTGTGTTATCTTCAAAAAAATATATCGAAAGTCAAGTATTTTAATATATGAAAATGCAAGAGTGCTAAATGCAAGAATACTAATTTTACATGTTAACTTTTTCTCCACATTCCTGTGTGCATCCCCAAGGTAGTACAGTTTTTGCAAGAAGGAGAAAAAGAGGACATGACTGACTAAAAAGTGTCTGGATCATAATACCAACTTAGAGGAGGCAGGATTACAACAGAACTTATTGTGGTGCTCAATTTTATAGTTTAATGTCCTTTTGTTACAGCTTCCATGGCTTCAATTTCTTTTGGAAATATGATAGTAAAGATTAGCACTTTGTTCAATGCCTAAAATAGAAATGCATATATTTTGCATGTTGGTGTTTTCAGTTTTTCCCTTTGCCTTCATTTTCTGAATGCAGTAAGAATATGCAATCTGAGGGAATTATTTAATGTTTTTCTTTTACCTTTTAAAATAATTTTGGAAAAGTACAGGTTTCTTAGATTTATAAATGTTACAATATTCATTGGTAAAGAAAAACCTACTTTTTTAGCTCTGTTTCTTCAGAGTGGCAAGGCACATCTGTTTTCTTGAAGTTTTTTTGTTTACTATTTGTTTACCTGCCTAAAACTGGAGGATTTAAAACTTTTCCAGCATAATTAGAAAGAATCTTCGGCTTGCTGATAATTTCAAATATAGAGAACTTGACAAATGGCTATCCTATTTTGAAAACAGTAATCTGCAGGAAAGAATATAACTTCCTAAATAATTATTAAACCTTGATTGTTTTCTGTTTTGACATAGCTGACTACCCTTTTTTTGATAGACTATTTTTGATGAAAATGACACCTTTATGTTCACAAATCTCACTTGCTATGAAAATGCTGTATACTGTTCAACAGAGGTCTGTGGATCATTGCAAGGCACTCAGACAATGATGGGATATTTCATTATGCCCTTATCAAAGAATGGGATTGTGAGTAATTTTTTTTCAATTAAGATGTACCAGTTTCCATTTGTAACTCTCTTCCTAGCTAATAATATTTCTTCAGTCTCATCAAGGTATGTTATTCAAGTATCAAATGAGAATTATCATTTAGTTCTTCTGCATGTAACAAAAGCAAAGAGCTGAGGAAGGAGACCCAGCTCGTTTGACAGTTCAAGCTTTCATAAACACTTCTAAACAGAACTCGAAAACAAAGCATACAGTTGAAACTTCATTCAACCTCCTACAATGACCTTATTCCTGCTGTCCTTATCGGAGGAAAAATCCTGTTTCACCTCTGGTGGTAGCTTTACATCCAGGCTTACAGGACACCATTTTTCTCTGCTTTTTAAGGACTCAGTCTTCTTGTAGGAAATAAATATCTGTAATTGTTCAGCAATAAAGGTTCAAAACATGTTGCTAGAGCTCTGTGAAAATGCAACAATCTTGTGCATGTTGAATTGCTGCTGTCTATCTAACAGACATAAGGAACACTACTACCATTTTATTGTATTAATATTCCTAATAATAGTTACACTATATAACATTCTCTTCTCTCTTTTTCTCTCTCTCTCTTTTTTTTTTTTTTTAATTGGGATTTTATTAAAAATCACACTCTGATATTCTTTCTGCTGTTGGGTAGTAATTTTCTCTGCAAATACTAACTCAGGCCACTGGCAAAGCAAAGTGTTCAGCATGATTAAGGATATTGGAATTAGCCTAAATTGTTAATCTTGTACAAATACTATCGTATTTGAAGTTCTTGTTTTCTGGAAATGGGGGGAAATTGATCTCTTAAATCGAGTTAGAAATATAATATTAATAAATTGAGATTTATACACTGAGTCACCTCCAGTTTAATTTGTTTTGTGCAGATTATAAGGCATAAGGGACATTTTCTCTCTGTAATTCAACAGAAATTCAGTAGTCTTATAGATGTGCAAGGGATTTAAATTAGTTTGAACCTACACTTCTGTGATTTAAAGTAATCACATATAGCAATCAAGGCGTAGCCTTTTTCCTTGAGTTACTGCGCTAGAGTATTAGCAATAACACCACAGCTTCATGACTTTGTGGTTGGACTGTCAAATAGAATGTTTTTGTCTAATTCTTATTGGGATGCTTAGCTGGAACATCCACAATGGGAATGACGCTTTGGGGTCCACCCCCACCCCCTCCACCCCCAATCCTTTATCGTTCAGATTGTGCCTAATTGGATTCACATTTATATTTAGATTGAGTAGGAATGAGGGGCTGTATATGTATGCAAAATAGGGGCTGACAGCAATTTCTGCCCTGGGCGCCTCTAGATCTCAGTGATTTGGTGGTGAAGGTGATTACCTGCTATTAGTCACAACAATGGGCTTCTGGGCAGAACAGCACTGAACTAGACAAAAAGCCTAAAATGCCACAGAATCAGCAATGACAGGACCCAGGTGGGTGAAGGAAAAGAGCAGCTTTGCTGCTGAACTTAAAAGGCAGCTCTTATTCCTCTCCTGTAGACTGAAGGGAGAGACAAAGAAAGCAATGGTGGAGCAGTGAACCACAGACAGTTTCAGACAGTTTATTCAAACTATGAGGAAAAATATCTCGAGGCAAAATACTAGGTTTTGTGACACAGGTTAGGCAAATATACATGGAGATGGTTTAGCTGTGCAGAGCAGCGTGCTGCTTTCACCATCACAACTACAGCAGCTGATAAAGTTGCCTTCTTCAGAAGTAAAGGCACTTCTGAGAAAATGGGGAGTTATTCACTTCCCTGAAATGTCTATTTACCCATGAAAAGTTGCCTGATACTAAATGGACTTTTACTCTTTCCCATATCCATTAAGCCATTGAACGTTCACTGTGATTGCAGAGCCGGAGCATCCCTTATGCCACATAAACAAGCTGTAACTACTGTAATGTGAAAAGTATGATGTGGCTGTGCCTAATATTAGCACTGCAATCCTGCACTAATAAAATGTCTAATGGTAATAATAATAATCATGATAATAATATCCTATGTCTTGTTCCATATACTGTGTTTAGATTCAAGTGGAGGCAGTGACGTGTTTGAGCTAGGGAACACAGTGGCAAAGAACAGATTATAATCTTAAAACTTGAAAATACTTTCTGAACAAAAGATTAAGGAGGCAAAACGCTAGAGGAGAATAGCAATGCTCTGAAGGATGAGGCAAATGAGTGTCCAGTCTATGTGGTAAAGATCAAATAGCTGGGTGACCAAGAACATTCCTTTTGTTCTCATGCACCTACAAAGTGCTGGTACCTCAGATGAATGGTTTTCATTCAGTACACTTGTATGAAAAGGCATCAGACAAAATTGTTGGTTTGCAGTCGGTTTTTTTGGTGATTTTACAGTATCTGAGTCAACTTACTTTATAAGTGTCACAGAACCTCAGTAGCACATACACCTATAGGACACAGAGTTGTTTACAGAAAATCCATTTCAGCTCATATGGTGTGATAGAAGATGAATAGAGGCTTCCTGACCCTCAAATTAAGGGAACAAAATGGAAATTGAGCATGAAAAGTGCTTAACAGTGCAGCAATAGATAGGATTGCTAAAGAAAATGAATCTATTTTGTTACAAGATTTTAGCTTAGAATTGTAAGGTTGTAAAATGGTCACAGCTCTCTAATTATATCCTATTGTCCCTAATGCATGAATGAAAACGAAAAGAATGAGCATAATATTTTGATGTGAAACAGTTGGTTTAAAGTAGTGTTCAGATGAATGAAAGAAACCAAAATATGTAGTTATTCTTTATGTCATCATTTAAATTCATTATTTGTGCAGTCTATTATAAATTTATACAATCTACAGAGGATATTAGGGTGACTTCTTTATCAGTTGGTAATAAAAATACAGTGCATAAACTATAAGCAGGCTTTTGGGGGGGAACTGTGCTTTTAGTGGGTTTTTTTTGGATCTTGATTAGTTTTGCTGTGTTGGGGCAATTGAACTTTGATTGCTTCAAGACATAAAAGTGATTTAAAATTTTGTTTTGTCCCTGAATTTTTGACAGAAACAAACCCAAATTTTTAAGAAACTCATTCATTAATACTTAACCTGGACACATAGTAGTCTTAAAGTAAGAATTCTTCACATCCCTATTGAAAAAACCCACAAAGTTAAACAGATCAGAGTAAAAGGAGATGAAAATTAGAGAAAATTAGGTATATTAGCACTTGATCTGCAATGGATTTGTGTGATCTGTTCTTATTTTTCTATTCTATCCTATTGTGCTATTTTTCTGGACATACTTCCACTGATATAAAGCTCTGTGGCTGCTTCTTCAAAATGACAAACCTTTTAATGTTCAGGTCACCAAATTGAGTTTTCTTTTTATGTGTGTGTATAATTGTTTTTATCCAGCAGTGAGTTGAAAACGTTTTCCAGAAAGCTATTTTATTATTGAGCACTGTATATTAGCAGCATGTAGAGAAATCTTTCTTTACTCATACAAAATAGAAGATGCAGACTGAACTCCAGAAGAGGTAAAGCTCAAAATCTGAAGAGATAAATGAAAAAAAGTCTTCTTATCCCCATGTGGAGAGATAGGGGGGGGGGGAAGAGAGAGAAAACATAGAATCATAGAAAGGAAAAGCTCTCTAAGATCAAACTGGTGAGTTTTCTGCATCAAAATGTGACTGACTTGCATGGGTACAGTATCTGTACAATGACTGTCACAAAACTGAGTATTAGGGTAAAACAGGTGTAACTTTGCCCATCTGTTTTTCTCTTTATATTTGAAGACACTTAATGCAAAGAAAGAAAAAATGGAAAAAAAAAAGAAAAATCCTGATACAGATGTCAAATCTTGAAAACCACTGTGGATAGAGCCCACACACACCGAGAGGAGATTAGTTTGTATTATTCCTGTAGGACAGTTTGGGAGACTATTAGAAAACAAATGGAGAGAATCCTTAGGTGAGTCCTTCAGTGCAGGGAGCCTTAAGGATAAGGAGGAAGATAATGATTAGAATTGGAGTAAGATCCTAGAGCAGAATGCAAAGGTTAGGTGTCAGATACAGTGTCTGCTAGTAAAAGATTGTTCTGTTTCTTTGCTGTGATTAGAGGAACCATTATAAAGTTTGATTGAAGTCCAGGCCAGTTTTATCAGCTCGGGGAACACAAGTGAAGAGATTTCTTTTTGAGCACATACTGTTGACTTGCTTGACTTGGACCGATTATGTCAAGTAAAACTGTCTTATACCACATGTGTTTCATCTCGGTTTTTTCTGTGACCTAGAAATACTTTCCTCACAAGGAACTTTGACTTTGAAGAATAGAACTTATAATATGAGAAGAGGAAGCGCAATGTAGAGCAAGTCACAGATCCATTGAGACTGAAACCTCGATAACTGAGAGAAGAGAAAAAGTACTTTGATACTCATATGAAGCCTTGTAATTGAAACACTGGCTCACTTGAGTTACTGCTTCTATAAATTGAAGTGCTCAATATGAAGTGACAATTTCCTCATGGGAAATAGGCAAGACCTTGGCCCTTTAACAAGATGTATACAAAATAATGAAGTGATGTTGTATGCATTACTTTCAGAAATATTTGCAATTTAAGATGTACCAATTAATAAAACAAAACACGTCTTAATTTGGTGTTCTCAGTATGAGAACCTAACTTACATCAGTCTGATGACTAAATTAAAAACAATAAGTTACATATACCATGGTTTTTTTTTTTATTACTGAGCAAAGGAGATGATTATCAAGGCTGTAAAAGTAATAGTTTGAACAGATTATTTATTTATTTTTTCAGCAGAGTTGTGCAAGCCTTTAAAAGCTTGATGTGCAAATGCTTTGGAAGGATTTTGCCCATCTCTGAAAATGAGCTCGAATCCTGCACTATAAATGTTCCTTTAGCTGTCCTTGCAGACACATCATCCTTCTCCTTGAGCAACCTTAATCACAACTTGTTATGACAGTATATAAAATTCCATGCTATACCATAGGCAATTGCCAAGTGAGGCCTTCACCAGCTGGGATTTGCTGCTCCGCTTTGTAGTGCTCTTTCTTCCATAAATGGAGTTCTCCCTCCCTCCCTCACCCTGTTTACAAAGGACATTTCTAAACGTTACAGAATAGAAAACAGTTAGAAAATATAGAAAAATGTATGTGCCAATGGCTGTTCAAATAATTAAATCACTGGAAGAAATACTCAGCTGCTTGACCTAATAGTGATTTTATCCTAGTGGTTCTCATCCATTAGGAACCTTCCAGCCTAAACAAATTACAAGATGATTAAGCTCATGCATGTGTTGCGAAAGTAAGGATGAGGTCTATGGTGACCTGGTCACTATCTGCTGTAATAGAAATAGGAGGTCTTTCCAATTAAGCAGGCAATTATTTACGAGTATGTCAGGGTACCCACCATTGGAAATGTCGATTAATTACGAATTTAAGTTACTTAATTTCAGAACTGGCAGTTTTTTATTTTCAGCAAGTAGTCAGGTTTTTTTTTTTTCATCAAGATAATCTCCAACTACTAAGTACAAGAGAATTTTAAGTCATGGCAACTTCAGGCAGTGTGGGTTATAAGAACACACCCTTTGGCTTTCAGTGCTGAGCAGTGAGCCGTGTCCTGCAGGGAAACACTCTAATATTACTATTTGTACTGCAGTAGCAGTAAAGGATTTATGCAGTCCACAATGGAGGAGGAAGCAACATTGTCCTGCCATTCCTAGGATTGCCCTCAATTATTTGTGTGCTCTTAGATAAAGCTGCAGCTTGAACACTGTTGGGTGGGCGCAACCACACCAGTGACCTTCCCAGCAGCTGGAGCCATGGCAGTCAAGTTCATGGAAGCTTATAAAGTCTGGCCAATGTAATTCAAAACCATAGGAATGAAACTAAGTGTTAGTCTAGCTAGTTAATTTCCGACTTTAGAGGCATGCCCGGGGATCCTAAAACTGATCTTCTCCACCTGACTGCTCTGAAGAGTTTAATAATGCTGAAAAGGTAAATGGGATTTTCAATGGTCTGCTTTTATATCTTCAGGCAACAGACAGAATGTGATAGTTTAATGATCAGCTGGAATGCCATCGTATCTTCTCTGCTCAGTTGGTGAAACTGAGGCTTTTCTTCTCCTATCTCCTAAATTAAGTAGTATTAAAATGACTGGAACATGTACTTTATTCATGATATCCTGAGGCTTCATCTGATTCTCTTACCCTTCTGTGTTTTTCTTTTTTAATGGTTATGTAAGAGTTGTATTAAAGAATTTTCTTCACTGATAAAACAGTAAACAACAAAGTTTTTCCATCCCTCATATAAATCAGCTTTGTTTTTTTTTTCCTAATCTGTAACTTGAGCTGCTTTCACAATATGGGCTTTTGTCCAAATCTCAGAACCATGGACTTCCAAATGACTGCTTTAGCAATCTAGTCTAAATTGAATCCATGTGTATTATTAAAGCCCCATGATACAGAAGAACTTCCAAGAACCTGCAAACAGTTTCATTTTATTAATGTAATATTGCAAAAGTAGTCCAACGACTGCAATGGGAAAAATAATTTCAAACTATAAAATATTAGACTGAAAAAACTTTTCTAGTTTTCCTGCAGTGTTCACTTGTAACTTGCTCTCTCTGCTAAATGTGATGTTTGGTAATATGTTAAAATATTACTGTGTTAAAATATAACATATGGCTATGTTAAAATATTACTTCTACCAGACCCCAAAATATGAGAAGGGCGTGATTATAAAAATTACTTTCACTTACAGAACCAATTCCTCACATAGAAGGTTTGGCTACCTTGCTGAGGCTGCAAATAAAGAAAGAAAATCATAGCTGTCTAGCACCTATGGTTTTATTAAAAAATATAACTGAATTATTCCTTTAGCATAAATGTATCTATAATTTTCACAGACCACTTGACTACCATGCAAAAGGCTACAGAAAAATTGGTCATCACTGATTTTACTTGGGTTTGCTGCAATATGACACTGAGAGCCAGCAACTGCTCCTGGTAGGAATTCTTGCTTCTAAAGATCTGCCCCCAAATCAGGAGCACTTTCTTTTGCTTTGTAAGAGGCATTTGTCTGAATGGAAAAGTATTTGTTCTGTACAAACTTGATTATAAAGCATCTTTGTGCAGACGAAAATTGAACTACTTTTGTCTTCTGAGGTAGAAAATAGAATATAAATATGTAATTCATATACTTTTTCTATCTGGTTATTCACTTTTTCTCCCGTAATGGATATTTCATTCTATTTGAAGTGCCTTTCTTGTACCTTTCCTTCATGACAGGAGGAATGTAAGTCAATAAACAGAGACTAATAAAGACATAGTATTCATTAGAGAGATTACAGCACTGGTGCATATTTCTCTAAGCTGAAATCAAGTATGCCAGTAGTATAAATGCATTTCTACCAGGATAAACTTCTGTCCACGGTTTCAAGGAAAATGACTGGTTCATAATTAGACAGTTGGTATTTGGAGGTTTTAGTTATTGAACAGTTAAACCTTTATGTTCCTTGTGTGTTTAAATGCCCGTGCACACGTGGTGGTGTGTGTTTGGCAACAGGAGAGAGATTGCTACAAAGATGGTTTCACTTTAAGTGGTAAATTTCCAAGTGTTAGAAGGAGACCTTGTTTTTAAATACCTGGACTTCCGTGCCTTAGAATTCGCTGAAAGAATGAACCCGTCAATAACCAGTGACCTGCTCGCCGCCGTGTGTGAGGCCTTTGCTGGAATGGTTGTGCTCTGAGCATAGGATGTGACCTTTCCACAGTGGAGTACATGGAATTTCTGAGTGGATGATATTGTCTCTTTGCTTGCAGCTACAGTGCTTCAGTTTTATTTAGTTTTCTCTGTTTATAACTTAGCATCCTGGGAACTGCAGATCATTACAGAGGCTTCTCAGGCTTATCAACAAGAGATATCTGAAAGGTGGCGGAATTAGATGACCCGAGAAGGCGATTAGACCTTTCTGCAGAAAATAACTGTAATTCATGCTGCAAACTAAAGAAAGATTGCTTTTTTCTCACTGTAAGTTTACAGAGCATGTTTTTATTTATCTTCCTTCAAAAGTATTTAAAGGCATAAGTCTGTGAGCAAAAAAAAGGGCTAGCTGTACTCTACAAGAATGGATTCAAAGAGAAAACAAGTCTTATTTGGACTTTGGAACAAATTAGTGCAGGGCTGTATCTTTTTCCAGTTTGGGGGGGGTGGTTTTTTGTTTATGTGGCTTTTTGGTTTTTTGTTGCTTTATTTTTTTCCCCTGCATTTCCTAGGAAACAAGCCCAGAACTCGAGCAGACTTAAAAATTGAAAGAAAAACATAAAGTGAGTGAAATGGTATAGAATGTGACATTTTAGGTAATGCAAACTAAATAAAACCTATTTTCACTGCTCAGATGTGTCAATTGAATTTAAAGGAGAGATCAAACCTAAAGACATCTTAGACTTTCATTTGAATAGTATCTTAGTCACTGTTTGCACACTTTTACTCTCAATTTTATTCATGTAAGGACAGGACTAATGGATTTATGTCAAGACCAATTATTAAGAGCTTGGTTTGTATAACTAGATGTTCCCAGAAGGTGAAACTTGGTGTGTGCATTTGCTGAAAGCAAAGCAGAACTGTGTATTGTGGTGCCATGAAACAGTATTCTCCTGATCCTGAGCAGAACTGAAGGTGAAACTTGCATTTTTTTGGGCCTTAGTAGAAGTATCATTTCACTTTGAGGGTCTGATCCAGCTTCTGCAATTGATTGTGGCAGACTGGTAGGGAGAAGACTCTTGGTCAGGCACTAGGGGAGTGACACTGATTGTGTAGAGGACTATGATCAGATTTATTGCTGACACAGTCCCTAAATATTGCCAGTGCGGTCTATAACATAAGCAGGTCTAAAGGGCTATAAAATAAGCAGGTTTGGCTGGGAACATACAGGTTTACAGCCTTTGGCCTTGCGGAATGCACAATTACAAAGCAACAAAGACCTGTGGAGCTACGTTAGGATTTTATTTCTGTATGTGACCAGACCTTTGTGCTTTTCCTCACCTATCTAGAAGGGAGTGCTCCCTGTCTTCAGGATGGATACACCCTGAAGGCAGCCCTGCCAGAGGGAGGGATGCACTGGGAAGCTGCTTGCAACCTTGGGAGAACAGTTTTCCCCATTGCCCCGGTCTCCAGCAGCATTTTACACCCTTTCGAAGGCTGAAGTGCGCCAAGTCAGTTGAAATCCCCCCAGCTCCCCATCTCTGGAATGCATTAATTATGCAAGCACCCAGACGGTTCCTCCTGCAATTCCCACCTATCTTTTGTCTTAGTTGCAGTCACATTGACAGGAACTCCACTGAGAACAGGAGCGAGCTGTGCCACAGTGGTGTTCCTTGACAACTGTGGGAGTTGGGTAGACACACGTACTCTTTCAGTAGCGTACTGTGAATACCTGTCAGACCATCATCATCGCAGATAAGTGGCTGCGAAGAAAATTCAGAAATTTAATTAAAATATGCTAACAAACTGTAAAACTTGGTTCAAGAAAGTACATTTCACTTGCAGATCCAAGTCGAGAACAGATTTGGTGTGGAGTTGTTTTAACCCAAGGCGGGCAAATGAAGGGGTATGCCAAAACATTCATGAGCAAAATTCAGGTTAAAACCTTGGAAGCCAATGGTTTAGCGTAAGGACAAAGGAAGGTGATGTAATGAAAAGGCTGCTCTGGGACAGGCAGGACATTTATCTCTCCTGCTGTCTTGCCTCTGATAGTGTCTGGGGGGAAAATGCAAATACTTGAGGGAGAGTATAAGGCTGTTGAGGCAAGTGCACAGTAATACTTCATTACTTTCCCAACCTCAAACCATTTATCATTTGGAAAGTTACTGGGCTAGAAGAGCTTTTTGCGTAGTTTTTTTAATCCTCAAAGTATTTCTCTTTCATGAAGGTACCCAGGCTGTTCTTGAACTTGTACTAACTTGCAGCATCCTGTGACCAGGAATTCTACAGCTTTGTTACAAGCTTTGAGATGAACTAACTGCTTTCAGTTATTCTGAATTTTTCAAGTAGTAATTTTAATTTGGAACAATTCAACTCTTGTACTAGAAGAGGTGGTGATTATTGTAGACCTTTTCCATGTATGTCATTCATGTTTTAGTAGTTTGTTGCTGCATATCCTTCTCTTTATTCAGAATAATAAGTCTGTACCTGTTCATTCATAGAATTCCAGTTGGAAGAATTTCAGGAGGTCTTCAAGTCTAACCCCACTCCTTTGTACAGAATCCATCTAATCCTTAAGTCTTCTTTATTTGAAGACTTTCCAGTTTTGCCACAGCCTGTGTAGGCAGAGTATCATACTGCACAGTCCCTGAGATGCAAATTTGCTATGAGTTTATAGCATATTATAATGAAATTTTCTTCTTTTTTTTTCCCTAGACATGTGTACCTATCTGCTTTTTTTTTTTTTTAACTAGCCTCTTTAAATTGCAGAGCCTGCAAGAAGATACTTTACATGTGATAAAATTGTGTTTGTGAAAAGATATTATGTGTGTAAACATTTTTTTTGTTAAAGTACCAGTACTTGCTGAAAAATCTGAACATGGAAAACACAATATATTTCAGTTGAGAGCTCATTTTATAAATGGAGTTTCATAAGAGAAGTTCTGTCTTTTCACTATTAAAATTCATAATAATGACATAAGATTAAGAGACAAGACCTTATATTTAACATGATATTAAAGATAGAAATTGATGGAGAAAACATAGTGCAGGAAAACTCTCCCTCAATTATATTTAAAACGGGGGTAAAGGGCAAAATTGCAGCATTTTGCAATGAAGAGCACTGAACTGTGGAATTCATTATTCACCCAAGACTTCTGTTGTATGTATTGTAAACAGCAAACCTTATAACCAGGGTTTATAAAATCTGAAATTCTATCCTAGGAAGCTGTAACTTACATCTCTAATGCAGACCTGCTCTGGTGGAATATTGGTAACACTGCACTTCATTTGTGCCTCTGATGATGCAGTTCATCAGCTTTCACAGGTATGGAACTATCGATTGCAGTAGTGATACAAAGATGGCCCAGGCACCAGCAAGGAGCCAAAGCTTAATGCTGTCAAAGGGAATAAACTGCACAAAGCCACATTGTTCATCAAAGAACACGTAGAGCTGAAGTAGCGCATCACACAGACTGTCCTATCAGACTAAACATTCCCCTCGCTCTGGGCAAGTAAAGCTTCCATGCCAGGTGAGGTGTGACAACAGAGAGCATAAAGCCCATTACTCATTCATCCTTGCACATCACTTCTTCAAAAAACATTAAAAAACACCTTTTCATTCTGCTGATGACCAGCAAAATGAGGAAAGGAGACCTGCGCGCTGCTTTTAGCACTAGTGGTGAAACCTTAGCTTAATGATTGTTTCTAACTTTCCATCACACTTCACAAAACTTGTGGCTGAGGAAATGAAGTCTAGAAAATTGCATTGACAAAATGTTAGGAAGATTAGGAAGTTGTAAGGCTTGGAGAATTCTTGAAGGCAATGGATTCTGGGATACAAAGGAAGCAGAGGAGGTGAGGTGATAATTTTCAAGCATATTTGAATTAGCTGCAGTGACAGAATGAATTAAGTATTTTCCATATTCTCCTATGCATCAAGCTGATTGGCATGTAACTAAGTTGGGCTGTCATGTGCTGGGAGAAGTCTTGAAGCACCTGGAAGGAAGGAAGGCTTGAGGATTCGGTATCACTGGAGGTTTCAGAAAGAGATTGCAGAAACAGTATAGGAATACTAGCTGCTGCTGCTGCCCTGCTTTCAGTCAGTGAGCCTGATTCTGCTGCTCTGCACATGTTGATGTTGGTATTTAATGGAAAAACAACCTGAAGATAATGTGAAAATGAGCTATAGAAAAAGATTGACAGGCTTGAGAAAATGTACTAATGGGCTACTTTAATCTAACAGAAGCATCATAACAAGCACTAATGACTGGAAGCAGAAGATGCATAAACTCAAAAATAAGACACAGATTTTTATGCTGAGAGTGATTAACCTTTGAAAAAAAAAAAAAACTGCCAAGGGGAACTGTGGATTTTGTATTTCCTGAAGATTTGAAATTAATACCAAATGTTCTTTCTGACAGTTAGTCTCCAGTTAGGCTTAGTAACAGTCCACAAATAGCCTAATCTTTTTTTCAAAAGTGGAATTGATGGGTTTTTTTTATGGTTCGGGGCGTTGGTTTGTTTTGGTTTATTTTCAACATAGTCAATTTTTACTTCTTCCAACTTGCTACAACCACAGTATCACCTACTGACCTTCCTTTTGGATTCCAGTCATCAGCCCCTGTTTTAAATAGACAGTGTAACCAATGTGTCACAGGAAACAGTAGTTCAGAGTTTGGATGTGGGAGGCTCAAAATGAAATCATAACTTCTTTCTTATTCTGTTTACTACAGTAAAATCTCGGGTTATTCGCATGCTGCACGAAAAATGGGCAAAAATTTTATTGGTGAAACACTGGAAATTGGGTTAGATGATGTAATGATGCCTTAAAGGCTATGAATATATTAATTCATATACAACTACTACTAGCAGATGGTAATGGTGGGCTTATTTCTCTTTAGGAATTTGTGCCTTGCCTGACTCGATGCTATTATTGATCAATTTCTTAAGTAACATAAAAGTAATAAAACTTGTCTTTTTCTTCTTTTATGATATTTTGACTTTTGTATTTAAAATTCACCTGTAAATTGCATCATAAATTTTACGTACAACGTCATTGCTCAGTATTAAATCCAGCATTCTGTGCAACATTAAATTCAGCGCTCTAACTCCAACTACAGCATACAGAGGACTGCAATCAGCCTGATGGGCTCATACATTCACATTATTAGGCTCCTGTAAACCTTTTGAATGTCATTAAATCTGTAGTCAAAATAACATAGGTCTCTTTTCAATTGTCCCATGCTTTTTTGTGTGCTCAAGAATATAGCAGTATTTTTCAAGTATAAAAGTTTAGCAGAAGAAAGAAACCAAAAAGATTAGGGAGAGGAAAAGAATCCATCTTTCCTTACTTGACATTTTATTAGGAGAACTCAGCAACAAATAATTAGTTCAGGATTCTTTGCTTGCTTAGACCACTTATTTACTCCCTACTTAAATATGTGTATATTTGGTAGTGTCTAACAGCACAACCAAAGCTTGTTCTGTATACAATAAAAGCTACTCCCTTCTATGGAGTTATATAGTTTAAGTGTCAGCTTGTAATACCCTTGCTCATTTTGCAAAGATATATGCTTTGCAAATAGTCATTTTGAATTAAGCAATGTACTACTCAGAAGGAAGAAAGGATGCAAAATGTGGCCCTAAGGATAAGATTCATCTCCCTTAAATTAGCTATTCAAAGTGCAGTTAAACATTTCCTACTTGATCCCTTTTAATATTGATTCAGCTGTCTGGCCCAGGCACACACTTCCCTTGTATATATAATGTACTGTACTTTGAGCAGTTCAGAGCTTGACTTGGCAGTGAACTTCCAGGCTCTCAGACTCCTGCTATGATCCTTAGAGCTCCCATGCTTTCCCTGCATTGATTTCTTCTGTTGCCCACTTTCTGCTGTATCTGCCTCAGCTTCCTTTTATAGAATAATAGAATTATTTGGGTTGGAAAAGACTTTAGCAAGATAGCTATTTTGGAAAATTGTAGAGTTTGAAAGTGGGATCCCAGCTTTATGTAGTTGTACTGTACAAGCATCTAACAGCTCAAGAGATGCTTGCATACCTTTGATCTGATGGGCTAAGCGTGAGCCCGTTGCTTCTGCTTCCACCTCTGTGTGAACCAGCTGTATAGCCCTGATCGAGTGTCTTTGCTTGCTCTTGCTGCTGTCTTCCCTGTGCGTAATATAAAGACCAAATATCCAGCCAATTAGCTTCTGAGTTTTGGTGCATGGACGTAACTAAATTGCATGCTGCAGTCAGGAACTAAAATAATTTAGAGGATGAGTTAATCAGCACTTCTTACTAACACCCAACTACTTGTGAAGTGCTCAGGCATTACGTCAACTACCGTATGTTTGGATTCATTATGCTGGAGTGGGCCCACATCTATCTCAAAGATAGATTATGCAATGCTTAGGCGATTCTCTTTCTCAGACCTTGGCTAGCAATCTGGGGCTGTTATAAATCTGGGATTGTTATAAATCTCTGCTGTAATTTCTATTATACCGGACTGGGAATTGAGTTTTATTCCTGTGTGCTTATGGTAATGGATTGCAGGTTACCAAAATTACCACTTATTGTATCCACCAAATGCAAGCCACTAACTGACAAAATTACCAATTACTCTAATGCAGGTAATTGTTTTCCTTTAGGTTTTAAGTCTTCTTTTATGGGATTCTTATTTCCTCTAGATGTTGTTCGTATCCATCTAGCCAGCAAAACAAATAGATCTATTAGTGCTTCCTCACTTTTAATGACTTTTTAAATAGGTGTTTCTTATTCATCTTGAGTTCTTGTGTATTTTCTGAGAAAGTTTAAATGGAGTTTTTTGCCTTGGAATAAATGTACCTGTAGAATAAGTATCTGTTTTCTGAAGGGTTTTCTTTGAACAGAGTATTTATGCAGAAGAACTTATGGGGGGAAAGAAAGAACAATATGGGGTGGGGGGAGGGAAGGAAGAGAATGGAATGGAAAAGTGTCATGTGTAGATATAACTTAACATTAAGTTTTATGTGGAGATATAACTTAATATTTTTTCTTTTTCTGTTCCTGAAACTGCGTTCCTACAGAGATGCTATTCTGTGACTCACAGATAACTTTTAGAAATCTCTCCCTCACAGATACATGCTTGTGGGTAATTAGCTGGAGAGTCTAATCCTCTATTTCTTATCCATGGCATAAAAGGTTGGAATGCATGTGTGCCTTTCCAATGATATTGGTGCTTCTATTTATTTGAAATAAAGAAATAGCTAAATAAAACCCATTTATTTCAAGAGGAGAACCAGCTCTGTTCATCAGTGGAGGAGGAGAGAAGGCACTCTGTCCTTTAATTTTGCCCATCTTGGTTTCCATGTACTTTGAGACCTCCCCAAAGAATACAAGTTCAGGAAACATGTAGAGAGACCAAGCTTTAGTTTTGCAAGCAGTGATAGGCAACTCTTCTGCAGCAACTTAAAATTTGGGAAAGGTTTCTTTTAGAACATTTTATTTGGACAACAGTGTCACAGAATCATAACATTGTTTAGGATGGAAAAGATCTTTAAGATCATCAGGTCCAACCACCAACCCAGCACTGCCAAGCCCACCATTAATCCACATCTACACGTCTTTTAAACACCTCCAGGGACAGTGCCTCAACCACTTCTCCAGGCAGCCTGTTCCAATGCCTAACAACCCTCTTGGTGAGGAATTTTTTTCCTAATAGTCACTCTGAACATTAACTGGTGCAACGTGAAGCCATTTCTTCTTGACCCGTGGCATCCTTTTGTCCTATCCCACTCCTCTGTTTAAATAGGTATTTTAGCCTAGCTGTGGTTGACTTGCAAGATGAAGTTCTCCAAAGAAAATATTAAATACTGCTAATCCACCAATATTGCTATAAGGCTACTGGAGAGAAGCAGTGCTGCCTGGAGATCCACAGGGCAAACTCTTAAATAGGCTTGTAAGGACTGTAATGAAGGCCGTTTATATTGTTTCTTGAGAGCTAAAAGCCAACCTTTTCTATAGCGAATCAAATATTGTTTTCCCTCCGAGTGAAATGCTCTGCCTTATCAGTATATGCCAGGTGACAGATTTTGTCTGCTCATTTTATCTTTAAGGAATGTATAGACAAGTTGCTTTTTCCTTGCAAAATCTGATAAAAAGCTTGTCTCTTCCTTTTCCATAGAATTTTAATTAAATATACTGTTCCCTGCTTGTGATAGGGTTTACCAGGGGATAGCTGCTTTTGTTCCCTTGCACAATATGGACAAATAATCTGTTGGGATAGGAGACACTTGAAGGATTGTAGGACACTGAAATGGTCTGCAGGATCTCCTCCCTGTTCATTTACAGGTTTTGTTAATTTCATATGACCTTTCCAATTAGTTGCAAAGGTAAAAATATTTTTTAAATGTGAAATTGCTGCTGGTGTAGTCCACTAGGTATTTTTTAATTAGTCCTACTTAATAAAAAGTTCACTAACATTTAGACATATCTGTGTTCTGACAAGAGCAAATAAAGAGATAAAAGCGAATCTCTTCCAATTTCCAATACTTAATGGAAATAAACTCTCTTCATTTTAAGGTTTCACTTTGTTTCTAATATTTCTTTTATAAGAAATACTATTTCACACTATATCACATGTTGCCTTATGTTCCCACCTTTTTTCAGCATATCCTAAGTCCACAATTACATGAATCAATGATTGTCTGTTATATTGCAGTTCAGGGTTACAAACCTTGTCTAGATGCAGTTCTTTACCAAGTTAGACAAGGTAGCCAAATCTTTAGTCAAATGTCGAGGGTTAAATTCGTGCTGTTGATTTGAATTTCTGTCACCTGCCTTCTTTCTCCACTTATTTCTACATTATTTTACGTAGTTCCATGAAATGTTTGGCAGTTGCCAGAAAAGTTGTTTCAGAAAAAAATAAAGGTCACTCAAATAAAGACACAAAATTACCAAATGCATTTAGAAAAGGCTCCACCATTTAAAAGGTCAGATTAAATAAGACACACTGTGGGGTAATTTACCCCCCAGCTGCTTAGCTTTGATGAAAGTTGATGAAAGCACAGAGGTGAAGGAGCTGTGTTTGTAGAAAGTTTCTGAAGCAAAAATTGATGAAGATTGATGTGACTCCTGTGAAGTGCCCTTCAAAGATACCTATCCACTTAGAAGGTGACTATCTTGGTGTGATGATCATGTAGGATTTTTTTCAGCACTCACGTCTCATAAAGCAAAAACCCTCAAGACAGAATTATAAAGGGACAAAGATGGAAGGAACTTTAAGAACTGGCTCAGTCTCTGGTGCATCTGCCCTTGAATTTTGTGTGATGCCTCTGAGTGTTGACAGATTGAATACTGTATTACATGCTGTGCACTGGCAACTGATAATGTGTTTTTATTAAATGCTTCAATTTTTTTTTCAGATTCTCCTTTGAGAAAAGTAATGCAATACTGTTATTTGTAGTGTATGACAGTGAATGCTTTAGGAAGGTCATATTGTCAAAGGGCTTCCCTGTGTGCCTGTGGCAAATTATCTGTTTTATGTTAGTCTTTTCCCTTTTATGTCCTAGTGAAAGGTTCAATGCTATGTGTTCACAGCAGTTCCATTTTAAATATAATAATTACAAATTTTACAACTCTTTGGGGCTGCTTCAAAAACTGGTAGGTGATATTCTACATGCAATGAAAAGAGATTATATTTGTGGGAATGCATGTGTAAGGTACGATATTACCTACATTGATCATAGAGAGTTAACAGGGAAAGGAAGAAAGAGGAGATAACAATGGCCATCAAAGGTGCTTGTGTCTCAGAACCTGGGAAAACTGGGAAAAACTTTGTGAAAGCTGTTGGGTTTTTTGAAAGAAATTTTTTGTTTTCCCCAGTTTTCTTCAATGTTTTTGAAGAATGACTGAAAGTGTTCATGAGGAATTGCAGGTCACAGTAGGATACTCACATGCCCTGTTTCAATTATCATTTATTTAGCATTAAGGAGTGTCTTCTGTTGCACTTGATGCTTTTATATCCACGGCAGCTGTTATTCACACAAAAAAGGGGGCTTAAGGTGTGTTTTTTGGATGTGTGTGCATGCTTTGGGAGGGATTCTTTACTAAATGCTATACTTTTCTAACTTCCATCCAACTTCCATCTGGAGAGCTCAGTTTCAGACTGTGTGTAAAACACACTGGAAATCCTGAAACTGCACTGAGGAGGCACTGAACTACAGGCAAAACATTCAGGGATGGATAAATCCTTAAATGCAATTGAATTTCCCTCTTTCAGAGGCTGTTTTTCCTGCAAAGCTGTTGTATAAACAGCAGAGTTCATAAGGAACTGAGACCGCTGCCCCCTCAGTCTGAAGGCCAGGGAGCCTGGACACAATTTCTCTGGTGGAGGTAATTCTCACAGTTCTCTCCTTGGAACAAGAAATTAACTGCAGGACACAGGGAAAAGCCTCTTTACTCTCATTTCAGGAATTATTTGCAAGAGATAAATAGAAAATATTTTTTCACAGTGCGAAGCTTGTGTCTCATAAGCAACTAAATTTTGAGGGGTTTGTCATATTTGAAGTAGAGTGTCCAATTGCCTTTTAATCTGCACTATTTTTGTTGTATAAGTAAAGCAAAAACACTGAGAGCTTTGCTCCATGCCTTTTCATGTGTTAACATTAAATAAGAAGTGTGATTGCTCACTTAGATAGCATTTTCATCTGGAATACTTTTAGCCACTTTTACCTATTTTTATATTTTTAAGTTAGGCAGTTAACCTGAAATAATCTGGTAAATATGACAGTTTTTTCCACTGTTCTGTCCCATATTTATTCTTAGGGATTCAGTTTGCTCTGTCAGCTTTGACATTTAATCTTTGTCAAACTTGCTTTCTGGACAGAACAAACTGGTGTTATCTGTTAAGTTAGGTGTAACTAACTACTCGGGGTTAAATCAGGCACTGATGGTTGGTTATTGCAGCAGGAAGGAATGGTCCAGGCAAATCACCGTATGTATTTTATTATGGTATATGATTTCTCTGACATAGTCAAACACCCTATTTCTGGAGAAAATTTGGTGCAGGAGAACTCTATGAAATTCTCCAGTGCTGGGGGCCTATTCTTGAACAATAAAGTGCATGTTAATTAATAAACCATTAGTGTACATTTTAATGGGATTGGTAAATCTCATTTGGGTTCTCCCCTCCGTGCTACTCAGGCTGCTCCTTTTACAACAGATGAGATGAGAGGGATACCTGTATGTTCATAAATATACTACATACAGCATGCCTTTGTATGTGGGGGAAAACAAACCTAACATGTTTCAGAAGGACTCTCCTGGATTTTCATCACGCTGATGTGGTACACATGTTCATTTTTTTTCTCATGAGTTTGGACTAAACCTCAAAGATACAGCTAATGCTCAGTGCTTAATTGCTCTTGGATTGACATTTCTGCTGTAAAATTTACATTTTTAGCTATAAGATATACTTTGTTAAATTGTACTTGGTGGCAATGTTGACTTTTCTATGCTTTTCATCCTTCATAGAGCACAAACAATACCCAATGTATTGTTGGTGACCACACAGGAGAGATGTAGGTATAGGAGACCATGAAGTGCAATCAGTAAATATTTGAAGCAATAGCTACACGAGTTTCTTTGGATACATGATTGCTTTATAGTTCCCCAAAGAGATGTTTTTGTTCCTGTAATGCTGCACTAACACTTCACTGCAGTAGTATTCCAGTGGTACTGACTTTGTTAAATGCATTTCTTGTTTCAGTCTAGCTGGGTACAGTTCAGTGAGTCATTACACCATTTTTAGAAGGCAACAGACCGCACTCTTGTGCAAGTCTGGGCTCCTATACCTTGTTGGATAAAACCAAGCAAAGCAGAGTAGTTCTTTTTAATGCTTGTGCATAAAAAGTAAAAATCACTAAGACAAATCTGCTGCCAAATATGTGCTTTCCTGACCATGTGCTGGGGGATGAAAATTTCTAAATAAAATGCAACTGACTGATACTGACTGTCTACTGAGAGGTATTCTCGAGGTATTCCCCACTTCCAAAAATAGAAGGAAACAAGCATTTTTCATTCAAATTCTCTAGTCAGGGGAGATTTTCAGAGCCTTCTTTGGAGTCTAATTGCTTACAACTTTTGCAGTTTCAGTTGGATTCTTTATCACTGCATCTCAATGTAAATGAGCTGTGTGCAATTATACCTTCCTGGTGACAAAAGTAATTTCTGTACCTGGCAGCATGTAAAAATTCAGAATGAAAAATTGTCTAAATGGTAAACAGCATGAGTTTCTGACATTTCTACTGAGCCATGCTAAATGAACTTGTGTGTTTTACATTTGGTAATTAGTTGATTGTGCAGTTAAGAGAAGGTAAAAGATGCAGTAAGTATGGATTTTGTTAGGGCATTTTTAGACTTCGCTACAATAATACTTAAATTTGGTTTGCTGTTTTTTCTGTATTTTCTTTTAAAGGTTCTTTTTTTTCCCCACTGAATCACATGCAGGGCTACACAATGGTTGGAGCGTGTTATGCTGTATTATACTTGGTCCAATCCAAATCCAACTCAGTTTCCAGAACCTACTGCTTCTGTTTTAAAGTAAAATCAGAAACAAACATGCCAAACAAGCCAGCTATTAGATTCTCTTGACATGACCTACCATACTTTCAACAAACCCACACTGTTTATTGCTTTTAGCATGTTTCCTCCCACATGTTCACATACTGCCTTCACTCTCTGCTGGTTACTCTTGCTAAAACACAGCCGTGCGTCCTGCGTCTGTGTCTCAACTAGCACATCCTCCTTTTGCTAGTCCTCCATTATTCCTCCTGTTGCCCGATTTCCTGCTGAACACCTTTCTGCCAGCATGACTTCTTTGGGTTACTTGTTCAAGGAGCAGCAGGACAAGAACTCATCTCTCAGGCTTGAGCTGTGCACACTCCTGAGCCAGCACAGAGCTGGAGTGGGATGTCCAGCCCTTAATAGGAAGGGAGAAGTCAAGATTTCTGATGCTTATGGTTGACCCAAAAGTCAGAGGGTCTACAAAAACTCACAAAATTTTATTACTAAATTACACAGTTGCATGGAAGTTGATATGCTGGTCATAGGATACAATCAGGTTTTAGTTCTTGTATTGCAAGTCATTTGCCCTGTTGCAACTGCTAAACACTCTTTTAATTTAGTTTTTGTTTATTTGTTTTTAATTTGAAACATGCCAACTTACGGAAAGGCACCTCAGTTTCTCTCTTAAAACCCAAACACTCCTCTTTTCCTTGGCGCTGTACAGGAGTTGTGAATTCCTTCCAAGCTAAGCCCCCTGGATCTGATTCACAGCTTCGCCCTGCTCGAGTCTAAAAACCACCAGGCACAATACTCCTGGCTCAGCACGTGAAGTTACTAAGGACCAATTCAACCTCTAGTACAGCTGAAATAGTCTATCTGCCTGATTTTAAATTTGGACCAGGTCTTGAGTTATGAGCAGCACTGGACTAAACTTTTAGCTAGAATGTGAGAAACAGAAAAGGCAGAAAAAAATTTTTTTTGGATGCTTGAATCACTTCCAAATATTGGAAGTGACAATGCCCATGCATTATGTCCCTTTGCTCATCACTAATTTTAGTGAGGATAATAATTTGCCTGTGAGACTGCTTCTAAAAGGTGAACATTGCATCTGTGGGTAGAATACCGTCAATGGTTAAGGACAGATTGTATCTGCTCCTGTTCAGAAGTAAAGAAGTGTGAGGAGAAGGCACTTGGCTTATCCCAGCCACCTCTGTGACTCCAGTCAGATTGCAGAAAGCCTCTTCTGATTTTCCAGCTTCCTGACTGAGAGTAAATAGGCTGAAGGGGGAATGGGAAGCAGAAGAAAATCTCACTGCAGTCCCTGCTCACAGCAGGAGGTAGGCAGGTCTTTCCACGCATGAGAAGAAATTATTTCAGGTCTGTCCCTCTTGGGCACACATGGAGTTGGAGAAACTGAGGTGATCTAATTTTTCTCTGTTCACGGGGCAGTTTGCACTAAAGCAGTGGTCCCAGCCTCTTGTGTGAAGTTGGGTAATCTCACAATACAGAACTAGTGTGTGATTAAAATGACACATCTAATAGGTTAGGAACTACTGTTGGAGAGCAAAGGGATAAGCAAATAAATAACCAGGTTTTACTGATTAATTGGATAGTATTTTTGCAGAATTATTTTGTTTGTGCATTTTGAAATAACAAAGTGCTTTATACCACAGTGTTTTGATAGGCCATTTAGATGCATAATATATATTAATTTCCCTGAATAGGAGAAAATTAGAGATATACTTTGGAGTAAAAGATCTGTAGAGATAAGTGAACATGATGAATCTATATTAAAAAAACTTTGGCTGTTTGGAAACGTAATAATAGGAAAAAAATTGTTGCTAGATTAGAATAGCAAGTGGTACTTTTCCAGCCAAAGTGCAAAAGAATATTTTCTGTCGCTTTCAGTGTAATGTATAATAAATACATAAATTAATATAAATGCATGTCATTCTCATGTATCAGGAAGTAAAAGATAAGATATTTATATTCCAGCTCCTAATGTTAAAAAGTTTTAGGTTTCATCCCTGCTGACACATGTAATTTTTATTTTTTAAGCCTCTTGTCATTTATTATACCTGTCAAGCTAATACTCCTGTTTCTTGTTTATTCCCTCTCTTTCTTTGTACTAATCATTTAAACAAGAGCCTACTTGTGATAATGGGCTTGTATGTGGATCGGTGGTGTCACCATGAAAGGGTGACATTGAAGTTAAAAGAAGCTACTAACGAGGGTCTCAGGGGAAGTGGAGCTAATTAGTCAAGTTAAAAAGGGATAATTCATTGCAGCCTTTGTCTTAGAAACACATTTCAAAGTTTCATTTCCATTTCAAAGTTGCAGACTGTAACTTGTAGAGTTATCACAATGCATTTAGCAGGAGAAATAGCAATGTGGTTCTTTCTGACGGGCAGCTGAACAAGATTCCTAATGGCATGTGAGTCCTGTGTCATCATCCTTCTAAAAAACCTACATTTGAAATTTGCAGACCACATTTCAGGGTGATCCCTCACAGTTATTTTGAACATGCTTTCCTTCTTTTCTTTTTTTTTGTTGTTTTTTTTTTTTTTGTTTGGTTTGTTTTGTTTACAAAGCTTAAAAATAATATGCATATACATGTAAAACCAAAAATTTCTGCCTGTGAAAAATTTGGCAGTTTCAGTTCTGCACAGGATTGTGCACAGTAGGTCAGTCATCTCTATATTCTAAGGAATATAGAAGGTATGTGAGTAATCAAAATGCCTTCTAGCAGCCTTTAATGAAGTCTGAGATGGTGAGATTTGTGCAATTGGTATAACTAAAGTTTTGGCTTAAGTCCCTCTAATCAGAACTGAAGTTTCTTAATAGTTTGACTCAGAGTAGTTAACTCTATATCATCTATTTTGAGAGAAGTCATTTTAGGATATAAGGAAAATAATGAAATATTACTTCTCTATTTCGAAACAGAAAATATTTAAAAACTTTTCCAGCAATTATCTCTGAAACAATGTAACTTTTACTGAGCAGCAGTTTATATCTGTCAAGTGAATGCTTCAGTGATCATACATTTAATTGGAATGTGCCAAAAATCTTGTTTCCAGAAGAAAATAATGCTAATCTGATGCTGTTGTCTTGAGCTAAAAATTATATGGTTAAGGAAAGTATCTAGCTGGCGGGAAATGATCAAGTTAACATTCCATACATCATGTTCACTTTGCCTCTTGCATGTGTGTGTGAGGATGCAAATGTTTCCTCCAATGGTGTTTGTAGAACCACGGAGCCATTTCTGATGTGGGCACTCATCTCCTCCCGGGATTAACTGCAGTTCATGGCAGCAGAGGATCTGCCTATTGTTCGTAGGATAAAAGCTCAACGAGACATTTCTATTCAGCAAGCCAAAAGTTAATTATAACAATGTAAAATGAGACAGAGAAACTTCTGACACATGATACCTGAATCTGCAGCCGAGCTGACTTTACAATTTGAAAGGCTTTTGGGAATTTATGTCTTTTGAAAGCTGAAGAGAACAGTTATACTAATGATTACTGACTAAATTGGAATAGATATTCTAGCCAGTAGTTGAAAAGCAAGTAAGTAGTTTGCTTACCATATTTTACTGTCTATAAGGGTTTACTGGAGAATTACTAGGAAACACCTAGAGCAGAAAAGAGTGAAAATAAAAGCTGAAATATTATGGAGGAAGCTTAATCATGTACCTTAAGTATCATTGTTTCTGACAGGGAAGAAAAGTAAACATAAGATTCCTCCACTTGCAAGTGTACAGAATAAAATAATTTCTCAGGAAAGGAAGAATTGAAAAATACAGTAAACGAAGTAACTTGAAAAGGGTGGAGATGGAAATGCAGATTCTGATTTGGTGGGTGGAATGATTTCCTAAGTGAGGCTGCAACTTCAATAACAGTGCAGGCCTTTCATATACAGAATTTTCTAGAAAACATGAATAACCTTTCAGTTTGATGCTCAGAGTTTTGTAATGTCTTTCTGGTCACTCTGTGACGTACTGAAATAAACATAGAGCTATTGTTTATTCAGAGAGTAGGCCAGTACACTCAACAACTAACCACCTCCATTTCTTACTACTCTTTTAAAATTAAAAAAAAATGAGTGAAAGAAATCATCGGGAATAATTTTGTTTGTGAAACACTTAAATTGATAACATCTTGACAACAACCTGGGCACAACATTCAACATTAACAGATTTCCATGAAATGACATAATGGTCGCTGTCCCCTCCCTTTGCACTTTAGAGAAGCACTTAGTCCGTTTTCTTTGTGTAGAGAGGAATATTACAAAGACACCATGCTAGCCTAGGCTTTCTTCAGTTTAAGCTTTTAAGCATTTACATTGATGGGAGACAGGGTGATTCTTGACCTTTTGAAGTCATTTTGCTTTGGCCATTACTCATTTGCAAGCTCATTTGAAAAGCACCTCAGAATCATCCTTAAGGCAAGAACTTCACTTATATAATTATTTTACTATACAAAGGGAAAAAAAAACTCTAGTTGGTAGTAGATTCTGATGTGTATTTTCCCCTCATTCCAGTGGAATCTTAATTATGCAATTATGTCAGTCAGTCTTTTATGTCAGCAGACAGTCTTTTTCTCAAAAGACTATTTATTCTATTATGTAAGTCTGTGAAGTAATCTTTGCTCCATTATGACCAGCAAAACCCTGTGGCATTGTGACTTCATTTTGTTTAATTCCCTTGTGAGAAAAACTCCCTCTACAGAAGTCTTGCAGAGAGCTTTTCTCACTATCTATGTAGAATACTGGAGTCACCAGTGCAGGAACAAATTTGTGTGGTGTATTTTGTCCTCATTTCTCCTTTTTGTGTGGATGTTTGTGTGCGTGGTCTGTATTTCTTGACTATTTTGTTTTTGTTTTTAAAACAGTGAAAGGCAGCATGTAACATGGTGTATCATTGAGTGGGTAGCTAGTAATCTCTTTTAAATTAAGTCAGTTCTGTGTCTAAATTGCTTTTCAAATAAGGTGTTTGAACAGAAGCTTTCTGTAATGTTGTGGTTTAACCCCAGCTGGCAACCAAGGACTGTGCAACTGCTCACTCACTCCCACCTTCCTGGTGGGGAGGAAAAAAAAAAGGTAAAACTTGGGGGTTGAGATAAGAACAGTTAATTAACTGAAACAAAATAAAATATGCTAATAATACTAATGATAGATTTAGTGAAAAGGAGAGAGTAATAAAACCCAGTAGAAACAAGCAATGGCCAATCCAGTTCTTGCTCCCTGCTCACTGATGCCCAGTCCATCCTCCAGCAGCGATCAGCAATTCCAGCCAACTCACCCTGCTTTATGCACTGAGTATGGTGTGCTGGGGGGTGGAATATCCCTTTGGCCACTTTGGATCAGCTGTCCTGGATCAGCTCCATCCCAGCTCCTTGTGCACCTGCTCACTCCAGAGCATGGGAAACTAAAAAGTGCCAATTTAGGGCAAGCACTACTGAGCAATAACTAAAACATTGGTGTGTTCTCAAACATTTCATGTTAAAGCCTAACTCCAGCACTGTATGAGCTGCTAGGAAGAAAATTAATCATATATGATTTAGAAGTGCCTGGGGGGCTGTGGGGGTGTGTCTAAAACTAGGTGGTATTTAAGGTCCCTTTCATCCAAAGTCATTCTGTGATTCTATGAAAACTGAGACATGTAGTTAAAAGGAAGATTCTCATTTACTTGATGGGCTAAGATTCCACCTCCCTGAATCAACAGTGCCATTATTCCCATTAACAGAGCAGAAAACAGGAAACTTAAGTTAAAAGTTGTTGGTAAATGTTTTCTAGAAAATTGATAGTTAGAAAAATCTCTTAAAATTGAAAGTACTAAAATAATTTGCAACCTAAAATATGAATAACTTTCTTTCCATCACTTACAAAAAGAATGAGCCATATGGATGCTTGTTAAGGAAATTTATCAAACTTTATTTTTTTTCCCCCCCTCTAAGTTCTGGGTCATTCAGACCTACCAGGTGAAGCCAAAACATTTAATTAACTAGGCCATCATCACAGTTTGAGTGGGCATGGGTAGAGCTGTTTTAAGACAATGTCATATGTCAGACATAAGACCCATTTTCCTAAAATCCAGACATTCCACTGCTTCAAGAAGCATAGCAGACGCTGATTTCTTCCCTTTGCTAATGGACTGCACACTAAAAATGGAATCCCTGTTCCACATGGGGATGGTTACGGGTACAGGCCACATTTCTTATGTTTAGAGATCACCTTACTTTCACATTGACCTGTATCTGTTCTCGTATGTAAAGCGGGACATGAGAGTTGCTTTTAACTTCAACGGGAGTAAAGAGAAATATGTATTTCTTTGAAATAGGAACGCTACGTCTCTGTGGTCTGTTGTTCCAGTTCAGTAGAATATTTAATCTATTAATAGGGATAAAATGAGTGATGTGTTTCTTAAGAAAAGACAGTTCTGAGACTGCTTGCTGTGGTTCACTCACCTAATGCCTAAGTAACACTTAGAATATAGAGGAAAGAATTAGTCAAGTTTTGAGAGCCAGATTGGAGCAAAAGATCTCCAGAGGTCCTTTCCTATTCTGATTACTCACTGAACAGTCAAAGCAAACAACAGTGTAAGTACAGGATTTATACTGAAGTCCAACAGTGTATTATCAGAAACACCATTTTTTGGCTTTTTTTCCTGTCTATTCTAGGTTGAACCCTAGTAAATCTTTATTGAATTTTCATCTTAAAGTTCATCAGGTTTAGACCTATTTAGACTTCCAGCAGATCCCAGAAATCACCAGACTTTTCATAAATCCTATCTACAGAGTAGATGAAAATTTTCTGTTCCAGAAGCATAAAGAATTTTCCTGCAATTTTTGTAGTCGTACAAGTCTGGATGTTGTATCTGAGGACAGAAACACTTTCCCTCTTTTGACTGTCTGATGGGAATATCAGCTGCATTTCTGTTTCTTCTGTGGGAAGTCATTGTCTCATCCTTTCTTTCCACTTTACTGTAGATTTTGGCCTTCTGAGTACTTTGGCCTTTTTATGACAACTGCTGATGGCCACCCAAAGCAAGACACAAGTCACAGTTCAGACCATCCTACACAGGATTTAGATAAAGCATGTTCAGCAGTGGCTGATCCAGTGTTTTGGGGCTGCTAGAATACAGATGTGTTAATTGAAATTGGGTATTGCTATTTGAAGTTTATGAAACTTTTGTTCAGGGCATAAAGCAAATTTCTGATCACTTACACTGAGCACAGTGATTACATTCAGGTCTATCTTGAAACTGTCATATTTGAAGGGAATAAGGGTTGGAAGATTGTGAACTCTAAGAACAATCTTGGATATTGGAGTAATTGTTTACTCCTATTACATGATTAACATTATTATGGTGTTAAGGATGTCAGGAACGGGTTTGCCAGCTCTGTTTTCCTCATGGCTGTTCAGTGATTCTGGGGACAAGGATAAGGTGCTCCAGCTGAAGTCTGCTGTGCAGGTCTGGACAGTGCCTACAGAAACACAAGACCATATCTGTTAAACACAAATTTGATTGTTTGAATGTGGTTGTCTGTGAAAAGTCTAGTGCTGTGTAGAAAATCTTACTGAGTGTGAAAACTGGAAGTGCAGTTGTGCTGGGAACATAACTGTAATGTAATCCAGCACCACTCCTGTGGCCTGAAATCCAGAAGGGCAGGACTATATTATCTATAATTCAATCTGTGTGAAGGACACCAGGATGTGTATCCTAGACTACATTTTTGCCATTGAGTTATTGGCAGGTGCTCCTTAGGATGGAGAAGAAGGCAGGAGGGAAAACTGGACAAGAATGGGGGTTTAAACAGGACACAACAGGTGTTGTGGACTTCATTCAGATGTTTATGGCCTCAAAGTTCTGGGGTTACACTTTTCTGCATATAATGACTGCTGTCATAGAAAAATAGAATAGTTTGGGCTGGAAGAGACCTTCAAAGGTCATGTGGTCCAAGCCCCCCGTAATGAGCAGGGACATCTTCAACTCCATCAGGTTGCTCAGAGCCCCCAGGTTTTGTTGTTAATCAGCTTCTGAAGGAAAACTTTGGTGTGCACAGAACATGGCAAATTCCTGCTCATAGAAGTCCCCAGCCTGAGCTTGTGTTTCACAGACTCTTCAAAAACTGACCTTGGCAACCAAGCAGCCTCCCTCATGCTTTGGGAATTGAGGGTGACAAAGGCCATTCCCCCAATTCCTTTTGGTGGTGTGGTGATAACCCGGTGCACATTCTGTGGGAAAGAGAGCAGTGGAAGGATGAAGGCTCACTGCTGTCTGGATTTCTTTCAGGGTACTGCACTGGCCCCTGCTTGCATGCCCATGCAATTTTCATGTTCCTCAAGCTGAATGTGTGTGTTCCTTCTTCTCCAGAGGAGGGGGAAAAAAGGTCATATTCAGCCCCCTCCATTCAATGGTTTATATGTGCAGCTGAAAAGTAAAATATTCTAATCTTTCATGAGTTACAAGGTGATGAATATCGAGTAGGATCCTACTCCTTGGATGGCTATGCAATCATTCATTGGGTGAAATAGCTTTTGACTTTAATGGGTGTTTTTCCCACGGTGCTGTCAGATGTTGCCATGAAAATGTCTAGAATTCCCTGGCAGGTCCCATCCTTGGATTTCACAACTCTGTAAAAGGCAAACCACCCCAGAGATGTGCTTTTCAGCTGGAGGACAAATGCCATTGCTCTAATTGCAGGGATCCTGTTTTGTATAAACACTAAGACATTTATCGAGGCAGGGGTTTTTATCTCTGGCCTTGACATGTCAGTTGAATGCCTCAAATGCAAATAATCAGTAATAATACTGAAAGCAGTATCTGCTTAAACATTTTCAGGGTCACAATGTTTATGTGAGATACATGCACAGGAAAACAAAGGGGGTTGATTTGAGAACACTGAGGTGTCCTTTTAGTAAGGTCTGCACTAAGTGTCAGACAATTTCTCTCTTGATGCAGCTCAGTCCATGAGGTTTTTGTTACAGCTGAGGGAAAATAGAATAATGTCAAGAAGGGATTTGCTGCATGGGATTAGTAGCAGATCTTGTAAGGCTGACATAAAATCAATCATGGGAGCCACCAAGAAATTGAAGTCATGTGCTTTCCTGAGGTTTTAAAATTCAATGTTGATGAATGGTGCAAACCTTGTGGTAATAGACTCCTTCAGCTTTGGAGTAAAGCAATGGGTTCCCAGTCTGTTGCTAGACCACACTATGAAATGCAGAATGCACCTGCAAGAATAAAAAGTAGTTTACGGAAGGTTTTTTTAGTGGTCCAGTGATTTAGGAGCACAAATCCAGTGAAAATCCCTGTCTCTGTTACTAATACAAAATGATATATATGAAAATAACAATAGCTTGCATAAAGGGTAGAACCCAGACTTTTTTTCACATAGTTTCCCACTGCACTGGCATTAAGCGGAATCTGTTACTGAAATGCACAGAGCGAAATAATCTTTAAATATCTCTTCACAAACCATGAAAATAAATAAAAGCCTTTGAACTTGGTGACCTATCATTTCATTATTGAAAGATATAACTGCTGGATGAACATGTGTCATCTTCTGACTACTGTAAATAAAATCCTACAGGCATTTGAATGTTAGATTTATACAGTGAGGTCTCCTCAGGAGATGGGAAAGATATCAGAAATAAGTCTTTTTAAATTGTCACTCCAGGTAATACGGGCTATTCGTATACTTCTTTTGTAGGATTCTGTGCTCATTATATTGCACTTGTTTTGGTTTTGTTTTTTTGGTTTTGTTTTCTTTTTTTTTTTTTATTCTCCCTGTTTAATGTATACTCGTTTGTAACATAAAATCTGTCTTGCAGCCCTGCAAGCAGATCTAAGATTTAACAGCCAGACTGACTTCTTTCCTTTTCATGTATTGTCTGTAGTCAGAGAAAGCCTGCAGGCCTGTCGCTTCCCCTAACTTTTCCTGAGCAACCCAAATATTTTTGGATTATTCCCCTGAGCTGCAGATCCAAAGCCATTTAAGACTAATAGGTGTGTACATGTGTAACTGAGTGAATGACCTGAAGCCAGAGAGGGTTTTGCAGATGTACCTGTGGGTCTGCAGTCCCTCTTTTACCTCTGTTAATGTGTTTCATAGAAGAAGCTGATAAAAAGGAGCATCTGATCCCAGGATGTTCACAGTCCCAACATTTTTATAGACAACAAATATTATATAGAGAAGTCAGTGGAAAACCCCTGCCCATGGAATTCCCAGTGTTGTTTCCCAAAGGTGTTTTCACAAAAAACACACATAAGGTCTCTATTGCTATTCCTGGAAGACCTGTAACACAGATTGGCAAGATCTGAAATTTTCCATAAATTGAAATTTCACTGCCAGAGAAAGTGAAACCAAGAATAACTAAATATCTTCTTTTTCTACAGCTTTTGTGTCCTAGCATTTACAGCAAAGCCTTCCCATATAGTCTGTTGATTGAAGCATTAACCAAATAATTTAACACAGCATCAGCAGACCTAACTTTTCATGTCTCACATGAACAGGGATCTTACTGTCTTCTGTTTGGATAGAGTTAAGTACTAGGCTGAAATACTATTTTGTAACACAAAATAAGTATACCAGAAATCTGATATTCAAGGTACTGAGATCCATCTGTTTACAAATGCAAACCTTACCCCTTTAATGTGAGTTGCAGAACTGACTGTGTCTGTACTGCCTAAAGCTGGTTGTGCAGTTAATCTGTCCTTCTGGCAGGGGATGTCTGTCAATGTGCTCTTCCTATACATCCTGCTCTGAAGTGGGCAAACTGCAGCACATTTTTGGAGTACTCATTTTTCCCATTTTTATTAATCTGGTCAGATTAGTTTCTGTGCCTGCTTCTTTCTTTTTCCTGGAAAGTTTTATAGTTTCATAGGAATACTGGTTGTGGTTGGGGATTTTTTGTTGTTGTTTCTAGTGTGAAATAAATAAACACAGAGTGCTGAAGACACCTTGAAAATATCTGGTCATATTCTAACTTATTTTGAATCTGTACTACGTGGAGAAAAATTGTATTATTTCCAAAACCATGAGTGACCATCCCTTGAAAAGTGATGCGTGCCTTGAACTGTTGGTGATGGCCACTGTCCACACTGAAAGCTCAACCTTATAAATACATATACAGTGTGGGAAAAGAGAAAAAATATTCATATTTCAGAGAAAAATTTGTTTGTGAGTGCTGGTGGATGAGAGGCTGGACATGACCCAGCACCGTGTGCTTGCAGCCCAGAAAGCCAAACACATCCTGGGCTGCATCCAAAGCAGCGTGGCCAGCAGGGGAGGGAGGGGATTCTGCCCCTCTGCTCTGCTCTGCTGAGACCCCACCTGCAGTGCTGCATCAGCTCGGGGGTCCCAGCACAGGAAGGACAGGGACCTCATGGATTGGGTCGAGAGGAGGCTGCCAAGATGATCAGAGGTCTGGAGCATCCCTCCTTTGAGGAAAGGCAGGGACAGTTTGGATTGTTTGGCCTGGAGTAGAAAAGGCATTGGGGCAACCTAATTGTGTCCTTCCAGGACCTGAAGGGAGCCTACAAGAAAGATGGATAAGGACTTTTTACAAGAGCATCTAAGTGGACAGGGCAAGGGGGAATGTTTCCAAACTAAGAGAGAGAGTAGTTTTAGAATGGATATTAGGAAAAAATTCTTTACAGTGCTGCTGGTGAGAAAATAGCACAAATTGCCGAGAGAAGTTGTGGTTGCCCCATCCCTGGAAGTGTTCAAGGGCAGGTTGGATGGGTTTTGAGCAGCCTGGTCTAGTGGAAGGTGTCCCTGCCCATGGCAGGGGGATTGGAACAGGTGTCTTTAAGGCCCCTTCCAACCCAAACTGTTCTATGGTTCTATGATCATTGAAAGTGAAATCCAGATTTCCCTTGACGTGAGGTCACTGCTGCAATAACAATACCTCATAATATATGCATATGTTCAGTTATGAGAGTCCAGAATCAGTAGTTTGAACAGATCTTTCCCAGAAATCTCCACTGAATCTCAGGATAGCCAAGACAAAATATATTTTTGTAGTGCATCTTCAAGTGGACTTTTAAAAGCCTTCAATGTAACATAAGAATTTGGATGTAAAAATTAAATTTTGCACATTTAGTCCATGAGTACATTTTAGCCTTGGTAATCTTCAGATATGCCAAAGCTGGTATTGTCCTGCAGCTCTTAAGGCATTGAAGAAATGTTTGTTAAGTGTCTGTGCAGTCTACACAAGATAAAAAATACCCATCTTTTTATCTTCAAGAATAGTGGGGAACAATTAAAAAATTAACATGCCTACATAGAAGAGCCAATATGGGACATCTGAGGATTAGGAAAAGGCAGCTTTGATGGGGAGAAATGAGAAAATAGTAAGTGAAGTTGGTGCAGCTATCTGAGCTCATGTGAATGCTGCTTGGCTTTCTGAATCATCCATGGGAGATTTGGGAAAGACCACAGAGAAACATTTCAGACAAAAACTGTAAGAGGACCTTGTGCCCTATGTACAGAAATGAAAATTGCCTGGACAGGCTTGGGATGTATTAGAGAAGTGCTGTCTTTTTAAAGCAAAAGTCTGCTCTGCTTCCTTAGCAAGAGATCCACAACCCTGAGGACATCATAAACCTACAATAAATGATTCTGTGTTAACACTTCAGGCTATTCAGGTCTGTCCAAAAAATCAGGTATTTTTCAAGCTCTGTAGGGGCAGCTGAGGAAGAAATTCCTTTGCTGGTGAATCTGTTTTAAATGTTGACTGACTGTGGCAACCTGAGATGCTTTAATAAGGCATGGAATTAATATTTGGGAAGAGCACAAAGTTTAGACGTGCACCTTTCTGAGACTAAGTGAATGCCAGATGAGGAGGAGTAGGTTTTCAAGATATGTATTAGAAAATGGAAGGCAAAAATACATGATTCAATTGCTAAAGAAGTTTTATGCACTCAAGGAACATCACAAATTGACAGCTTTGAGTGAAATGAATGCATCAGTTGAAAGAAATTCGGATGTCTGAAAGAGAACAAATGATGTATCTAGATGAGTTGTTAAAATGTCAGCAGAGTATTACATTAGCAAAATATGAATCCTCATAATTGTCAGGGTTCCAAACCTACTTTTAAGTATTCTTGGTAATCAAAGTAGTATTGCTAGTCCAGAAGACGAACCTAAAGGATATTTAAAAATTAATCTATTAGACCCTATTGAGCACATCTAAATTTTGATAAGGGATAATCAATGCATACCAATCATCATTGCATTTGTAAGGAAATAATAAATTTATACATAATGATCTCTTTGATTGTTTTCATCAAATAGCATGTTCTTTTTCCCAGCTGTCTCCTTAAAGTGATCTCAAAGATTTGCAAACCTATCCTCTTGATGCTAATTTGCTGTTGACGAGAGCAAATTTGTATCAGCCAAAATTATAAGCACTGAGTTAAGTATAAGATCAACTCAGCAAATTTTAGTCTAATGAGAGGAAAAACCTTTAGGAAAATTTCTGGGCAGAGAGAGAGACCAGGAGCAGAAGTCACCCTTTTTCTAAATGTTTTTTGATTGATATTATTAATTTATTTCACCATGATCATTAACTTCCATGATATGAAAGAGCAGCTGACATAAGACATTTCTTTTAGAGAAATTAAATGCTTCAGGGGTTATCCCATCACCTTTCAGTACAGACACTTTCAAGGATAGGGAGATCAAGTTCTTGTTTTTAACTACCACCATTCTATTTCTCGTTAGTGAAAATATTTAATTGGTGTTCTAAGAAATAATTTGAGTCTAATTTTTCTAGGAATTTATGAAAGTTTAAAGTAAAATTTTTAGTATTGTCTTGCATGGCAGACCCTGTTAAGATGTTTCATACAGTGAAAACAAAGCAGCCTTCAAAGCAAATGTGATTGCTGAAATGTGAGTGCGTATATGCATTTATATACACAGATTTATTATATGTTTCTTTATGTTGAAATTTTAAAAGTTTAGAGTGTTTAAAAGTAAAAATTTAAAAATTCCTTATTGACTCAGGAAAAATTAACACTCCTATCTCTCTCTGAGATTTTCCTTTACTTTTCATCTCTTTCTTTACTGTTCTGGGGGGTATGTAAGATATGCATTAACCTAATATCTACATGCTTATTGAAAGTAAAGAGAAGTTATTGAAATGCTGAGGAAGGACTTTTCTGTTGGTATGACAGACTGTATCTTTGCCCTCCTGACTTTTTGGTAACTTCCTTAGGTCAAACTGATAAAAGCACACATTTGACTGTTAGCAGCTTTGTTTGAGAGCTTTTGATGAAGTCTCAAAATCATTGCATGTTTCAAGGAACTGGCAGGTTTCCCCTATAAAGGAAATAGAATTTGCTTGGCTCCCAAGTCAGACAGTATAACATTTTGCCATATGAATATCCAAGGCACCACACACAGAAAAAAGGCGAGTATTAACACAATTTTAGGAAGTGGAAGCTGCATTAGTGTACACAGAACTGACCCAGGTGAATTCAAAATCAGCAAAAAAATATGTTTTTATTGCATACTGTATTTGAAAGTAACACAGGTAAAGTTATCTTAATGTCAGAAGTTTTGTAGGGTTCAGTGCTAGTGCTCTAAACTGAAGTAGTTTTGTACTTTGGAAATAGATTTTCTCTTTAGGGAAACCTCAAATCCACTCTCAAATATGCAGTAGCAGTATACATGTAAATTTAAACTCAAAGGCCATATAAATAATAACTTTAAGGTAAATATATGTGGATATTTGCTTATCAACTGTAGGCAATTTTTTGCCTCCTTTTTAACTCTGCTCCATGAATTGTCGAATTATGACACATGACATAAAGAAAATTATCTGTACATATGTGAACGTATTTGAAGTTTTCTAATTACACAGAGAAAACCCAGCCAAATAACTTACCCTGTCTTTTATGCCCCTGTACTTTTTATTGTGTACTGTTGTGACAAAAAGATGGCACTGTTATAAACAGCATGGAAACTTATTTTGCAAAGGCAGTTTTTACATATTGTATGTGAAACTCTGGAACAATATGGACTAGAGACATCCATTAGAAATCCTCAAGCAGAGTAAAACTCAAGAGAAAACTGGAAAGTTGGAGGTCTCCTGTCTGATTGGTTTCAAAAATGTGGCTGACCAGATGAGATGCTTTGGAGCGATGCTTCCCTCCCTTATTTGAAGCCAAGCTGCAAGTTTTCGAAACGTGTGTGTGGAGGTTCAGTTGCACGAGGATGCTTATGCAAAATATTATTTTGGTTAAAAATCAATCATCCAAAAATTTCCTGAGAGCTATTATGCATCATTAACACTTAGTCTTTATTAATAGTTTTCAACCTTTTTTTCATAGCACATTATTAACTCTGCCAATGGCACCGTTCTCAGCTTTTTCTCTCTAAAGATTTTTCAGACTGACTTCTACCAAGGGGTGGAAATTGTACAAACAGCCAAGAGCAGTGGGGAGTGTTACTTGTTGCTAAATACTGACCCTGTTTCTCTGTCTCCCTGGCAATTTCCCACACATACAGCGTTCTTGTCCCTCCCCTAGACGTACTAAAAGGAGCTGAAACAAAGGTTGATCGCTTTGATATTAGGCTGGAGTTCAGGAAGAAGTCTGTATGTTATATACTGGCTTTCCTTTTAATGGTTACGACCTGCTGGGAATGTGGCAAGTGGGGAATAGGCTCTTCTACCTGTACTGACTTTTACTGCAAACTCTGCTAAAGACCAACTGAATATACCATTGATGCTTTCATCTATGGTCTTTCATTTTACTTTTTTTTATGTCTTGTTTGGTTTGGGTTTTTTAAAGCAAAGAACGGTGCACATCTTTGTCTTTTACCTTATGTCTGTCAGCACTTTTAAAAGTGAAGTTGAAAACACAGAACTGTTTCAGTGCCACTGGCTTACTCTGCTATGGCAACTTCAGTCTAGCACCTTAAATAAAAAACTATAGAGCCATTTATAATGCACACGGATCTAGAATGTAATACAAGAAATCTATTTCACAGATGTTTTAAATTTTTTTATATCTGCCTCTTCCTGTAATTAATCTTAAATCTTAACTAGCGTATCCTCAACCGAAAAAAAAAAAAAAAAGAAGATATCTTACTATAGCTGCTACTTTTATGGACAGGACCATTCACAACAAAAGTAGAAAATTCAAATTAAATCAAATGTGAGAATGGCCTAAGCAGAAAGTCAGTCTCCCTTAGCTAGAGCATTATTTATAGAAAGTGGGACAGCTCTGTCAGGAGAAGCTCAGGTGTATTGTTTAAATTTCTGTACCAAGCAGTACTGAGCTCCTAGTGCTGCATTTTCATCCTCCCAGTGCCAGGATCCGGTCCTAGGTGTGGATGAGAGCCTCTGCCCTGCCAGTGATTCGGTATCTAGGGAAGGAAAATGTTTCTGATCTGGCCAGGTCCTCGGGCAGAGAACCACGACCTGGGAGCTCTGTGCACCACACCTTTTTTATAGCATAATAACTCAGGGGCTCACCTGGAGCACAGAGATTCAGGTTCCAGCCGCCCTGCTGCCTTACAGCTTAATGTGTGGTGATATTGAGGGTTTTGGGGTTTTTTAATAGCAGTGTGTCATGAAACGGTTTGCTTTCAACTTGAAGTTTTGGGGTTTTTTTGTTTTTCTTTTCTTTCAAGAGAAACTAAATTTATGACAAAACTCCAACCAACTATTCAAACGTGCACCAGTCTTGCATGAGCCCCTTTCTATTGCTTTGTATATCACAGAAAACTAACATGATCCAAAATTCCTAGCTATCTGTTAGTTTAGTGTTACTCCCATAGGATTTATGAAAGTCCCCTCCTGCTTCAGTCCTTACCTACAGCTCTGTGTTTTATACAAGGGTTTAGATAACAAAGGTTCACCCAGAAGAAGAAGGACATGTTGTGATCTGTCCCCCACGTCCCCCTCAATTCAAAATGTTAGCAAAATATCATATTGCTGTGTATGAAACTCGTTTTGCTTTCTCTGGATGCTTTTGTGGTAAGTCCTTAGAGGCTTCTTTTTCTTTCTTTCTTTAAAGGTGACTTTCCAACAAATAGGAGAGATCATTCCCTTATTTCTGCTCCCCTGAGTAGACCCAAAAATTCAGTTCTCACTTCATTCTACTGGAAGTCTGATTTTTTTATATAGAAATAATTCTCATTTTATACCTAGCTTGATAGAAGACAGAGCTAATTAGTCTCAAGTGCTTAATTCATTACTTGGTTTGTTTTAACTCAGTTTAGCCTGCTGAAGTTCACCTTTTGTGACACTTGTAACACATTTAATAACTATATTTAAGCTCAAGTTCAAACTTGATATAGTCTTGCAAAATTATTTTAATTTACAAAAGAGGAATTGCTTGATTTCTCTTTGTAGTGAGACTGAAATCGGACTACTTCTGCTTCATATTTTGCCTGGTAGTTTTACCCAAAGTCGGGGCTAGAAGAATTTCTCTGACAAGGTGTTTATTAAAGTTGCTTTTGCTCTGTCATCTACTAAAGTACTTTTTGTTATTTCTCCACTTAACTTGGCCATCCAAAAAGGAGACATGGCAGTTCCTATGGATTATTGATTTTTCGGCTTAATTTTTTTTTAAGAACAGAGGTGAAAAAATGCTGGGGGGAACTGATAGACAAATAGTAAGCCCTTAAACTCCAGTCCTTTAAGCTTGTATTTGTGTGCTCAGCTTTCTGTATATGGGAAAAGCCTCTGATTTGATTGAAACTCTCTGAAGCAGAGAGTTGAGCAGATGTGTTTAGCCTTGATTTAGCTGAGACTTTAACTGATTTGAAAGCGAGTTGGGTAACCAAGTCATGACGCTAACACGAGTTTCTGGATACATCCAGAGTTTTAAACCCCCGAGGTGATTTACTGCTTTCCACTTTGTGCCAAGATTCACCTGTCAAAAATGTTTTAAATGAGATTTAACGCAATTATTGTTTCCTCCTCACCGGGCTCTTCCTCTCTCGGTGTGGAATCTGCTTTGCAGAGTGACAGTTTGAAGTCTGGGACTGCAGCTCATCAATTCACCCGGACAGGCCAAGGGCCAGTCTGGTGTGCAGACCCCTGTCACCCATCCTTTACTCCTTACACAATCCCACTGCACTGCCCTGCAATTACTCAAGGAGCAATTTGTGTTAAAGGGACACAACTCCGTGTATTCGCATAAATGTCTCACCCTGTCCATATACATACATATATATGAAAGAGAATAAAAGTGGGGAAAACCACAGAATTTACAGCAGATCTTCACTGAAGTGGAACTTACTGAACCTAAATAACTTTTTGATACCCCAGAGAAATATGCAATCAGGCCACAGATATTCAGGCTAAATGGTTTGCAGCTTTCCAGGCAGGTAGCTCATGTGTCAATAGAGGTCCATTCAGTCTTGTGCATGTAAGGAGGGTCATAAAACACATAGTTGCTTATCTACAAGAATAATTTACGTGCATTTGCACAGTTACTCTACTTGGAGGATTGTCTAGCAAGGAAATTAGAAGGGGGGTGGTTTTTTTGAGGTGCATCAGTGCTCAGCTTTTTCTTTCCAAAGTGTTGGAATTATGTTGTTACAGTGTAACATAGGCAAGAATTCCCCTTTTTCCATAGAAAAATGGCAAATGGAAGTAGTGAATATTATGGACCTATCCACTGCTGTCAAGATCTTATTTTCTGGAGAATAAAATGAGGATTTACAGAGGAACTTTTGGGGCAGGAGGGTGATTATACTCTTAGTTCCTGGAATGAAGAAAGTGTTAATTACAAATAAGTCTTTAAAGAGCTAAATTATTGTTACTCCTTGCTATTTCAGAATAGACCACAGACTTGAAAGGTAAAGGACAGCGGAATGGGGCACTTTGTTATCATCCCCAGTGGTGAATTTGTTCGCAGTGTTACTGGTAGGTGCTCCAAAATATCTTACACTTCATTAGTCACCTAAATGTATATTGGCCATCTGCTTATTTTCTAAGTTAAGCTGAAGAAAGAGACAGAAGAGTAAACATTAAAGAGAAAAAGAGAAAAGACATTAGAGAACATGGAGAATAGTAATAGTTTACAAGCTTGAAATATAAATAGATATTGTAGAGTTTTTGTCTGTGTAACAGGGATGATGCATGAACATTCAATATCTGGAATCATCCAAAACACATTTTTCAGTCATGCTAATAGGAATTATTTCAATTTATCAGCATGACTTCACTAATGCAAAGAAGATGTTTAACCTAGTCAAAACAGAATATGCAGTTTTTGCTTTTCAAAATCCACTTGTTAGTAATTCTAAGCAAATGAAGTAGGTATCAATGAAAAGTAGGTCATAAAAGGAAGGTAATTTTACTTTATGTTCCCTTTTTTCCCATATATTGTAGGGTTTTATTAGAATTGTATGTTTTCAAAAGCCTCTTTGAAATTAAATCTTTCTGACTGGCTTTCATTGAAAGAGTAGCACTTCAGAGTTGTATAGCCTTTCCAGTCCTGTTGGGATGGTTATACAGGGTAAATATTATGTGAAAAGTACTTGCAGAAGCCAGTCCAACTGAGAAAAATAGGTTGTTTATTTTAATTTTAGGTACTGTACAGACAAAGCTGAATTACCTTAAAAATCACCACAAATAATTCATCATGTTATTTAGGTACTTTTTCCCTTGCAATGTCATCAGATCTAATGGTTCTTTCTTAATTTATGACAGAAATACTGTGGAATAAGGTAAATGTCAACTATAATGATGCTGTTTGTTATGATGAAAACACAGAGAGGAGGAAATTATGTTTAATGCATCAAAGAAAGAAATTTCAAATAGGTTATTTCAGTTACCTTGATTTAATATGTCTTTCAGGGAGAAGGGGAGGAAGAAAAGGTGAGGGATTAGTACCAAAAGTAACAGTGTGAAAACACGCATCATAAAGAATGGTTAAAGATACTTAGATATGGAAACATATTTCTCTCATCCATATAGAGAGGATTCTTTCAGAGACTACTAGACATAATAATATCCAATTATGTAATGACCAATTGGTGCCTTCTGGCCTGGAGAATTGTTTGACTCTTCACATAAAAAGTAGTGACTTATACAGTTCTCAAATTTATCAGTCATGTTTTTCTACCTGGGTCTTCATTTTTTTTGCTTTTTTTGTTGGAAAAACCCAGCACCAATAATTGTACTGGAGAGTAAATCTTAGGCAAGACATGAGATTTATTTTGTACTGAGAATTTCTTTTTTTTTAAAGTCAGCATGCAGGAAGGAGTGAATACCGTAGCTCAAATCTTGTGTTACAAGAACGTATCAAATATTTCTGGTATCCTGGTACTAAAAACATGTGTAAGTTTACAGGTGAAAGTAATTTTTTCTCATGCTGCTGTTTCTTCTTGAAACAGACCAGCTGCAATGCACCAGGAGAGAGAGTAGATAGTTTTGGTGAGGAGTTTCCTGTACTGCAACTTGGGAAATCCAAATTCTGCCCCAGATTTTATTACATAGAATCTCAGGAATATGCTCGCCTTTTTTGTTTCCCTTCCCAACTCTTGTTTTTCTTGTGTAATCAGGATGTACTATATTGTGGTGAGGACTATTTTGCTACGCTTTTTGTGCTGTGTCTGCCACAAGGAAGACTTGCTAGTATTCTCAATGTAACAGTATTATATATATCTATATCATCTATATATCTATCTCTATCTATATATATATGACAGTATTATAACCCTAATGATTATTACTAAAGATGCAATAGAAAAATATGTAGAGCTTTGCAGGTGTCAGCCTAACTACAGTGTTAAATAACCAGCAGCATCTGCACTATTTGTCTTTCACAAATAATTGAGACACTTTTGAGTCATTTTTGTTAAACCACCAGACTTAGCAGGGATCCTGCTACCCTTTTCAAACAGGTAAAAGAATCTACTGTGCCAGGTTTTCTCCTGCCAGAACCACAGGCTCATGGAGCAACAGTAATTCTGTTTCTCAATACCACGCTTTTCCAATTGTCTCTTCCACCACTTGCAGGAGGAAAGACTGAGCTGATTCTGGACTTGCATTATACAAAGCAAACAGCATGTGGCATTTCTGGTTCAGTGATGACTTCCAACTGGCCTTTCTTTCACTGTCATGGTTGAAACTGCCTCCTCTGGTCTCAGCAGCAGTGAAGGCGTCGAATGAGACCAGTTAAAATGGTTTGCTCCTGGTTGGCTCTTTCACTCCATGTAGTACCAGAATAGTCTGAGTCCTTCACCCGTGTGACACTGAAAGGCTAAATGAAGAGCTACTTGGATCTGAACTGTGACTTCACTGCGTTCCACCACTGCTCTGCTGTCTGTCATCAAAGCTTTCCTGCAGATTTCTCTCTACTGTAACTTGTCATGTTCTCAAAGAGGGTTTTCCAACCTTCCTGACTTCTCTGTGCACACCTTCTCCGGGGACTGGTGTATTTGGCTTGGTGCTTCTCCACTGGGGTGGTTTCTAGTCTGTGCCTAGAATGAGCCTAAGGTTATTAATGGGTATTGGGAGAGGAGCCAGGAGTAAGATGCACAGAAATGGAGCAGAAAACACACCCATATCTTTGGCCAATCGCTAGGAGTGCTGTCTCTGCGCCCTCACTGCCTGTCACCCCCTACCCATGTCCTTAGACCTGTCCAAGCACTTGCTGAAAGTCACTCCACTCCTGCTGCCAATGGAAGATGCACAGGTACAAACTGTACCTGTGTCTGCAGTTGTCAGCATATTCCCTGCTTCCCTTGCCTCCCCTACAGGCTTTCTCCTCCGTTTGTGACTTGCTTTTCACCCAGCATGAGTGTGAGGTGGCTTTAGCAGAGAGTGCCTTGCATGCCCTTCACCCTTCTATAGCTCCTGAAGGAAAGAAAAGAAGGGGAAAAGGGAAGATAGCAACAAAGGCTGTGACTGTGAAATGTAGGAAAAAACAGGGGAAGGAATATTAGAAGGACTGGAATGCCAGAAAGAAAAAAAGTGAAACTGTTTGTAGAGGTATGGCAGAGCATCTTCAGGAGGAACCAGGAAAGACCTGGAGGACAAGTCTGCAAAGTGGTGAACAACAGGTGGGATTCTGAGAGACTGAGGAGGACAACTAGCTGGGTGATTACAGATACAGGAAGGATTGGGCATCAGAAGAATTTGGCTTAGTACTCACTGGACAGAAGCAGCAAGAGAAGGGAGAATTTATTCTCTGTTTTCCTTTTAGCATAGATAAGATTGAAGAATTGCTATATATCTATATATCTTAGCGCATCACGCTTGCTCTGGTACCAATGAAATTAATAACTTGACACCACTTTTCTTCCCTTTTGTTTTCTCAATTGTTTTTTTTTTTTTTTGCTCAGACCATGGTCAATAAACCTTATGGCTCTTAGGCCCTGCACCCTCCTCCCTCCAGCAGCCTAATAGCTTCCAAGCAAGGTACAACACAGGATGGCTCGGGCAACACAGGAGATCTATAACATGAGTTTAAATGAAGACAAAATAAATCCACCTCAGCAGCAGGCCCTGCTAAATCACTTCATAACACTGGTTGCTCCAAGGGTTGACTTTATTTCATAACCACTTTCTGAGTTTTATGTAGTGAGGCTAAAGGATAAAACACAAGCTCTCAACTAAACTCAATCATATTGTAGTTTTTAAAAAAGCAGAAAGCTTTGAAATCCTTGCTATGTACTGCATCGATACTCTTTTCTTTTTCCCCCCCCCCAGTTCTCCAGCCCAGCAGAATAACTCTTGATTCTGGTTTTGTATGCATTCCTTTGTGATAAGATATTCAAGGCCACATCATACACTGTCTGTTGAAATGCAGTAAATATTTAATGTTCTGTTTATTTCTATAATGGCCAAATGAAATTACTTTCTATCTATTTACCTATCTGTATGCGTACATACACACACACACACACTTGCAGATATACACGCATTCACATATTTAAACTATGCAGAAACTGAGTGAAGGAAATTGAGAAAAGGGTATAACACTTCGCATTTTTTAAAAATGAACACATCAAACTATTCCATTAAGTAAAAGCATGACTTTTGTTTATTCAGGAGGGATGACAGAGCCCAGGAGTGCATGTTTCATTCCAAGGGTGACAGGACAGATGGAGTCAATGTCTGGGCCACTACTTAGAATTGGAACGGTCCTATTAACCTGGACCTCTCATAACACAGAGAACAACCTAAAAGCTGGCAGTAGGCTAAAGCTTTAATTTAAAGGTTATTTGGCGGTCACTGAAGCAAGTCTATTTCCTAATGGACAGATGTCCACTTAACTAAAGCCCTCCCAGATGACTTCTCGATTGAAGCCATGCCAGGTAAATCAAAGACTGAGTGGACGTTTCAACTCAAGTAACCTCCTGGAGTGAGCCGCGTTCCCCGACAGGCTGGGCACCAGCTCAGTGGCACAGGAGCATTTGCTCGTGGCACATGGTCTCGTGGTAGGACTGTCAGTCACTTGCTTTATATCAGCACTTTCAGAACGCAAGTATTTAAAAAAAATAAAATAGCACTGCAAGGGGAGGGGTATTTGTCAGTTTGTGTTTTTAAAACGGGGGGGAAGCTGTGTTATTTAGACTGAAATAGTATTGTCAAATGGAACATGTTGCCCTACATAAATTAGGAGTTGGAGGCCCAGGGTTGGTTGTTTTACAGTCATGAAATATTTATCTGTTTAGCCTTGAGTATACCAAGTTTCACATTTAGATAGATCTTCTCAGAACCTACACCATAATAATTATAAACAGCGAGAATTAATATTGATAACTTCTTTTTGGCCTCATGTAAATTAGAATATTATCTGGGAAGAGTGTCCTTATGGGAAGATCCTGTGCCCATTGAAATGGCTCTCTACAGGGGGCTGCCTATGCTGATTTGGTTGCTGAGTCTGCTTGTTGTCTTTCTAGAGTTGTAGTATTGACGCTGTTACAGGGTTCTGCCTTTCATCTATAATGTCACTACCTGGTGACAAATCAGAACCTTCAGTGTCATCTGAAGAGAGACAAAAAGTACATGGTTCTGTATGGCCATCACAGAAATGTGGAGATTGGCAGAATTACTTTTAATTTTCACAAAGACTTCAAAGAAGAAGAAGCAAAGACAGTGAAAATGAGAACAAATTCTATTAAAATTCCAGAACTAGATACCAATCTTAGCAATAGTAGGTGGGCTTTTTCCTGGCCTTTCTCCCATGCTCAGATGGCATCAATAACAATTTGGGTATGACTGTTGTGTATTTGTGATTAATGATTGTCTCCTGCCACAGACGATCAGTTTTTTTTAATCCCACCTCTTACTGCAATAACATTGGACCATTTTATGAAGGACAGTGGAGTCAATGAGGAGTAAGCAAAGGAGATGTTATTTCTCATGGCCAGTTGGCACTGCTGGAATTCATTGTTACAGAAGGTCACCAAGTTTAACGCTGCTGAGTTGTTTGGGTTTTTTTCCCCTGTTTTATTTATTTTAATTTTAGGATAACTCTGTGTCTGTTAAGATTCATATTTATGCAAACTAAGGTGAAAATGGTAACTGACAGGAGGTGATGGCTTAGTAGGGTCAGGAAGGGATTTCTTCTATCTACCTTTCCCACTGCGAACAGTGCAGAACAGTTGGATGGGTGCATACTGGTTGGTTTGCTTTTTTTCTCAGAATTAATAAGTTATGGGCCTTTAAGGAAGAAGGTGTTGGAGCAAATGGGCTGGTGGGCTAACCCAGGGTGTAACCTGATTTCATCTCACTAAATATTTTTTTAAGTTTAGGCAATACACCTGAACAAAAAGTATCACATTTTAACACGTAAAAGGTGTTGTTTAAAGTGAGAATGGTAATTCTTCCTATGTAATTTAGGACTATAATTGTAAGGCTTAGCTGTTCTGTTTACCTCCCAGAACTGAAGGTTGTGAGTGTACCTGTCTTATCACTATCTGAATTTCTTCAAATACTTGAAGGATCTCCTGGGACATAGAATTAAGCAAATTAAAAGTTTACTTCTGCTTGTATGGCCAAAGCATTGGGGAAAGGGCAATATTATTATCATCAAAATTAAGGCTTTATATGACTGAAAAGCAGATGAAATTTTTGGTTTTAGCTCTCCGTCCTCTGTAGACAGAAGCTCAGGTGCCAGGCTGACTCGGTTACAGTAGCAGAATGTTATATATGGGCGTGAGGAAACAAACTTTAGACAGACACTTCTTTCCCCCACTGCATCTGTTTTACAAGAACATCCTCTCTTCGCTCTCCTCCAGGGGCTGCATTAATGTGCAGCTCTGTAATCGCTGATCAGTGCAAACATAAGGTACATCAGCCATTACCCACGTTCAGTCAGGCTACGAGAACGAAGACAACTGTTCCCGTTGTTGGAAACAACGCCTGCTCGCTCCTGGTGCGGCTCCCGCCGAGGCCGGCGGTGGGGCTGGAGCGACGCTGATGGAACGGAGAGCATTTGGGGAGGGAATCTGCGGTGAAGGAAGAGCAGCATGGCTGAAACCTGTGGGACTTCAGTTTCCAGAGTGCCTGAGGCAGCAGTCGCTGAAGGCCTGAGAATGGTACTCATGGCTTTTTAGACGCCTGCATTTGACCATTATTTTTTTAGGACATTTTCACAATATTGGTAACTCCTCTGTTCTGAAATACTTCTTTTTCCCCCCAGCTTTAACTTTCTGCAAATGTTTATCATTTAGTGAAAAGAGCATTATTCTTTTTCAACATTTTTATGATACCTTGAACTAACCACATAGCATAAGATTTTTTTTTCACTCTGTTTAAATGGGTGACATCAGTTTTTGTTTTTAATGACTGAGTGTTGAAGAGAATGGAAGTGAGGAAGTGAAAATTACTTTATCTCTGTCGTGGATATATATTAAGTCAATAATGTGTTCATTATTTAAAGTAATTTTACTTGCATTTACTTTTAAAATTTACTTCATTCTCTTCCCTCTCAAATTTTCACATGGTGTTCTTTACCACTGGAATTATTATTCAGAACTCCACTCAAAATTTTATTTTAATTAGTTAGAGGGTATTTGTGAGCTACAAACTCTTGGCTGTCTTTTGTATTCTGTTACATCTGTCTACAGACTTCTGCAAAAAATTTCATTTAGTGTGACCAGTTCAGGGCACTTGATGCTTTAAAGAGTCAGTAAGGGTATCTGGTTCCTAGATAAGGCCTCAAAATTCTTAGTATTATCTAAACTGAGGATTAAAAAGTTATAATATTCCAAAGGTTTCCATTACATTTCCTATTCTGCCTACTGTGCATTGTACATTATTAAAGAGTACTGCTCTGACATGCCCCCCAAAGAAGTGAATTAACATTTCTTGCGAACTCTGTTCTTTTGTGAAGAAGTAATAATGACTCAAGCAGCTCCAAAAGTTTCTCAGATGAATCAGAATTTATTACTTGTAAAATTAACGCTTGTTACATTCACTGATACTGTGCATAAATTGTCATTTGTAAAAAAACCCTCTTCTTTACTGTTTGCACTTATTGATAACAGATCTGTGACTTGTACAGAGGATAGGGACAAATACAGCGCATGAATTACATAGTTTGTGAGACTTCTGCTTCACACTGCTCATCTGTTGCTCTCTTTACATACCTTTTGTCTCTAAAGCAATTCTAGTTACAGCTCTTAGAAGAGAGTGAGTCCATTCTAGTCTGTGAAAAGATGAGCCCTGACTTGTGCTTTGGATTGGGCTTGAAGCCGTTTGAGAACTACCATTTGTAGAGAAGTTCTCACCTGCCAGGGTAGACCTCACCAAAATCAAAATTGCTGCTGGTGCTTTTTCTTGGTGGTGTTGGTAATTTTTGTTTGGGTTTTTTGGTTTTGGTTTGGTTTGGTTTTTTTTTAATTTGGTTTTTTTGTTTGTTTGTTTTTGTGTGGATTTTTTTTTTTTTGGTTTGGTTTGGTTTTTGTTTTTCTGTTAGTAAAGTCAATTATCTATTGGTTTAGTTTAGCTTTTCTTGAAAAACTTATTTCTTCCTCTTGAACTAAATCCTTGAATTTTATAGGCATACAACTGTTTTTGCTAACCAGTCCCATGGCTGAGAAAGACATGTGCAAGTCAGGAGAAATATACAAGTCAAGTATGATCAACTTGGAAGTATTACAACAAAAAAGAAGCCTTCAAATGAGGTTTTTTTCTGAAGAAAATGGGTTGATCAACCTCTCATTGATCAAGACTACCAGGACTTACCAATGGCTGGTGTGAGCTTAGGATATAATTACAATGTTATGAGCAATTCTTTGATTTGTGATTCCTGTCTCTAGAGAGACTAGAAAAATCCAAGTCAGAAGAAAGTGTAGTGAGACATAAAGTGGGGATTTAGGTTGTTTTATAGGAACATACTTAACCTCTCTGTACAATTCTCAGTCTGTGTAATGGGGATAATGTATTTAACTACAGCACGAGAAGTCTGAGGATTAATCGGTTAATGAATTCATAGAACCCCGAGCATGAAAAGTGCGCTCTAAATGCTTCCCATAGAAATTTCTCCATTACCTAAAGAGAGAAGAAGAAAAAAGCCAATTCATTGCTTTAAAGAACTGTGCAAATTCCATCAAGAACACAGATAATTAAAGTAATATTAATAGATTTTTAGGTCTTCATTTTTCCCTCGAGGCCAGGTGTCCCTGATTTTTTTTTTTTTCCTTTTCCCCTTCAAGAAACGTCCCTGACTCAGTTGTCAAAGACTGAGAAGCAAAAGTGCCCATCTAGCTTTGAACTTGATACCCACAGTGGAGTTACAAGGTTAAATAAATGGGGTGGGTTGGTTTTTTAATTTTAAACTGAGCACAACACCTCAAGAAGATTTTCTCTCCCCCCTCCCCCAATGTATTTTTAGGCTGTATGCAGTCCTGCCTATGTCTGTTCCTTAGTCCCAGTTGAAGATTTCAAGGGAGATGAGGTCTCTATATTGTTTCTCCCTTGTATTGCAGATAGGGGGAGGATGTGGTTATTAGAGAGAAGCGCTCTCGCTCGCTCTCTCTGTTTCTCCCTCTCTGGCTGATAGCACTTATCTCTCGCTCTCTCTCCTTCTCCTAGGTGATCCATTTCTAGGCAACGTGCTGGCTGGTGCTGGAGCTGCCAGCTCTCTCTGCATCCCACCAGCAAAGCAAGCTCCAAAATCAACCTGCAGACCATCATCATCTGCTCTCCTCTGCCTCGCTCCGGGTACTCCTCCTCTCGCTTCTGCCCTGTCCAACCACCACCTTGCGCGACAGAGACAGCACGCTGGGCTCCATTGGCAGATTTATTTTTTTTTTCCTCCAGTTGTGGGAAGCGATTTTTCTAAGCGAAGGGTGGGGGGAAATCTCTGCATTACTATCTGCATTACCTTGAAGTTCACTTTGTTTTTTGGCCTCCGGGGGGGCTTTTCCTGCAGGAATCTGGCTGCTGGGAGCGGGATCGCCTGCTCCCTCGGTCGCCCGCTCCTCCCACCTCGCTGAAGGCGAGCTATTTGCTGCGGGCTCCTGGGGCTTCTCTGGCCAAGAGGGTTTGTGCGTGTCTGCTTGTGTGTGCGTGTCTGCTTGTGTGTGTGTGTGTGTGCGTGTGCGTGTGAGCGTGTGCGTGGTGTGGGCTGGAAGTTGCTGTGCAGCAGCGGGACCGAGCGGATCCCTGGACCCGGCGGAAGGATGGGGATTGTCTGACCAGCAGAGGCGTCTGCTGCCCGCGGCGGCGCCCGGGCTGGATGGATTTGCTGCCGGCGCTCCCAGCAATTCTGGTGCTGCCCAGGAGCCCCGAGAAGTGACGAGGGGTTTCGCCGAGGAGAGAAGCGCTCGGAGCCCCGGGCTCGCTCCCTGACCAGCCGCGGCTCTGCGCCAGCCATCGGGATTTACACGCTTCTCCGGCTGCACCTCAAACTCTTGGGCTTCCTGCGCTGCACTGTCCTCCGCGGCGGCACCGCTTGGCGAAGAGATCTGTTGTTATAAAGCCTGGACCTCCTGAGGAGATGGAAGTTTTCTCCCTCATCCTGGTCGTGTCCGTCTGTTGGACTCGAACCTGGAAAGCGGCGATTGCAGATTCAATCATTCATATCGGTAAGGGGGTGCTGCGCCTGCTGGTGCTGCTGGACACTTTTCCAGCTCTCCTTTGCAACCTTCCCTCTCGGAGGGCTTTCCCACCCTCCCCCCGCAGCCCCCATTCTCTTTCATCGCTTGCTCGCTTGCTTTTTTTGGTTGTTTTGTCCCTTCTTGCAATTGCTTTCCACCAGGATCTCAGGCGTCCCCTTTTTCCCCTGCCGCGCTGTGTGAAGGTTTCTTGGCGGCGGGGTATGTGCGTGCTTTAGACCTTGAGGTTTTGATGAGGCTGATGATGGGGCGGCCCAGGGCTCGGGCACTTCCCCGGTTCGTCCCCGTCGCCCCTCAGCTCCAGCCTGCCTTCCGCCTGCCCCGGCTCGCCCTCGGCCGGGGGAGACCCCACGCCTCCCCGTGTTCCTCACACCATGGTGACAGCCACGCGAAGCCCCCACCCCCCGCACTTTCCCTTCCTTCACAGCCCCCATCCCGCCTTCCTCTCCCGCGGCGGAACAGGTGGTTTGGCAACGTGAGCGCTTCCCCTGCCGCGGGCGGGCAGGGCGGTCGCGGGGGGCTCTGGCCGTCCGGCACCCCCTTCCCGGCCGCCACCCCACCGGCTCCGTGTGCGCCTCCCGGAGCCGCGGCACCCGGCAAGGGCAGCGGCCTCCCCTCCGCCCCGGGGACAGGGGGCAGCTCGGGTGATGCTGGGGCACGGCGCTGCCCGCACTTTCCGCCGCCCGTGCCCCCTCGGTCTCCGTTATCCCGAGCCATCTCCGGTACGGCAGCCCTCCCTCTCGGCGGGCGCATCCCTGGGAAGCGCCGAGCCCCGCTGCCGAGCGGCGCTCGGTTCCCGCGGCTGGCGAGAGCGGGTCGCCCCCCTGCGCCGGCCGGGGATGCGCGGGGAGGGAGGGGAGCGGAGATGGGGAGAGGAGGAGAGGAGGGCGCTTCCCCCGCGGCCGCTCGCCCATCTGCAGGCGCCGCACGCAGGCGGAGCGGGGGCGGGCGGGCGGCCGGCGCCGCGCTGCCCCGGGGAAGGTGCATTTGGGGGCAGGGTCCCGCCGGGGTTTTGGGGAGGTTCCTGGGGCGGTGCCGGCCCCGGCTGTGGGGCAGCTGCCGCTCTCCCCGGGGTTGGCTTTATAAATATGTCTGCCGGTGCTTGTCGTGGGGATCCGTAGCGGGTTCGTGTGAAAGGGGAAGCGGGCAGAGCGTTTGGAAAGCCCGGCCGTCAGGAGCTTTCCTGCAGGACACCGATATTTGGGCAGCGGTGCGCCAGTCCTTCGTGCGGCCGTCCCCGAGCCCACAAGCCACCGCTCCCCTTGGGTACCGCAACTTTTATAGAGTCAGTCCTGGCTGTGTGCGACTGGAGCAGCAGATATTGCACAGGGGAGGTAGCGCTCTATGCCCTCCTTTTAAAGGGAGAAGGACTTCTTTAATTCTTCCCAGTTGTAGACTGTCAGAGCGACACTAGGAGACAGTTACGTCTTACGATTTCGTTCTTAAGAGCTTGAAACAAACGATCACATCCTAGGATTTGGGAGGAAATTTTGACTGTGTGGCCGATGAGGAGTTTCTTTGCAATCCCGTGGCCCATCCTCCTGGCTAAAGGAGCGCTGCTGGCGAGCTGTGTGCCTTTGCACTACCATCAAGGGAGATGAGAGCTTTTCTCTTCTCGTGTTAATGAAAATGTGTTTGGTTTACTTGTTTTATATGATAAATGCAACACATTTTAACACTGTTTTATTTTTTTAAATAATGCTGTTAGTGATTAGATGCATCAACACAGTAAATCCTCATTGAAAGCAAAAAAACCCCAACCCATCAAAACCAAAGGAGTTGCTTCGCACACAATTAATTTGTCTTGAGAGACAATTGGTACAGTTGACAAGGGGATTAGGTCTTTTTATAGACTGGTTTATGTTGCCATGAAAATGGCAAACGATATAACTGTTACACAGAGCTTTAAATCTGCTAAAATGAAGACTCTGAAAATAAATGACCTGAAATTAGAACTGTTGTAACAGTAAATGGGTACACAGCTAAATATTCCAATTTGTACAGCTCACAGATGTAAATTTGGCCCCAAGTAACACCACTGTATTTTGTGACCTGGTGTTCTGACCCCCTTTTGTTTTCTTCTACTTGTATTAAATAAATTTATGTATGAAATATTTAGACATAAGTAATAAACTGTATTTATTGAAATGAGTTAGCAAAAGAAGTACCAGGGTACCCTATGAAGAAATTAACTAGAGAAGAACTCACAAAGCCAAAAAAAACCCCAAAATGCTCAGTTCAGGGGAAAAGAAATACTACCAGAGGTAGTACTGATGCCTTAGGCAACAGACAGAATAAATGCATTATCTTTTTCTCATTCTGCAGTGCTAAGATATTCAAGTGGAAAATATTTTCCCATGTTTGACAGGGGCAGATGGTCATAACATGTTACCTGTGCTTACCCTATTCCTAGTAGTACGTAGTTTTTTCAGTAAAATGCACAAACTCTCTTGCTTGCCTACATTTTATTTTATGTGTTTTCCTGTAAAAGGATACTTTCTATATCTAAGTACGTTTTCAGTCATCTCTTAGATGGTGCCAAAAAAATGTTACAATTTAGTGAGTAGACATTAACGACTTGGTGATGTCAGTGGGAGGGGTATGGTGACTGGTATCCATCTATGATAATGCTTTTTCATATCCCTCTCCTCTGTGTACAGTTTCTGCTTTTGATCATTAGAGCAGGTCTGTGTGTATGTAAATGTGCACATTTAAAAAAGAAAGGATTTCCTGTATCATATTTTAAACATTGGTAGAGCTCCTTATAGCCTGTACGTTTCTGCTGCCCTGCTATTATAAATAGGAACTGGCAGTTCAGAAAGACTACATTAAGCACTCTTGTGAAAATGTTGAAATGAATCGACTCCACTATAATTTTCCTTATCCTTATATAAAAAAGAAAGGGGCAGGGTTACCATGTCAAAACTGTGCAATCCTGTATTATGCTGCTTCTCTCAGCCCATGCATTGATTGAGTAATTTCATCAGTCCCACATTACTTGATTGCTTAGAAGTTTCCTAATGATCTGTATGCTGTAGGAAGAATCTGAAAGTCGTGAGTGGAATGGTAATGATTCTGTGTTTTATGAGGCTATTCAAAAAGTCGCTCTGATTTATGTAGCTCGAAAGCTCCCAAGTCTTTGAGATTAGCCACGCTGCCTGATATTTTCTTCATACATCAGTCGTCCCACACTCCTCTCTCCCTAAACAGGAGTTTAGAACAGTGTTTTAATTAAGCAGGGATTAGGTGGCATTCCTTGTCAACTGCACAATTTGCGTATGCTTTGTATCTTCTACCGCTGACAGTCTCATGCTCTTATATTTTGTACTTTGTGCTCATTATTTTCCCTTGATAGTAATACATCTGTACATGCTTATGGATTTCCTATTGTGCCTATAGAAACATATAGTCAGATATGTGTGCATTAGGTGTTGCAAAATCACCTAGGGCAGCAGTCACATTATGGTACAAAAGTTTTGCTGAAAAAATACACTAAAGTATTTCTCAAGGCTAATTAATCTGGTTCGGCCTCCCTGACTACTTGAAGTTGGTTTTTATGTTTATCAGTAACTTTTGTCAGATACAGTCAGCTGTGTACAGCCCTTGACTTTTTTATTTTTAATGGAAAATTCATAAAATTTTATCTATATGATGTATATTTGTGCATATAATTATACATCTGTTTTTAATATATATATATTTATATAGACCATATCTTTTTTCCTGAGAGAGAAAATTAGTTCTGCTCTTACCTTACTCCTCTCAGCTTTTTGCCTTTGTAGGCCAGAGCTGCTGCATTCCTTGTGTTGGACAAGTTCCCAGCATTGCTGGGTCCTGAGATTTGGTTCACACCTTTAAGCTCTTCTGTATCATGGTTTATAATATCAAGGCAATTCCAACATGGGGTCTATTGCTTGTTTCTTCTCTTGATATTGGCGGTGATTTTAAAACATAATTTTTTTTTTTGTAAGGGAAAGGGATTCTTGTTGCTTGGTGGTATGCATGTCCACGTGTCTTCTTGTAAGCCGATGTGCTACAATGCAGCTTGGGTTGTGTTGTGAATTGGTAATGGGAATTTAATTTGTTGTGCGAGTGGTAAAGCCTCATTAGGAGGTATGTAGTGTATGCCACTAACTGTTCATTACAGTACTCTCACACACATAAGCACAGGACAAGCAGGCAAAACAGATTTATTAAAACCAAATAAATCTCTGTGCCTGTAGTGTCCACAGAGGAGCACTCAGGTCCCTGTTGTCCCTGCTCTAGGATGTGCGAAGGTTACTCGCTTATTTTAAACACACCTGTGGGTGAGGACCTGGAATCCGGCGTGCTGGGGCTCAGCAGCCAGGAGGTTCTGTTAGTGATTCTGTTCTACTTCAAAGCTCAGCCTGCGTGACAAAGTCTCTGTTTCTGTGTGCTTTATTTCTGAACCACTTTGCCAGGTGCTCGGATTTGTGGTAGTGTTGCAGTCCCTGTGATGTGTGTTAGTTACTCTGCAGCTAAAGAGGGGTAACTTTGCACGCCATCGATTAGGGCTTGCCATCGTCCAAAGGCGCGTTTGCCATTAGGTGTCACTGCTTTCTGGAGTGTTTCTTAGCCATCATCAGGGCCTAATCCAGAGTCTGTCACAATCCAGGTGAGTTGCTTAGTTGACTTCAGAAGATTTTAAACTGAGCCTGTGGATTGCTGACCGCAGCAGGCAGCTCCTTTTCATGTTCTTAAATAACTCCTTAGTGTTATATCAGGTTCTTTGTCCTTGATAAAGGCAGAGTGAAAAAAAACAACCATCCGTTTTCAAGTGGTGCCCTAACAAACGTCTGACATGGCAATCACTGCTACTGCTCTGTGCTTTCAGATGACTACTTATGGATGCACTGAACCTTTATTCTCACAATGCCATCTTTGAAAAAACACACTGGAGAAAAATCTTTTAAGACTGTGACTACATAAACCTACCAACTAAGGTTCATTTAACTTAATGAACAAAGGCATTAAGTATGGTTCTCTTCCACTCCCTGGCCCTGTAAAGCAAGTGGTATTGGCAAGAGATGACTTCTGTAAGCCATTAGGTTACTCCCTAGATATAGACTTGAACTTACATCATTCTCTTCTATTTGATATATAGCTATCTATAATCTGCCATGACAGCCTGGTTTTGGCTGTAATTTATTGGAGGCTTTTGCCTTTTGAGTTAGGTTTATATTTTTACCCTTCGTTTCAGCTACTCCATTGCTTGATTTTTTTTTCAGCACAGTAAAAATGGTTTTAAAAACAGTTTATGTGAAAGAATAGTTCTATTTGGCTATCAGTTTCTAATTAATTTTCTTAATTACCTGGGTTATATATGAGAACATGGTAACACTCTTTCCATCTACACACTCTCCAAACATATTTTGTTTTATATCTTCAGTGTTTAAAAACTTATTAGATACAGATAATTACCATCGATGTTTGGACTTAAAAGTGACCAATAAGAAAAGGAAGTTGTATTCCAATATTTTGAGCAATTATGAGAAAACAATCAAATTTTGAAAACGTATTTTGCAAGTATATTATGATCCGTGATAGTATGTGCAAAAGGTTAATTTCAGGTGATACATTGGTAATGAGGCAAATCCAGATACCTTTCTGCATCTGCAAATTCAGTTGTTGTTTTTTTCTCTATTTCTTTCTTTCTTTTTTAATTTTTTTATTTCAGTTAGATTTAAATTCTAGAAGAAGTTATTATCTAAGCTTGTGACATTTTGAAGAAAACTTTGTTTTCAGATTCAGGATTGGCATGTGTACCAAAACTTGGATAGCTCTACACCTGTGCATCCTATAGACCTTCCAGTCCAGTTCATGGCTCTGGTCGTGCCCACACCCATTTGTGAGAGCCCCAGATACAGTCTGTGCTCTTTAGAAGTGCCAAGAGACAAGTATGACTGTCACAGCCCAAGAGTAAAGCAAAGCAGGCAGGTTGCTGGCATCGTGACAGAGTGGCTGGGAGCTGCTCACAACAGCTCATGTTTCTTTGGGGTGTTTTGTACCCGAGGCTTGGTGCAGCAACTGGCTTCCTGCTGGGCTTCCTGCATACAGATGCAGTTCCTCTCCTTCTGTGGTGTTCCATTATCTTCCTGCACCATCTGTTATGGCTGTGAGGAAGTCGCTGCTGTCCTGTTGCTTGCAGTAGTTACCAAAATCAGCTACGTTGGCGTTTTACAGAGTGATGTTGGCCATGGCTTCCTTGCTGAGCCAGGCTAGCAGACTGTAATGGAAAAGGTGGAGTGTGACATGTGGCATGGAATATGTGCTAAATGCATGTTAGGTAAGTTTGGTGTAGCGCTAGTTAATCCATCCTCAACACCAGGTAAGGAAGGCAAAGCCTTCTGGGAGCAGCTTTTAGCTGGATTGTGCATTTGAAAGAACACATGGAGAAGTGGAAGTGCTGTTGTCACCCACTGCAGAGGCAGAATATAATTGTATATTCTTGTCATAGTAATTTAAACATCAAGACTAAAATGGAAGCGTTTAGAGGGAGAGTGGGTGAGGAAAAGGTATCTTCCTTTCTGTGTCTTTCTGGATTTCCCATGAGCACCATCAGGGCAGCTTCCTCTGCTGTTCTTCAACACAGGAGTCAGGCTTTGGTTTCCGGTTGTTGGCCAAGCAGTTGTGAGGGCTGATGGAGTAGGGGAAAGATTCTCTTGTGTCGGCAACCACTACAATTAATAAAGGTTTATGTGACTTGGAGAGTCATAACCGACTCTCTAACAGGGACACTGGCTGAAATTGGAGGTTAGTAAATGAAATGTGCTGGTGTTTGGATGACGGTTCTGAAACCTGTCAAGGGAGCACGTGTGATACTGTGCAGTGCTGTAATTTTGTAAGGTTCAGAATTTATGTCCTAGTTTCAGTGATAATATACTTAATTCAGAGAAGGAGGTATTTTGTGTTCTGTATTGTACCGCGGAGTGCACTTCAGCTGGAGAGACTCCTTCCTGCTTTGGACTGGGACTAACCACAAAAGCTCAAGGAAGGGATGTTCTGAGAGCTGTAAGTGCTGCATTAAATAAAAAAAGCAACAACCAAAATCCCTCATAAAAAATGACACTTAGTTAATGAGAAAGGATAATGCAGTAACTACAGCGTTTCTGTGTAGCATTAAAGTTATGGTGGAAGATGTGGTACAGCGACAATTACTCTAGTTTTAGTCAACTGTAAACTGATGGATTTGTAAGAGCAGGGTTAGATTTAAAGTAGATTTCCATTACTCACATTAGTTGTGAAATGATGGGGGGGGTAGGGTGGAAAAGAAAAGATGAAAGGGAAAAAGTTTCTTGAAAGTTATGCTGGGTTTATCTGACAAGCTCTATACTCAAGTGAAAATTGAAAAAGAAAATGAGTAAAAATGCAAGGAGGGGAGGAAAATAAGATATCAAAGCAAAAGCCACTGGTTCTGTCTGTTTCCATTTCTTTGGGAGCTGTATAATGTTCCTGTAAATGCTATGCTCAATGGAAACGTTCTGAACCAGAAAGGGGAAAATGTGAGGATACAGAATTTAAATGAAGAATTATATGTGTATTTTAATGTATTAGGTAACACTCTGTGCTGAAATGCTAATTATTCCTAATTGTTATATTTACTTTATCCATGAATAAAATATCACATATCTAATAAAATATGCAGTGAAAATAGCTGTAAAATTCCTCTTGGAGCCTTTCATGCAGATTTAAAGGATTTAATACCTTACTTTTTCATTGCTTTTTAAAACATTAACTTTCTGTAATCAGTTGGATTGCTAAGGCCAATATCCAGTGAACCTAACAATAATTGCTTGTTTTGCAGAACAGTTTTTTGTTAGTCCAACCATATCTTTCTCAGAGGCTTAAATTGAGTTGGTGATTTCATTATAATAATTCACTTGTGATAAATCAAAATCAAATAGCACCACTCCAGTGCTGTGGAAAGGAGCTGTGGATGAGAGCTCTGGAAAGAGCAGAGGATGGCATAACAGCAGACCTGAATGTCAGGCCTGGATTTGCTGTGCCTAGTTTTAATGTTCACAGATATATCAATCTTGCAAATGCAATTTTAAATAGAGAAATGAAACTTTGCACAGGGCAGGCTTCCCTGCCTTGGGATGCCAACTCCAGACCTGTGTTTGGGACAGACCTGATGACAGACAGTAACCTGTCTTGGTTTTAAAGCATGCTGGAACTCATCTGACTCAGTCAAGCTTAGGCTCCTGAGCCTTTGGGATGTTTTGAAGATGTCAGTTGTATTTCTTAGGTGACAAGACACTACAGCAGGGTCACCTCACTGATTACAATCAGTATGAAAAGTTGTCTGCTAGTGTACCCTGGGCTGAAGGCACAGGGGGTGGGGGGTATCTCCAAACCAAACACTATTAAGCAAGGATGTTTATTTTTGTATATCCCTTGCCTTCTTGCAACCTTTATAGTGTTCAACTTAAACATTTGAGAACCATTTTAAAACCGTTTCATGTACTAGAGAGTTGCCAAAGGGAAAAAGACAATAGAAAAGACAGAGTTCTGGCTCAGTGAAGCCACTGCAGAGTAGTGGCAGTGTGTGGCCAGTGTGCAGTGTGGACTGTGTGATAAATGCAAGTGAAAGGTGATAGCTGTTTAGGTCATATTAAAATATATTCATTTCTCCCTTTCACTGTTTCTATTGGTTTCTTTTTCTCTCATATGCCAGGCTCATGGCAAGAAGATGTGATGGTCATTGTGATCTGTGCTCTTAAATATCTGCCTTTAATGTCCAGAAAGGAAAAAGTTAAACACACCATTACACAAATAATTGTTATATGGATAGATAAAACTGTTTTTTATTGAATTTATCTGAAATTCCCACTTTTTGACCTCTTCTGAGACAAATATACATTGAAAAGTTGGTTGTAATTCTTAAAGGTGGTCTTCCTTCAGCTCTCCTATTTGTGAATAAAGAGGCTAAAGCAGTATTGCAGTATATCCACCAATGTATTTGCTATAAATATCTTTAAAAAATTACTATTCTTTGACTACTTAAATTTCCAGCTCCATGCTACAGGTTGATAGTAAGTACTGGGGTATGTATTAATGTATGCATATACAATATATCAATACACACTTTCAGTAATCAGAAGGACTATTCTTACTGAAAAGACTTGGCTGGATTTTTCTTTAATTTGGGATGGCATTAGTTTCCACCTTAAGTACCAACACTAAGATTTGGGAGGCTTTTTGCTTGCAGGCAGGAAGCCATAACGCAAATACAAATCGTGAAATGGCACCCTACTGTGCTGGAAGCTGTACAAATATGAAACAAAAAGTTGGCTGTCAGGAGATTTGAGGATGAAGTGAAAGGGAAGGCTTGGATCTCTCTGCAACTCAGAGAGTTTGTACACCTGGAGAGTTGTGTGTCTTTTGAGAGGCAGATTCACTCATTCATGTTTGTGACTGATCACTTGGGGTACAAAGGGGTGAAAGGAGGTAGAAACATCTCCGGGGATGTCCTGTCAGGGCAGGTGCTGCGTGGCTGATGTCAAAACTTCCTGATCTGGGCTGTGAGGTGAAAGAGTTGAAAACAAATGAAGGGCAGCAACGCACTTGTAATTATTTCATGCAGTATATTATTGCCAGTAACATTGATTAAATTGGCAAAATAGAAACAATCATTACATCATCAGCTGCCACCATGTTATTCTCTGGGTTTACCTAGTACAGAGGAAGTAATGCATGATTATACACATGCATATCCCACTGTCTGTCTCTTTTGGACAAATTTTTCATAGTACAGTTTTGGAAGTCTAGGTAGAAAGAAAAGATCCCTTTCTGGGAAAGTGGAACAATATATGTCTCAAAATTTCCTACTTTGTTTAAAAGAAATACTTAAATGTAGTCAGTGATTCTGAAGATATCTTCAGCCTCATTTGGTAGTCTCGTGATGTTTTTGTATTGCTATGGAAATATTATTGAAACATTATTGAAACAATCTGGTGAAATGATTTTCCATCTCCTTGAAGTAGCTCTTCTGTTATGGAATTGGATTGAATCCTGGATGTACATGAGAAATCCTCATTTCCTTGAAAAAGTTCTCCCATTTTTGACAGCGTTGCAAAGAATGGGGGACCTTATGTCAAATAAAATGGCTGAAGGGAGAGGGCAGGAAAAGAACATGTTCTGTACCACAGAGCTGCTTTGGGAGCAGGACCACTGTGGGGAAGGTTCTGGTGCTGCCTTCTAGGTGGGAGCTTTGGAAAGGGATTGGAGAGCTGTGCTCAGCAGTGGTGGGAGTTGGTTGGGTTGTGAAGGGGCGCAGGAAACGTTTGGAGAGGTTGGCATGGGTGATGGGCTGTCTGTTTGTAAGAGTACAGGAGAGATTCAGGGAACAGCAGGAAATGTGTGGTTTGGAGATCGGGCTTTATGTTTGGGACGGGCCTTGTAGGGGAGGTGTATGTCTATGCATAGGAGAAAAGCTGGGAAATCCAAAGGAGCGAGGTGCTGGAATGGCCCAAATATTACTGAAAAGATTAATAATATAATGCAAATGATGCTTTGAGGATGATATATCTAGAAGATAATATTAAGTTTTAAAGAAACTAAATTATATATTAGAACACGGGATTGTTTCTCCCTGTCTAGCCTCTATAGTTTTACCATAAAGCGTTTGATTTCTGTGGTAGATCTTAATCTTTTGGGTTTTTTTTTTTAGCTGATAATTGTACCTGGTTACGTGGCAGAAAAGTGAGATCCATTTTACCTTTGTATTTTTTAATTCCTCAGTACACAGATACAAACAATGAGTGCTGAAGTGTCATCTTCCTCTCCTCCCAGGGTAACTCCAGTGTATTGTACCTTCCTGTGCCTCAGCGTTATTTTAGCATTTTATTTCATAGATTGGTCTGTACCATGCCTCCTTTTAAACTCAGCTGCTGTGGCTGGTGAGTAGGAGGAAGAGATGCACACAGCCACAGCTTCTGCTCCATTGACTTTTGACCTAATTTAGGGAGGAAGGAAAGGGGAGATAATGCAGCCTGCTTCGGGATGCAAAGCCTGCCGTGACTTCCATGGAATGAGGGGGCGAGTGCTAGCTTTCTCCTCATCTCAAGTAGCTCAAGCATAGCTTGCTTTAAAAGTTACACCTTTCTTCAGTGAAGCTCCAGAGCGGTGAGTGGATCTCCTTTCTCACTTATCTTGTGGCATATGTCCTCATTTGGTCTGGTTTTCTGTCAACATCCACCTTGTCCAACCCCCATCCAAAGAAGCAAAGGCACAGCCACTGGCTTGTGCTTCCTATAAACAAGGCACATTAGGAATTGGGATAATAGGTTTTTTTAAAACTATTTTTCTGTTTGAGATCAATGATTTCTAATAACAGGGAATGATGTATGGGAGGAGGAGGTAAATACTTGCTCAGGGGAAGGTAGATAATGACAGCATTTGGAAACTGTTATTGCTGAAAATCATCTTCCCAGGATTTAGTCATTTAAAAAGAAAAAAAAAGAAAAAAAAAAAAAAAGAAAAAAAAGTCTGTTCATTAAAGTGCTGTGGGGTTGGAGTTTTTTAAACATTTTTTAAAGGGATGCATTTTCCCCCCCATTTTTTGTAAGACTGCCAAATGTCCCTGAGGCTAGAATTAATTGGCTCTTTGTGTTGTGTCAAGTAAGGAGTACAAGTGTTTTCAGAAAATACTAGGTTTACAGACTTCCATAGAGAACATGAAAGAGAGAGAGGGGCTAACTTTCTATAAACAAGGTCCTTGCATCATTTTGTGCCACTAACTCGGAGTAACAAATAGAATATTGAAATTGCCGGTGTTGGTGCTTTGGAAGCTGTTAGAATCATCCCCAGTGCCCTCATCCCTTCATTCTGACTAATCCTCCCTTCAGAACAAGCTTGTGCTTTTGCTCTCACCTCCAGGCATCTGCAGTGAGTAAACAAATGTCTGCTCCTCAGAAATATCCAGCATTTGGGCTTTTTTGAAAGAGGTTCAGGAGTAAGGGCCATGGAGATATATTTTGTTGCTGGCGTTGCTTTAGTAATACAACAGAGGTTCCTTGTTGCAGTTCATTTCACAAATTCCCCCTGACCATTTTGTATTTGAAAGTATTTCATAATTTTTTAATACTGCTATTCCAAAGGCCACTTCTTAAAATGGATTGAAGCCAGTGGATGGCAGCAGTCGTAGATGTAAGCTTTGAAATGGCCCTTTTACGGAGGGGTTTGAGAAGCAAGTCTTGGAGCCGTTGCATTAAAATTCCAAAGTGTTAACTTAAATGTAATAATGCTCTGACAAAGTGCTACTACCATCTGCTAGTGAGAATTAGTACTATTTAAAAATCTCCATAATTCCCAGAAAGAGCAGAGGAGTCATGGCGTGAAGAAAAGTCTAACTCTAAATTAGTTACTCTAAATTTTAGTTCAGGAAGTCACAAACTCTTTGTGGGGACCACTGACTACTCATGATTTTGTGCCACTCTCTTAGCTCACGGAAGAGAGTAAATATTTGTGGTATATGACTAGAGTGATGCCTGTTTCTAACTGCTGCCAGCTTGGTCCCCAGTTGTGAAGCAGAATCCTTTTTATTTGCAACCACTTCTCTTTCACATCACAGCAAGGCTCCATTGGTAACTTCAAATACAGTTTGTATGGTAAGATAACAAGGGAGCGTGCTCTCCACGGATATTTTAAAAGCTTCATTCTTTATATTATAATTTTGGTGGATGAGAAGCAGTTCTTTGTTCAGTGTTCCTGTGGGGTTTTGAACACCACCTAAACACTGAGCCCTTTCTGCGTGTGGAAGTTGGTCTGCACTTAGAGTATGATCTGCAGCTGGAAATGTTCTTGGTACCAGAACATCTCCATCCCTAGACTTCTCTCAGTTGAATATGCAGAAGTAATTCAGTGCCTGGTAAGGAGAGGGTCTGACCAGTTTTGAACCTATTCCAAAGCCAGTGTAACTTACTGGTATCTGCTAGGAAATGCTTTCTGTGACAGTAATAAAGCTACTTTACTCATATTAGCAAACAGCCAAATCTTGCCCAATATTTAAAGACTGGAGTAAGAAGAGAAATCTAGTAATGACAGAGTACATGTAGTTGTTGGATTGTCTACTTCAGGAAAGACTTTGAAGATCCTTATTAAAAGATGCATTTTATAAAAATTCCAGTTGAAAAGGGAAAATGTGGCAAAGTGGAAGGTTTTTTTAGTGTCTTTCTCTTCCTTCTCCTTTAAAGTATTCACTGAGTTTGATCTATTCACAGTTGTACATGGATTATAACTAATGTTCTCATCTTGCTCTGCACAGAAGTAGATCATATCTCATATGCTTTTAGCTGAAATAATTTTCATCAGTATTTCTTGCTGAGGTTCAGGTACTGTGTGTATATGCATAGGCCTGTTGGTACAATGACTGTGTGGTCTACGTAGCTAGGACAGGCCAAGTCAAGTTCTCCTGAATTATAAACCAGTTCTACTTTGCATTTTTATTTTGTATTATTTTTTCCATGCTAGAAATACAACTGGAACGGATTGTGTGTTTGAAGAGTCAGGTCTTTCGCTTGTTATTTTAGGGGTTAAGATCTTCCCCCCTTCTAAAATGCCCCTCAGAAACTCCCACTGCTTTCCTTATTTTCCATGCAGATTGTTAAAAGTGACTTTTTTGAGACAAGTAACTGTAAAATCCAGGATGAATTAAAGATTTAGCTGTCTGTGACTCAATTCAAGCAACTGTGTTGTCTTGTACTATCACTGAGTGGTATTTTGGTTTATCTGATGTGAGAGAGGGAGTACAGAGAGCCACCTTCTATTGTGTTAGCAAACATCTGTGTGAGGCAGAGAGAACAGAGACTGTTTGAACTGTGAGAATGAGGTCTTAGCATAAGAGTATTCTTGTCATGCTCTTGCTTTTTGCTTAGATAGGTTTTTGTTTCCTTTCCTATCTGATGCATACAGAGAAATAAAACCAGATGGATTTTTCACACATTTACAGTGAATAATGGGCTGATGAAATAGAACTGGCCAGTCCACATTTGTCAGTCGATAAACCTGCCCCTTGAAAGGATCCTGTTTTTCATGATGGGTGCTGACTAATCTCTGCCGGGTGTGTCACATTGTGACCTGCATGAGAAGGAAGCCCGATGCATTCCCACATCATTTTCACTGCTTGTCTCCTTGTATGTAAATGTTTATCTTGCCTCTTAAAACTGTTTCAATAGCAGGAACTGAACTTTATTAAGAAGCTAATTGTCATAGTGCTAAGGAGGCCAATCTCCACCTCATGAATCCATTACTTTTTGAAAGGACTCAAAGCAGTTTCTAGCGGCTTTCTTTTTACTGCTCCCGCCCATTCCCAGCGTTTTGATGAAGAATGAGATTGATTTCACAAGGAGCAAAGGAAGGAAGCACTTGTTCTAGCACCAAAGAGTAAGGGGCAAGGGAGGAGGTGGTTTGTTGCAGATCTTCATGTCTCCATGATTGAGTATGAAAATGGTAGGGAGGAAACAGAGAAGTTTCTAAGGGCAGCAGGTTTAAGGCAAGAGTTGTCACTGAAGTTTGTAGCTGAATGGCAGATTGTGTTCCCTGGTGCTGTTCATCCCGTAGCGCTGCTAAGTACCCGTGTTGTGTGGTAGTACCTGAGATGATGGACCAGTTTGACGTGCTGACTGTAAAAGGTGCATAGCAAAAAGCAGTCCATGGTGAAGTTTTTGTAATCCTGGTGTCTTGTTTCCCATCAGCTTCACTTACTGGGTCTCATGCCCCAGGACAATGCTTGTGTATCTATGTTACCAGGAAGGCAAAGGGAGGCTTTAATAATAGTTTTAGCCTGAAACTATTTGGAAAATATTTCTGCCTCTGTTACTTCTTATTTTTCCCCATCTGTGCTGACAGATTATATTTATTAGCACAACACAATATTTGGAGCTAAAAAATCCTAGTTAAATTGCTTATTTATCAGTCAGCTCCTTGTAAAATAGGATTTCTAGGTTCTTGCTGGTTACATGATATACATGGCACTGCTTCGGGGGTCCTAGAGCTAACTCGGCTGGGCACAGTACCTAACTAACTTTTATTTGGTCATGTTCAATGAATAGTCTGTATTCAGCTGCATTTCTATGCAATCAAAACTGAAGGGCAGATAGAGAAGCTCAGTGGTTTTTTTTTCTAAATGATAATCATAAATTGTGCAGCCAAGAAGTTTTTGCAATGACACAACAAAGGATTTTTTGATGCATTTGTTTTTATGTCCTGCAAAACAATATTTTTGCAGACTGCTGATGCTGCTGATTGACTACAGCCTTGAAATCTCTCAGACTTTAAGTTTTTTTATTCTGTAAAGATCTGAAAGAACGTGTCATTGTCCCATCTCACCGGCTGACCATAGCATACATTTGAACATGTTACTGGGTTCAAATGGTGCTTTAATCCTGTATTAAATCTTTTCTTGGTAATAACTCCTGCTGGAATGGTCATCAGGATAAAGACTGCTGGCTATGTTCCTTTTCTCATCTCTAACTGGAACGTGGTGAAGGGCTAAGTAGATTTTTAAAGTAGTCGCTGATTCCTGTTTTTTCAAGCAGTGCATGTAATTCACAGCTGACGTTACTTTCATCATTCCCAAGGGCTGTGGTGGTGCAGACACTCATGCAGTCTAAGAGACCTGAGTGTGTGTGGATAGAACCTTTTTTAGGAGATAAGGTGGGGGAAATAAAATATTTCCATATCACATGTTAGGAAAAGCTGTCAGCGTCATTTAAAAGGAAACAAAATGGGCTATAACTGTCTTCTTATAGATATTTTAGAGAAAAACACCATGTCCTCCGTTGTAGAACTTTTGGAGGAAGAACAAGTTACCATTGGGCCTGAAATATTTTTTCTGCCTTTTCAGACTCCATCTCTCATGACCTCTGAAATCAGTATGGATTATTCCATTGACTTTACTGGACTTTGCATCACATCTTCTATATTTATGTAATTCCTTCATGTCCTTTTATCCTTTCCTTCCCTCTTCCATCAACTACTTCCTTGCCTTTTTTTATGCAAAGGCATTAGTAGCTGCCAATACTCATAAGCAGCCTTTCAGTAATGCATGTGGAGTGTTCCTGCATGTGTGAATTGAGGGAGATTGACTAGGGAAATCTTCATATTCACGTTTAAACATAGGTGGGAATCCCACTGGCACATTATTCCTATTGCTCATAATCTTTCATATTGCTTTAAGTATTTTTGTCTGAAGAGGCAAAACCTTACTTATAATCAAGTTACTTTTCAGTGTTTCTGAAACACTGATTACTGTCAACTACTAAAGACAGAACAAGGTGGACTACATTGATGTCTGTCTGGGACAACCCTGTATATTCCCAATTCCACTCTTTAGTCTTATTATGGCTAACAGGACAGGAGAAAAAAACCAAGTTTTATACCTAAGGAATAAGATTAGAATTTGTGGGAGTTGGATTGAGTTTTGGGCTCTTTCCTGACCTGGAGGAACACATACAATGATTGACACATATGCCCTGTCAAAATGGGGTCATCAGGGCTCCTTATTTGCTAGAGTTGCATCCTGTTCAGTTATTGCCTTGACTTGTTGAGCCTCTCTTTTCCTTGGGGAGAATTATATCCCCTTCCTGAACACCCTTTGCCTTGTCTGCTGCGTTTGCACTCTTCAGGCAAAGCTCTGTCTTGTGCTGCATTTATCTGCACGGCCAATGACAGTGATACCATTTCAGCTGAGAGCTTTGAAGTTTCCTGTACAACTGTTGGTTGTAAAAATGTATTTTTTGCTTCAATGACTAGAACAAGCTATTCTATTTTAGGAATGCAAAATTTGGATGCAAGCAATGAGCTTATTCTGTGATATGCTTCCAAGATGATTGTGAGTGATGGAGCTGGAGTGTTCGCTCAGTTTTACTGGAGGGTGGAAAGTGCTGATGTGGATTGCTGCTGTTACGTGCAGAAATTGGGGCTTTGGGTGCAAGTTAAAAATATATATGTGTATTTATGAAAGTAGTCAAGCTCTAGCTTGTGTAAAGATACTTATGACTGTTTCAAATAGCACTGTAAATGCATCTCCCCATGAATAGGAAACAAACTGTTTCTTTTTTTACATATTCTTATCTGCTGTTGCAGGTAAACATTATTATGTTATCTGAAGGAATTGCTCTATTTTGCATTTGCTGCACTACTTTCAATTAGAATCTGAAATATCCAGTTTGAAAATCTAAACCTGAAAATTGTAGGTGATTTCCTGAATTACCAGAGGATTATTTCTTTGTTTGTTTTTTCTTTGACATACAATGCTGCAACATTTTAAATCCACCAAAGAGCAGCTAAAACCAAAGAGCTAACTAAAACAATGCCATTTATTCTACAAGGCAAAGCAAGTGTTAGGGCAGGGAAGTACACACCTGTTTTTGAACTAATGTCTATGCTTAAGGTGCGCTTTGAAACCTTCTTTAATTTCACACCTTTTTTTTCTTCCTACCAAGGTTTTGAAATGCAAAAGTATTTTTGAGAACAACTTTCCAATTGGAAATATTAATCGAAGATGCTGTAATAGTAAACAGAATAGCTTTTGTGTGGTTTTGAAAGGCATACTTTCAAATTTGGTACCTTTTGATGTGCAGCCTGCAGAATGTGTAACAGCAGGTAAAACAAGCCTAGTGGTCAGCTTTTTTTTCTCACCCAACAGCTCAAAGTTGACATAGGTATCAAAAAAAGAGGTGAGCAATGTTTCCTGAGCAGAGAAGAAACAAAAAATTACGCGTTGTTCCACTGAGCAGTCTGCACGCAAGATGAGTGTTTTCTCTGCACATCCTTTCTCAGGTGCCACCACTTGGTCAGCTTCACCTTTTCAGATGACATCCACTGCTATGTTCTGAAGGATGTCCTACTGCCCTGCTTTTTTGTGTGGAGCTCCTGTAATTTGGGATTCATCTTCCTTATCTGGCTATCCTACTGTGCATGTGTCAGTATCTTCAGTTTTGTCTCTTAAGGGCAGCAAACTCCCCTTACATTTCTTTGCCTGTTGGATCTGTCTTTGCCTTTTACAGGTGGCTGAGTGGTACAAGTACAAAGGATGTCATATATTTATTCCTTTATTTTTACACTGGACAGGTTTACAACATTGCATACTTCAAATATTTAACGGGATTAAGTTTGAATAATCTCTGAAAAGTTCATGCATTTCACAGTTTATTTTAAAGTCATTCAGGTTCTTCATCAGCAAGACCTTTTAAAATAATGAATATTTTTATGGTATTTCATTTCAGGCTAATCTGAATAAAAGAAGGATTTTTTTTTTTAAAGTTACCCCACAATTGTAAGTCTTAAATGTTAAGCACGAATTCACATTTTAGGAAGATTTGTATTGTTTATTATGCTGGCTGGATTAGTCAAATCCTATTTAAAATATTAATAGGAAGAAATGCTAGCACTCACAGTAGAACTTTAGCTTTAGGAACGTTTTCTTAGCAAGGTCAGATAAGTAGTGCACTTTAGATGTTAAGAATAATGCTGTGGTTAAAGCGCTTGACTTGCACTCGGGAGACTCCTGTGTTTTTTTGCATTTCCACTAATTTGGGCATGACATTGGGCAAGTCATTCATCTTGTTTCATTGTGGGAACAATGGTGAGCATTTCTGGTTCTGTCACTATCTTCAGAATATTGTTTTGCAATTATTAGGATTTATAAGGAAACATTGGAAAGCTGGGGCATCCTGAGCAGATAAGCAGAATCCGGAGCTTCAAAACAAACAAACCAAAGCCCGTGCCCTGAGCTTTTCCATGTCGCTTTGAGGCACACTCAGAATGTTCTGTTCCCCCTGAATGGTAAGATCTGTAATATGTAACTAAGGTGGTATTGCCAGATCTTGACAAGGCGATGACAGCATATATAAAAAATGTTTTAGTGTGGCAGTGGGAATTCTTCCTAGACTCTTCATACACATATTTACTTACACAGCCACATGCAACTACATACTTTTACTATTTTGTTCCCCCAACAATATTCTGAGAGACAATTTGCTTGCACCATTACTGAAAATGGACTATAGCTTCTCTTTCAACAACTGGTTGAAAATAATTATTTGAAGAATTTCATGGTTACAGAACAATGACTGACCCCACATACTAACATAAAAAATGAGGGGAGTTATATGGTAAAAAGAAATATCCCAGATGTACTATTTTCTTTTTATTGGATAGAAAGAAATTATGGTGGACACTGGTTATTTTTATAGCTTAATAAAAACTTCCTTGTAAGATTTTGTTTTATTTTATTTTATGTTGTGGCGTTTACTAAGGATGCCTCAGACCAGACTGACAGTTGAGTACGTTGACTCTAGGGATATCTGCTATCCAAATTGCTAACGTTAAGGCTGTTGTTATTGTAGAAAATAAACTATTCCTTTCGGTTACTAACATTTATTTTTCCTGCATACCAATTATTTTTCCTTCTGTTCCAGTAGGCATATATAGCTCCTCTTCTATGAGTAATTCGGTATTTGTTTGTATAATCCTACAGTGTTTTCTGAATAGATTAAGGAATTAATTTGCCTTCTAATTTTCCTCTTCCTTATTCATCACTTGTAACTATGTAGAACAATAATTAAGACAAGAGGGAAGAAATACAGTGCATTGATTGTTCTTTAAATCCATAACTGCCTATTAAAAGGGACATTCAGCTATAAACCCTGTTTATCAGTTAAACAGTGTTTACTTTTAGAGGGGGTGTGTGGGTACACATATGTAACGTTAGCAGGCAAGTGGTGATGTCAGCAGGTAACTCAGCCCCTGTATGAGAATATTGTTGGTGTTGTGCACCCTACTGACTTTAGTAATGCTTTGCAGATATTCTTGAACTAGACCTAAGCAATATCCAGTTCTGTAGGGAGCAAGTAATTTGGTTTTTGAGCCACACCAGTTCTCAAAACTTCCTACAAGCCACTGTGTCAGCTTTGCCCATTGACCTTGCTCTAAATGGGAAAAAAGATGTGTTTTTTTCCTGTGTAAAAGGTAGAAGAAATACATTCCCTGAACTATGAATGGGAAGCAAATGAGTGTCCTAGCCTATATATTTTAGCATTTTAAGCCACTCTGGGGTTACATTGTGAGTTGTTAGGTGGTTAGCTGGTCAGAGTTGTGCTGGAGGAAGATAAATTTCAGCCATTAGCAATGGGAAAAAGAGAAAGAAAGACACTTCTATTAACAGGGCTGATGGGCCAGTCAAAGTAGCTGGAAACTCATTAGGTGCTGTAGTTCCATCAACGTGTACATCTGTAGCAATTGAAAAACACTTAAGGAGTTGGAGACTTCAGATTATGATGCAGACACTTCTCTTCAGTAGGACATTTGTTTTTGTGCTAGCTGTTGTGCTTAGAAGCATCTCTTAAAATGCTGCAGAGAACTGCTCTGCGGTTTTCCTAATCCACCGTACCACTGTGCAGCTATCTGATGTCTGTGAAAGGCAGAAGAATTTAAGGCTATGAAAAACAGAAAGAGAAATGCAATTTGCAGAATTGTTTTCTTGATTTGTGTGTTTTACCATACATGAGATTGGTGTGGGAAATGAATGATGAATACAAGTAATACATTTGTTCATTGTGTATTGTCAAAATATGAATATAATTGCATTCTAGTACTTGTCTGCAGCAGTGTTTGCTGCTTGTGGTAGCTTCTGGTCTGCTTGCAGTCAAATGTGAGCAATACAGGCTTTCACAGCATCTAATTCAGACTCCATCGTCCTTTGACTTCCAACTGCTGGTTTGAAAAACTTCTGCCCTAAGTAATTTATGGTTTTTGTTTTCTAGTAGGAAAACTCTTTTTGCTGTCTGGCAAGTGATGGCCTTCAAAAGGTTTTTCTGAAGCAGGAACAAAGAAAGGCCATAAGAGCTCTGGTTATTCTCTCCCTCCTATGTACAGCCCTCTGTGAAATACCACATTCTTTTTAATCACAGGTGCCAGGGCACAGCTGCCTTTTCACTCTCTTGTGATGTTTTCCAAGGAGAATTCTTGCTCATGCAGTAAATTGTAGCTACAGACAGAAGGAGCAAGTTATCTCAATGTGTTCTTAAGCTAAAGAAAGTCTGTGGTTTCTTCAGAATAATTTCTTGGCTCAGTTAGTTCCTTTGAGGACAACAGCTTTGAGGTAACTTGCTAGAAAATCAGTGAAATCTGAACTTTTTGAAAATCAAGTTAAACTCCTCATGCATATTTCATGAATGCTTCTGTAAAGAAATGGCTTCAGTGTACGCAGCAGGTGCCGAATTACAAACTCTCTTTCTCTTTCTATGTATACGTACAGACTCAGTGAATCATTACCAGATTAGTCACCAACCGGTTACAGTGCTGTAAGATGGAGACACCTGTCTTGGCTGCTGCTCAGAGCTCACTGTCCCATTGTTCTACAACGATCTGACAAATTGGCGTTCTCTGTCATCTTATTTCCAGTTGCAACTGTTAACTACTGACCTTTGCATAAGAAGTTGTGGTGGTATCACCGGCAAGTACGGAAGGAATTTGTGTCCCTCAGTCTTGCAGAGACAGAAGTGAAGACAGCTTCAGTAAATTTAAATGACAAGAAGTCAACTGAAATATAAGTAATAACACTAGCGTTCTTGTTAATAGCAATAGCTTTAGTAATCTAATATATTTACTAACCCAAGAAATTCAGGGGAACCATACAGAAAAGGTTTCAGCTGAATTTACTTGGTGGTGATGAACACTCTTGGTTAAGTTAGTCCTTTTCCACTGGTGTTTTACTGACTGAGCTGGTGTTGATCTAATGACCTACAAACTAAGTGAGAAGGTTGGGGCTGATTTTTTGGGATCGTTTCTGGCCTTGGAAAAGAAGAATAAAGCTGTGTCTTTCACAGTACTTGTGGAAGAGAAACTATAAATAAGAATTTTTCCTGTGGTTCCAGCATCACAGAACTTTTAAAAAAGTTTTCATTCATTATTCACATAAAAATAATGTGGGTTAGTTAAAAGAGAATGAATGTATATTTTCAGTTATCAAAAGATTAAGGGTTTTTGTTTCTGTTCTGCTGCCATTTTAACTGCAAATATATATTTTACATATATCAGTCTTTGAATAAAAAGTAATATACCTCCATCCTGGGCAAAGCAAAAAATCTTTATTCCATTTCCTGAAGCCTGTCCTAAGAGTATTCTTGCATCATTGTTGCTGTTCTTTGGGAAAAACTCCTATCACTAATGCAGATAGACAAACAAAATTCACTACAGCATAGGAAATACACAGATCATTTCGTATTTGTTTTTAGACGCTAAGTTTTATCCGAGGGTCTCAGAAAGGCTGTGGATTGTCTCTTGTTAAATAGTTCCTTTCTGTTTAATTTTTGTCAGTTTAAGAAATATGATCTCTCTTGTGTCTCAACTTAATGTTCAGCTGTATTGATTTTGGGAGAGACTGGGGCATGCATACCTATGCAGAACACTTCTCAGAGAACTTCAAAGATTTTCAATTTGCTGACATGCAAATTGAATTTAATGTGATTACAAATTTAAACACAAAACCAAATTAAATACCTTTTCTATAATTATGTATAAATTTAGATTTAAAAAAGTGCTTTATATGCATCATGTTACTTTTGTTTTTAAACTGCAGACTCTAGTTTGAGGTGAATTGCAAATGTCATGGATTGATGAACTGGTTGAGAAGAAAGCAAACAGATTCTGCTGAATTAAACAGGAAATTAAATATACTATGCATAAAAAGCATGAAGTATATGAAGGCCATTGATTTTTTTCAGTCAGCAAGGCTGTGATTTGCTTTGTTTCTGTACAGTGCCGTTTGTTTCCTGGTGGGAAATACACCCCATCTGAGAGCAGGAAAAGTAGAATGCAGCTCTTTATCATTTTGTCCCACGTTTGCTGATGTAAAGTAAAAACTAAATAATCCCAGCAAGCTAAAATTCTTGGCAAAGGAAAGCATTAGGTGTGGGGAAACGGTATGGAACAAGACAGCCAACTTTAAATTGCTTTTTGAGAATTTGGCTGGTCAAGGCTTGTGTAAGAACTTCTTGCATGTCTGAAGCGATAAACCGCAGTCGGTGAATTGCAGTATAAGTGGCTGGTGCAAATGAAGCTTCAGTGGTCACGTTTGCTATTGTCACAGTGGTTTCTTGCCCCACAAAAATGACCTCTTTCCACAGCGTGATCCCATGCTGTGGGTGAAACGATCGGAGCCGTGAAAGTGCCTGAACCACACTACGCTGCTTAAAAAGTGTTCTGGATCTCACCAGTGCTGCTTAGTGTGAGGAGGACACGGCTCCCAGTGACTTGTGTCACACCAACTTTAAGGATTTGTGATTTGGGTTCACGAGTTCCACAGTGAAAGGACCACATCCTGCACACACACTCATCTGGGATTAACAGCACCCTGTAAGCAGCACGGAGGAGCTGTGTAACACTGAGGAGTAACAGGTGCTTGAGCCTCTGCTCTTGATCGCTGCCCCTCATGCTGCAGAAAGGTGTTCCCAGCAACAGGAGCTGACGCTGCCTGTTCGGGTAATGGGAGCCCCTCTGGCACAGCCATCGGCAGCCTCTTCCCAGACTGAAGGGCTGGCAAAGCAAGCTTGTATTTATAGCTGGATTCTCAGCAGGCAGTGCAGGTCATAGCATGAGCTGGTGTTCTTTGTCTCATGAGTGGCAGTTTCTTACAGGACTCTGTGTTTCAGCTTGTCCTGTGAAGGAGAGGATCTTTCAGGGTTGCTGAGTTTGGGCAGCATTCAAGGCCAGAGGTGCGTGCTCAGGCTTTCACAGGATTCAGAGCTGGGGATGAATGCAGTGTCACACTCGTACAATTTTGCAGTGTTGTTTTATTGTATTGCATGTATTTCTCTGTGTGACAACTTGAAACGAGTGTGATTAAAGCTTAAATATTTTTCTAAGCATCCTTTCTCTTTTGTAAAGGGTTTTGTTGTCCCCACTGGAACACCAGAGTAAACTGCTACTTAGAATTCTCTGTGTTAACGAAGAGCTGGTAGAGGGCTAATTACATGTAATCAATTGATACCTAAGGAAATCAAAAACTGTTATGAAATTTATTTGATGCTGCTTAGAACAAGGCTTTCTATAGATTAGGAAGTATAAAGCATATAACTTTCCTGCATGACATATTGATTTATATCAAACCAGACTAATGCATATTGATTCATACATTCAACTCTGTTGGTGTGGCAGTCCCTTGACCAGCATTTGCTGGTTTGGTAGGATTTTCTCGTATTGTTAAATGGCCCACGAGAAATCCACCTTAGCTGGTCTCCAAAGCCTAGCAGCAGGGCCCCAGGATTTTGCTATAGGGCAGTTTGCAAAACATAGGGTAATGATGTTTTACTAGGTCATGTTTTGTCCTCTGAGTTGGTGAAGGACCCTTGGGACAAGCATACAGTTGCAGATATTTCTAATATTAGTACCAATACTTTTTAGGAATATTGAGAATCCTTCATGTAAATGCGCAGTTTTGTTGTTTCCACTGTGCAGGAATAAAATAGTCTCTATTCAAACTGCAAAATTGGGGGCGTATGGGTTTGTGCAGAAATTATATCAGTTACACATTATGAAGGTCAGAATCTTATGCTTTCTGGTGAGTACTCCTGTAGCATCTGCTTAAAAACATATCATCCAGTTTTCTTTTAGAGCTCTAAATTTTGCTTTAATTAGAAGTGACTTTCATGTCAGTGGACAATAAAATGAATAAAGTTGTCTTTAGTAAAAGTGTTTGTAAGAACTAGGCATGTTCTCTAGTTTCATCTTGACATGAAATTTCTCTTATAAACCTTATAGATGCACTATTTTTCTATATTTTCATCTAATTCATTTATGTGGCTGTCTTCCATATGCCAAATTTCCCTCCCTTTGGATGCTGCACCTTTGACCTTTATATTTGAGTTTCAAAGATGCACAAATTAACAAACCTTACATTTGACTTCCCTTTTGTTTCTTGCTTTATGATTCATTCTACAATGAAAACAAGCCTCTTTCTGCCTCCTCTTCTGCAATCACTGAGTTAAGTGAATGCTGCATGCATGAAATCAGTTTGCCCTGTTTAGATTTGACCCCCTTCTGGACAAACCCGAACTGCCTGGCTTCTGTAACACATATCACAGATCTCTCTTTTGTTTCATTAACACTTCTACAGAGTAATTTCTTAATGAGATCGGGGACTGGGTAATTTATAATCCTGCATCTGAGGAGGCTACAGTTTATTGCATTAATAGAAGCAAGTATTTCCTGCTAAACCACTTAAATATGTTTAATAAAATAGTTGATCTTTTTAAAGAAAGTTTATATTTGCAATACAGACTAAACAATTTAGTAAAGTGTGTAAAGTGCTGTTTGCTGCAATTCTTTCTTATAAAGGTGTAAGAATAAAGACCATACATAAAAAAAAAGAAGAAAAGAATTAAGAATATAAATCATATATTTATAGCTAGATTTAGAAAAAGAGAGAGCTAAAGAGAAAGCTTATGGGCTCTGTAATAAGAAAGAATTGTGGTCTAGCTTAAACAGACACCACTATATATTGATAGAATTTGAGGGATTTGAGGAGAAAAATAAGTGCAATATGTTCATTAGTTACCAAGCCCTTCTTCAGTAATAATCTTAATCAATAGACATGTTTTGTCCTATAAGATCTTGCCTCTTCATTGAAAGCTGAGATAATGACTATTGATGTTTTCAGGGACTTCTGAAAGTGTAACTGTCTCCAATATGCTAGTGTGATCTTAGCTGTTGTTATTATTTAGCCCCTAAGAATATATATTTTTTAGTATTTTTAAATACTTTTAAGTGTTTTGCTTATGAGAGACTATGAATACTATGAAATACATAGCAAATTACTGAGAGCAAAAATTAACATTTTTGTACCCTCACACTTTTAAAGATTATCTCCAGAAGGGTCCTTGGCTTCTGAATTCAGAGACCATGAACAGGGTGCCTTGTGCCTATCTGAGTATGTTCTTCTGTTTGCCTGATCTTTTTCGCCTTCTCCTGCAGCAGCAGCTATTAAAGGATATTGAAGGAAATATTTCGAACTAATTTGTGCAAGCTGCAGTCACTGAAACTTTGGACCATTGAGAATTCTCAGCTACACTTAGTAGTATCTCCTCATGTTTTGTTCTGCTTGTGATAGATATTGCTTTAGACAGATGTGGAGTGTGCTAAAATTTGTTTTCTATAGCCTACACTACCACTGTGGTCACACTTAGATGAAGAGTTTGTTCTGAAATCATGATACTTGCATGTAGACAGTGGAAATTAAGACAGCTGAGTAGATTTTCAAAGGACCCAGACGTAGACTGACAACATGAATATTGTTAAATGTCAGCTCAGTTTGAGACCTGGTTCATAAGAAGAGCAGCAAGGCTGTGCAGGAAAAGCTTCCAGCTGCCAAAGTCTGGATTACGGACAGGCAGATGTTCAGGTCTGCTCTCAGACATTCAGAGCTCTCCTGTTGGGTCTCTTTCTGACTCAAGTCTTAGAATCATAGAATGGTTTGTGTTGGAAGAGCCCTTAAACATCATCTAGACCCCACCCACCCTGCCATGGACCGGGACACCGTTCACTCAACCAGGTTGCTGAGAGCCTCATCCAGCCCAGCCTTGAGGACTTCCTGGGGTGGGGCATCCACAGCTCCTCTGGATGCCCCATTCCAGACCATTCCACCCTCACAATAAAGAATTTCTTTCTGATATCCAATCTAAATCTGCATCTTTCAGCTTAAAGTCATTCTCCCTTGTCCTGACACTGCATGCCTTTTCAAAGAGTCCCTCTCCAGCCTTCCTGTAAGCACTCTGGAAAGGTGGTTTGTTGTCTCCCCAGAGCCTGCTCTTTCTCCAGGCTGAACAGCCCCAAGTCTCTCAGCCTGTCTTCATAGGAGAGGTCATAAGGAAGTGCTCTTGGAAATGAGGGGGCTCACCCTTGTCTTGGATTTAGTGTATGCAATGGATTTACAGTAGCATTTATGGTGCTGTCAGGTATGAAGTTGGGCTTGTTCTGGTTTGTAACGCAGACAGATATGTTCCTCTCATGTATTTCCAGGATGTTTCAAGGGTTAAATTTGGCTCTGACTGAAATCAGTCATTAAACTTTCCTTCAGTTGTAATGTAGAGTGGGAAGAGAACTGAATGATATATATTTTCATATTCAATTCTAAATTCTGTTTAGGTATTGCTGTTACCAGTAGCTTTACCATTCTTAGTTGCTTATTGCAAATAAGAATGAGATATTCACATTCTGTAAAATAGAATTCAGAAATACTTGTTTCTTTCTAGTCACCATTCATCTTTGTCAAAATCTCTGTGAGTTGATTATATTTTTTAGTGGAAATGGGAGAAGTTTTACATCTTATTTGGGAAAGCTAATTTCTGCTTGCTTGCTTGCTTGCTTGAGGTAAATCTAGCTAGAAGTTCATCTGTGAATGAAATGTGTTTCTGAATCACAGAGCCATTTTATAGTACACTGAGAGTAGCCCAGACAACAGGTTTTAACTCTTGTATTTATACAGAGTAGATCTGATCATTTACTCTGGCAGCATTACAAATCTGGACTAATTCTACAAAAAACTATTGAAGCACTGAACTGTTGTAGGTACTGGGATTAGCAACACTGCAGCCATTGGACAGCTCTTGTCCTTACCAGGGACACTGTTGCTACTAAACTGATAAAGATGCCTTGATAAAGAATAAAGATAACTTGAATTTCTGAAGCACCTACAGTCTTAGTACAGGACGAGACGACAGCTGGATGTAGGCAGTTGCATCCGGATAGATTCTGATACCGTGGGACTGGATTAGTCAGCTTTGTAGGCAGTCAACAGAAACATTACTCTAAGAAGGGAGAGGAGAAGCAGGTCCAGGTTTCTTGCTGCACAAAAAAATCCCCAAAACCCAAACTGAAATTAGGTGCTAGTATCACCTGGATTATTGGCAACAAAGAATGAGTCAGAAGGAAAGACGATATCAAAATACCGTCTTCTGATCTTACAAAGAAAATGGAGGCATGTGTTTACATCCAAAACACCTTGTGACCCTTTATAATAAGTGGTTGTAAATATCAATTAAGCACCACTGATGTGGGCATTGCTTCTTCCCACTGGATTGTCCAAGGTGAAAGAAAGGCTGTGTGCTCTGAAGAGACATTGGTGTGAACAGACATGTTGGCCTGTGGGGGACTGGAGATTCGCACTCTCAAAGATGTTGTTTTTTCAACAGCTTATCCATTAAAGCTCTCAAAAGTCATTTAAAGTAAAGTAAAATGCATCAATGCTGCTCCTCAAACGAAACTGAAGTGGTTTTATAGTGATGCTGTGCCCCAGACTTCATTGCTATGGAAGGATATTGTATTCTTTTGATTTCCTCACATATGCCCACCCTCCCAAATCCATCTCGCAAGCCTGTGTGCACGTGTGTGAGTGTGTGTGTGTGTGTGTGTGTGTGTGTGTGTGTGTGTGCCTTTTTTTTTCTCAAGAAATATTTTCCAGAATGTCAGCATCAAATAATAAAGAAAGAGATTATTTTGACAGAAGCTCGGGGAGGCTGTGACTGGAAGGGGCATGTCCTTCACAGTCAAATCATGGAAACTGTACCTTCGAACCGATATTCTCCTGCAGGCAGGTCAAGAAGAGTGCAGAGCTTTACAAGCCAGTGTGACAAATGAATAAAGAGTGGGTAGGAAGGAATTTAGGAAATAGAGGTTGTGTGACTATCCAGATGTGACTTTTTAAAAATCTGATTTTGCTATTTTAGTTTCTAAACCATTTGCTGGTAAAAATCTGGGAAGTAAATATGGTTAACAGTGTTGTTTTTTTTTTTGTTTGTTTTAATTTAATAAACCTGGGTTGGATGGAGTATCTGATTTTAAGCAATTCTTTAAGCTTCGATGAGTCTGTTGGCTTAATGCATCTCTTTCTGAAAAAAAGAGGATGCTAATACTGCAGTCTGTGTCAATAACCTTCCTTTCAGTACGGCTGCTTGAGTTAAAATGAAACACCAGCATGGGCAATGGAGGGTGAATTTAACCTTCCATTCACGATGGCTTTGTGTAGAAATATTGAAGGGACAAGCATGGGAACTACAGATAGTGGAGCAGCATATTTTCTTCATGCTTTTTTAGTTTGACAGTCCCTGTAGAGTCTGTCAATAAGTAGTACTGAAGCAGTCATTTGGCTGTTTTGTCCTACTTGACCAAAGTTGACTACAAGTCCAAGCAAATCAAAAAGCCAGTACTGTAGGATTTTGGAGTACAATTGCTTATGTCCAGCAAGCTGAAATGCCTTTTCCTAATTTGCTACTGGTGACATTTCCACAGACATCTAGTCCTCTGCAGTGCCAGAATTGCTGGTATTTGTGAAGGCCAAATCTCCCTTGCCTTGGACAGTTCCCTGTGGCTGATGTGCCTTTCAGACCTTGTCAGATGGAAAACTTGGAGTCTGCAAGGTTGACTCCTCAAACTGAATTCTCCTTCCTAGAGGTGTTTGGTATCATATTGACTTTCTGTTTTATATCAGCTAGTAACCTAACTGCACTCTGCAAGGCAGGATGAGAAAGTCACTGGCCTTGAAAGAGTTCAGAAGTTTAAAGATGAGAAAAGCTGTGATCATACCTATTTTAAAGGTCTGGACTGTAGTGCCTACTCAGCTCAGTGGACTTAGCAGGTGGGAATTCATGTTCTTAGTTTAGGCATACTCCTGCTGATCTATATTATGCATGTTCTGGTGCTGCAGAATGAACTTTTCCTTGCCACCAATAAATGTCTGCATTGTTTGGATTTGTGATATAAAAGAAAAGTCTTAGTTACTTTTTAATTTTTATGTATTTATTTATTTATTTTAAAAATAATTGTATTTTTTATTAAAAATTCAGGCCTTGATGTATTGTGGAACTGATTGAGTGTAGCTCTGAGATACCAGTTTTGGTTTTGTACTTTAATTACATTCAGCTGTTATCTATAGCTTTATCCTTCATAAGCTTCTTGGAGTAAAGGTCATTGTTATGTATTTGCACTGAAAGTAGTACAACTGGCTAACAAAGCATTGGCATAAAGATGTTATTCAAGTAACACTTGGATAACTATGAAAAGAATAAAATTTTAATATTTTAAATTTTTTATATTGTTTAATTAAAGAAATAGGGTTATAAAAGAAAAACAACTAAGAAGCTGTCTCTGTTATGAATTCACTGCTTTGTCTTCTTGTGGAAGAATAAAGAAGCTTTTTGGTCACGTCTCTGAGATATCCAGCAAATTAAATCAAATCAAATCATAAAGATTTGTGTAATCAGTATCTAAATCTAAGTATCTAATTAAACAAAAACACTTTCTGTTTTAGAATAAATTAGTGTCTCAGGCTGCCTTTGTGGGCAGTGAAACAAAAATGTAAGTCATCAATCTGCTTCTTCCTCTTAGCTATTAGCTCTAATTTTTTTCCCTGCATTCTGGTTGTCTTCCTCCCCACAAGCTGCTGATGCAGGTGCAGTTGGGTGATGATTTCTGTTGGAAATGTTATTCAGCACTGCTCTGCTTCTTTTCAGAAAAAACAAAAGGCTCCACTTGGTTTCAAATGTTTAGCTCTGTGATCCTGTCATAGCAGTGTCCTCAACTGATGCAGTGAGGTTGGCACCTAAAAGAAAATAGTACCAACTTCAAAGCAATCTATACTGAAGTATTTTCAGTCAGGGCTGATACAAGAGGCAGACACTGACACTAGAGGGTTCTGGCTGGAATGCTGAAGGAACATGAATTACATGTAGCTCCCTAATTGAAAGAATTGTACAAGGAAGGGAGAAGCTTTTCTAACTTTCTCGCTGATTTATTTTTTCCACCTAAAATTTTCTAGTAGGTGTCTGAGTAAACTGGCCATCTGAACAGGATGGCTAGACCTGTGCTTGAGTTTTTTTCTTGCCTTTGTCCTCCCACCCACTGTAAATGAAAATACTAATAGTTAATTTTTGGATTCTATGTCCATGGAGCACGTTCTATGGGATACTTGGAAGAGACAGGATCTACCTTAAAAAGCACCTCTGCTAGGAGAGGTAGCCTGCCTGCTAAGGAGGGCTTAATTTAGGGCCATGGTCCTGAGCAGCCAGTTCTAAGTGTATCTGCTAGAGCAGAGGGTTATGTTATCTCCCAGCCTCAGCCATCCTGTGACCTTGATTAGCCTCTCTATTCAAGCTGCTCCTGTTAAAAATGAGCAAGTTTTAGTAAAAACGACTGAGATGTTTATTTCTTGTAGATCAACAGAAGACAACCGTGATAATTGGGGGGTATTTTGGAACTGACTGGTGCGTATGCATACAAAGTATTTCCATTCCGCAAAATACATAGAACAGTCTGAGCACCAGGGTTGGAAACTGGCATGTTTGCTGCTTCTCTGGACTTCTACAGGCTCTCTAACCCATTTGGTTTTGGGGGTTTTGAGGGGTGTTGGGTTTTGGGGTTGATTTTTTTTTTCCCTCCTATTTTTTTTCTCCTTTTTTTTTCTGTTCTGCATGTAACTTGGGCATAATGCCTCAGTACTGGAAAGAAGCTGCAAGGAGATTAGGTAGACGACCTCAGGCAACTGCTTTGGTTTTGGCAAAGAGCTGTCCATATATATGATAAAGAAAATTTTCTCTGACGGGATTTAAAGAAGTGTGATAAACCTGTGTATTTTGATGAAATCAAAATTTGAGAGAAATACTAAAGTGAGAAGATGATACAGAGATTGATCTGGACTGGTTTAGTGTGGGGGAAAAAGCAAATAGGAGAACAGAATAGTATAGGCAAGCAGGGAAGCATAATGAAGAAATTTAATCCCTACCATACAATGGAGGGGTCAGATAAGAGCCACATCATCAGAATGAAGAAGGTAGTTTCTGTCACTGCAAGAGTTTGTGTGGAGGCAAATGATTGCACACAAAATAATCGTGTTTTCTTCTTGATAAACAAAGTTAACAGGAACTTTCCAAAAGCAGCATGTAAGAAGTGGCTGGCTTTTACAATTTCTTTTAAAACCTGCCTACCTAAGATGTGCCATGAACCTCTGTTCCTCCAAGCAGTAGATCTGCCTTTCCTGAAGGAGCAGCAGGATTTGAACCTCAATCTGTCAAATGCAGATAGACCCATTAGTCATTTATTTTGCGTGGTGACTCACTAGGTGACCGAGTCTTACCTTTTCATGCTCGTCTTGCACAACAAATTAAAACTGAGCCTGTTACCCAGAAGCAAAATGAGACTGAAAGCTACTGACAGGCTTTCTTTTCAATTAAGCCTTAAGGTCTGTCAGCTGACTTCAGTCCTAGCTTTCCGAAGGCAGATTTGAAGATGCAAATCTGGAATGTTTCTTCTTCAATAGCTGTACACCAGAGATGTAGTCAGCTTTCATGTTTAAAAAAAAAAAAAAAAAAAAGTATTTTTTTGCAAACCTGTTGAAATGCCCTGTAGTTCTGCCACAGAAATGTTTGAATTACTGTGCACCACACTTCACTCAGTCATAACATGCTTAATTAGAATAGCCACAGCACTGGGATCTCTCTCTAAGGGCAGCCTAGTGATATGGAGATGCAATGACTGCTGCTTCAACAGGATGGAATTAGTCTATGTTCTGCTCAGTGGCACCGCAGCTCCCTGGTGCTCTGTTACTGAATGTTGTTTAACCAGGTGATAAATAAGTGTGAAATTCCAAATCCTGATCCCTTTTAATGCAGCAGATTAAACCGGAAAGCAAACACATTGCGGTAAATCTTGTTGGTTTTCAAATTCTAATTTGTTCTAAGTTTTATCTTGCTTTTCCATCAGGGCTTCCTTCCTCCACCAGCAGTGAAAATTTATTTATTTATTTATTTGTTTGTTTGTTTCTGTTTAGTCATGTTCCTTTTATGATTTGAGAGATGAGTTTAGAACTTTTCTTTTCAAGCATTCCTTCATTTCGTGCTTTGACTTTGAATTTCTTTGGGGACATGGCTAGCCATAACATGAGAGAATGTGTTTGGTGTTCTGGCTGTTCTTTCCAGCTCTCCACAGATGGGTTCAAGCTGCAAGTCAGATGCAGATAACTTGATATTGCTGTTTAAATATGCTAAATATCTTTAGAACCGTGGTCCTTTTCCCCAATTCATCTTGCCCATTCTTATCTAAACAAGGAGAAAATCCCAAACAGTTTAGAGAATAGGATTTCGGTCTCAAAAATGAGAACATTCTTGATGTATGTGTGCCCAAGATGGCAGGGAACTGGTGTGCAGGGGTATTGCTCATGGCTTCCAGGGTTACTGGTCTCTGCTTAGCTGTCTGTACGTGGACTGCTACATGATGCCTGTGATAGACACCAAGATTTTTGTATATCTTATTAAATTAAATTTAGAAGTTCTGAAGTAATATTGATGTTAATTTGGGTCCTGGTCCTGATCAGAAGTCACTGGCCACTACTGCAATGCAAATAGCAGTGTTGTTGGGGAGAACCAGGAAGCACTGAAAAATAGAATTCTAAAAACCTTTCAGATGGAGTTCCTTTCATATCGTATTTGAACTTTCTCACACATCCAGAGTGAAAATTACTGCATAGAACATTTCCATGAGAGCCTTCATCTTTGTTGTACTTTAAGGAAAAACTTCCAAATCATTATGTATGGATGTAATGACTGCTTTGTTAGGGAATAACACACTTTAAAGTGTTAAAACCTTTTATCTAATAGCAGGAAATTTTGCTTCTTGGAAGTAGCAGGAAGACACTCTTGAAGGCCTGTTTTTGCTCCTAAGCAGATGCTGCATAAGCTTTAAGGAATATTGCATTTATTCCAATGATCACAGGAGTTCAAATTGTTTTCTAAGGTGACTTCAATGTGTAAGTAAAAAATTCCAGTGCTGTACAAACAGCACATGACTTAGTGCTTTTACAGGAGTATTTGATGTAAGCAGTCCTGTCAAACAGATAAAAAATTATCCAATAATGTGAAAAACTAATGGGCCTTGACTGTAACTTGAAAAAATGCTGATCCTGATAAGGATCTAAATCGTTCATGATTCAGTTGAATCAGCAGTGAATGATTTTGTGCGTATTTGTCTCCATGCCAAATCAAAGAGTTGAATTTTTGAAAGTGAAGGAATTGGATTTACATCTGACTTGCATTCCAACTTATTTTGTATTTGAGCAGTCAGCTGGAGATTTCTCCCAAGATGATAAATGTTTCTGTTTCTCAATTCAGTACATGCTGACTTTTGGGAACACTAAACATCTTCCTTCTGGGTTTGGTCAGATTTAGCCCCTTCCCACCTGACTTTAAGCTGACTTTAATCTTCAACTTTGTTCTTAAGACAGGTAAGATTTTATTTACTGGGAAACTGTCATGAAACAGTAATTGTACCAATATTTGAAAACTAATATGGTGAACTAACTTGAATACAAAAAGAAAATAAATTTAGCAGTGAAGAATGTAAAAATTTAAACTGTCCTAAGTCCTGTCTAGAAACCAAAACCGAATATAGAAGACATTGCATTGAGTAGCCTCAGGAAGTGTGGGTATGATGCTGGCTTTGATAGTTAGCAAAATTGACAACTGGAAAGAGAAACCAGATAGTATTAAACAGAATAAACCCCCTCCAACACTGCTAAAACTATCACTTCATTGTTTTACAGAGCCATAAGAATTGTTAACTTAGTTTCTTTTAATGTATATTAGGTTGTAATGGGCCAATAAATGCTAACCTTTTTCAGGATATTTGAAAATCTGAGGAAAGTACTTTGTATTGTTACTTAAAGTAGAACTAAAAATGGAATTAAGGCCATGCTGTTTGTGGAAGTCATCACCAAACCTTTTACTGACTTTAATGTGTGTGATCCACACTACTAAATCCACAAGGCAGGAGCAGCACTTTAGGTGTAGCTTGTATGTTGAGGTCATACCACTTACATATAATGTGAGTGGAATATGTAGGTAATATTCCCATGAATAACACCAGTCATGTAATACAGATTCAAAAGTCGAGCATTCACTATGCTAAACAAATTTTCTCCTTGTGTACCTACATTAATAGTCTTTATTTATATTATTTTTATTCTTTTGCGCTATACATCTTCTACCTCATGGTGCATTGGATAGACCAAATGGATTCCCTCTGTGAGCAACTTTGATACTTTGCTTTTAGCTTGATGTTCGATGTGTGTCTCTAGGTCTTGTTTACTGCACTCCATTAAAAATCTTTAGGAAGTCATAGTTACTCATGGGCTTAACCATGGCACTTCCTGCTGTAAGATCTGAATGCATCCCAAACAGTAATGAATTTATTCTCACAACAGTGACTTCTGTTGCCTTCACTCACTGCTGCAAGTGCTTAGCACTTCTGCAAGTCGGACCCCAGGGTTTCCAGGCAGGCAACCAGAAAATGAGAGCATGCAATTGTTGACTATCTGTGAAAGCACACTGTGTTTTTTTCTCAGATGGGATTCATAGGTGATTGCTGAGTGTTGTCAAGACTGGGGATTCTTTGGTTGCATTCCAGGCTCTGGTGTAGAATATACTTCATTTACTCCAAGTCGTACCATGTTTGATTCCACTGTTTTCCTTTGCTTGTTCCAAGCGCTTTCTCTTTACTTACTAAGACCTTGTTTTCAATTTTTGAGCATCTTGCCAGCAAGCCTCTCTCCCTTCTGCCATTGTATGAGTCAGTCTTTTTCTTATTTTTTTGCCCTTCCTTTTCTTGTTCCCTTCTCCCTGTTCTCTGTATCCAAATCTAGACATCATCTCCCTTCTATTCCATTCCCCCGTTACACCACCACCCCAGGTTCTCAACAGTCCTAGGTTTAGTTCAGAACTTTGTTGTTTTCCTTTATATAAATTCTATTTCTTCCTCCTAGCTCCTTCTTCTCAGGTTTCTTGCAAAGAAAATACAGACTCCTGCTGCCCAAATTTTCTACATTGCCTTACATCCTGACATTAATACTCTTCTTTGTCCCAGTCCCTGTATAAATTGTTATTTCATTCCTGCTAACTCTGCTTCTGCTGAAGTCCAGCTTTCCTCACAGAGCCATTCTGGATGCCTACCCCAAACATCCTTATCATTTTCCTTCAGCTTCCTGCTGCCAGTTTGCTTCTTTAGTCACTTTTCTTACCTACCTATGAGTGTCACTCATTTCCGTCTTCCCGTATTTCCCCTTATTCTCTCATCCCCCTTCTGATGTCTTTCTTGCCTCCCTTTTGTCTTCTTGTCATGAAGGTTCCTTTGCTGTGCTCTTACCCTCTTCAGTAAACCTGAGAAAAATACTGGAGAAACGAGCTGCCTGCCCTCAGTGCCGGTTCCTGGCCTGATCTGCCTGAAGCCCACTAGAGCTGCATCCTCAGGAGCAGTCCTGCTCAGTCTGGGGCTTGAGCTCAACTGTGCAGTTTCGGTAGTGAATTCAGATCAGAAGAGACATTGTGTATCAAGGTCAGGGTACATTTGAACCTTCTTGTGTCAGAGATCTGTGAAGGTGACTGTGGCCCATCATTGAATTGAACCCTGAGGGGACTGTGATACTGGAATGGCAACATGAGGAACACTACCTCTTCTTCAACACTAATTTCATTGCCTTTGTTTAAAAAACATAAATTAGACAGATACTTGCTAGAGGAAAAAAAGTGCTCAGGTGGTTATAATAGTGATAAGTTTATAATTGTCATATTGGAATACACTTACATGAGTGAAAAACTGACCCTAGTACCTACAGATTCCCCTCTGCCCCCTCCCCTTTCTTCATTTTTTTTTTCTTCCCAACAGCTAAAGGCAAATGAGACATATTTGAATCAGGTAATCAACTTTTAGATTAATGCTCTTGTGTCACTGCACTTCAACTTGGCATGTCATCATTTTGTATATAGGCAGCCACTCGATTTCTGTGTGCACAGGGAGATTTTTCACTTGCTCTTACCCATAAAAGTGGGAGCATTTTCTAGGTTCTCAGTATTTCAGTATCTCAGTATTTCAGTTCTTAGTATTTCAGTTGTTGTAAACTAGTAGAAGGAAACATGAAATGTTCTTTATTCCCCTTCTGTTGAATAGTTACAGCAATTTTATACTGGCTATTGGAAGAGGTGAATTCTTTTAAATATACATTCCATACAGAGAGAATTTTAGGGAAATAGTTTTAATTTTTTAATGATGTTACAGAGTATAAAGAAAAGTGGAAAACTAGGACTGGAATGGGCCTCAAGAGGTAATATTCTTGCCCCAAGTAATTTTATGTGTATCGTTCCAAGCAGATATCTGTCTTGCCTGTTCTAATTACAGACTTTCCACATCCTTGCCAGGCAATTTGTCACAGTCTGTTACTCTTTCCCCTGTTTGAAAGTTTCCATTATGTTTAATATGCATTGTTCTTGCTGCAAGTGGAATCCATTAATGAACATGGAAAACAGACTATTCCTGTCTTCTTTGTTAGCAGCCTTTTATATACCTGTGGATTACCATCCTGCATCTCCTCCAGCTTATCTATAGCCTGTCTTCAATGCTGCTGCACATTATTTTGCTAATTGCTGAGATCTCAAATGAGGGAATTTTATCCCAGTTTCTTAAGTACTCTTTGTTGGGGCTTATCCAAAATTCTGACAAGGCAGATACTGTAACCAGACATGCAGATGAGTAGATTTAAAGAGCTGAAAAAGCTCCTCCTGCTTGTTTACCTGGAAGAAAATTTCTCTGCTATATTTCTTTGAGATCCCTGTGAACTATTTTCACACCCAACCTGTTGTCTCTAACAGACTTTTCCACTGTGTGGAAACGTCTTGTGTGTAGACATCTCGTGCTCTTCTGCAGTGTCCACACTGAGGATCCCAGTGTGCTTGTTCACAGTTATTCCATAAGCTTATTGCATTGATCTGATGATATGATCAGGTGTCTTTTGATTGGTTCTTTTGTTGAGGTTTTCATTTTTTTGGTTTGCTTTTTGTTTTGAGACCTTATATGTGACTACCTGTGCTATGGGAATGAAGCAAAGTTGCGTAGATCGTTCTTTTTTTGATGCAAACCGTGTGGAAAAAATGACAATTGAATAGGAATTGAAGTAGACTAGAAAAGTTTGCTGTAGAGAACCAATATTTGCTGAATATGCAGTGAGTCACAAAAATTTAATCTTTTGTGTTTGTTATTTTCCAGCTCCCCCACTTGATATGCATGGTATCTTACTTGAGGAGGGTTGTAGCATTAATCATATCATTGGAAATTTTATAGAGATATAGAGTGGGTGCTAAGATATTGTTTTCTTATTAGCCAGGTAAATTAATTGACTCATGGACAATTTTACCTTTAATTGCTTCCCGTCTGTTCTTTGTACATAATATGGAAGCACCTTGTTTTACAGGAGAGTTATGAAGCTAGATTAATTACGTTTGTTTAAAAGAAGAGCACAGTAAGATAATAGAATAAGAGAACTATTGAAGGCCCATGAGAAAAGTGATAATTCTGTATTCAGTGCAGAGTTTGGATTGTGTCCAGTAAATACACTGTGGGATTACAGTCTGGGTGGTGAATGTGGAAACAAGAGAGGAATGATGATCAATTGAGTACACTCCATACCCTGCCTTGAACAGAAGAGTTGTCCTGTAGAAATACAGAATTTGAATGTAAATAGACAATATGCCATATGCATACAAGAATGTCAGGGAGAGTTTGTTTAGGCAAGCTTATTTCTGGAGTCTTCCAGCATCTGAGGTATTGAATTTGCCAATACTGTATACTTTAAATGCTAGAAGTTTTAGGGGGGAGGCTGTAAGCTTCATGATACTGGGATTGTATAGGATGCCTAGCTTTAATTTAGCCTATTGCTATTAAAAGCATACTGGGAATTTTCTGTAAGGAAAAGAAGTGCTGGGATAATAACAAGGTAATAATGAAAGGGTGGTCATGCGTGTGGAGAAATAGTGCGATGTAGTAAATGAAATGCACGTTTATAGCAGATAAATTAACTATGTTTGGGAATAATTAAGAATCCCTATTGAATTTTGAGGCCTAAATTTAGTATAAGTAAAGACTTACAAGTGCTTGATCAATGAATGTGACATACGAAGGTAGGTCAGAGACACTTGTCAGGAAACACGAGAGAAATGTGTTATTTCAGCTCACCATGAACGCGGCCTCCCATGTCAATTGGGTAATAGCTGTCAAGTCAAACTAAACTTTCAGACACCATAAATGACTTTGCACTGAGGAAGCTGATTGGAGAATCAATAGAGGGGCAGTTTATTGACACAATATTATTGCCAAAGTACATTCTGTAACCATGTGCTTAAATTCAACATGCTGTCAGGAGCAACAGAAGTCAGAAGAACCAATACTGAAGTACTTAATTCCACAAATGGGTAGTTTCAAAAAAATGAGAATGCTTGTTAAAAAGAAATTGATAGAGGCAGCTAAAAAAAAACCATCTTAACAGATGACATGGATATTGTTTCAAGCCACTGTATTGGAAGCTAAAAAAAAAGCATTAAAGCATTGTAGGAAGGTCAAGTTTGAAAAGCATCATTGTTAAATATTGAGATTAGAGAAATTATCAAATACGCAAATTTTTTCACAAAATCAAATCCCTATTCAAATGTCAAAAACCAACCAAAAAAGAAAAAAATATAGAATCTGCTAGGTTAAATATAAAAATCTGTAAGGCAGAGCAAACACAGTAGAGGAAGAACTTCCAAAGACTTTTCTCAAACTTCTGAAGTGTGGAGTGTCTGCCAGGTAGTCCATAAGGCAGACACTGTATAAGATGATCACAGCATAAGATAAAGCACAGCATACATATACAAATAGGATTTGTTGCAGTAACAAAGCAAATGCAAAATAAATCGGGCAGATTCCCACATGGTGGTTTTTTTTTTTTTTTTCAGACGTTGATTAGAGAATATAACTCAATAGAAGAGACAGCAGAGCAAACTGACAAAATAAACAGTAAATATTGGTTAAAAATATCAGAACCCAGTGGCGTTTGCCCAAGAGCTCTAGCCAACCATTAAGGGTGAACTAGTTAAATTGATTTGTATTTATTGTGTTGCCTCTTATCTAACACTTCCTTGGTACCAAAGAATTGGAGGAAGATTAATGTAACGCCAAGTTAGGAAATGGTTTCTTGAGAGTATCCAGGGAGCTGCTAACCACTGAGCCTGCATTCACCAAATTGATAGAAACTATAACAAGGAATAGTCACTGGACAGATAAATACGTATGATATCTTGGGAAGGACTCAACACTGCTTATTTAGACATCCCTCACAGTTACAATTTACTTTGGGAGTGAGAGTAGTACTGACAATAGAGCCTATTTAGGTTTCCAGAAAGTATTTGAAAAGATTTCTCACCAAAATACTGTAGAAAAAACTCTCTAGTCATGAGAATTAGAGAGGTACTCATATGGAGAAATATCCATAAAATAAAAACAAATCCACACACACAAAACGCAAAACAATAGGGTCAGAGTTAGGGTTCAATCATAGGATTTTGCGCTGGGGTCTGAGTTTTCTGGAAAAAGGGATTTTTAGGGACTAATAATGAAATCCTTATGAGATTGCCAAGCTAATCAAGATAAAGGAGAGAAGGAATGACTTCTAAGCACAGCAGAAAAGCAGATGATGAAATTCAGTGAGTAAATGTGAGGAGGTACAAACGAAGGTTGGAAAAACATCCCAGCTGCATTCATACACAATGATAATGAAACAATTAATTACTGTTTTTTAAAAATAAGATGCAAGGGCTGCAATGAATATTTCTAAGCCATTAGAAATTATTGGGGAAAGAGTGAAAAAAGCCCTAGAAACACTTTTTATGGCTGTATATACCTTCACAGTCTGTCCATGTATTGAAGCCTGTTTTGGATGGGTATATTACTACTTGCCAAGTTAAGAAAAAGAAGAATCATGAAGTTTATTAGAAAATTACTTTATCCTAAGTAGCAATTGAGTAATCAAGGACTCTTTGGAGTAGAAAAAAAAAAAAAAAAGACTAAGGGGTATATGATAGAAATCCAGAAATCATTATTAGGCTGAGGGTAGAAGAACAGAGAATTATTATTTACAGCTTCTTTCTGTACAAAAACAATGGCATATCAAGGGAAGTTAGCAAAAAGCATTCTCAAAAGGAGCAAGAGAAGATGCTCCTGAGAAGACATGGTTAAGAAGAGCAAAACTGTGCCATTGGGTATTAAGAATGCCAAGTGGTTTTTCTGGATCTAAAAAAAAACCAAGTTCACATAGGCGGAGAAAGAGATATCAGAAGGCTGTTAAATGTAAATATCCTACCACTGACTGAGAAGGCTCCTAAGCAGCGAATCACTGATTGTAAGGAGCTTTAGAATGATGGCAAAAGTATGGAAAAGGAGAGACAAAGCATAGCTTTGTGTGTTGAAGAATGGGAAAGTGTGAATGCACTATATGAGAAAGGGTGAAGACAGAGAGGAAGAGGAGTGAGCAGGGGTGGTGGAAACTGCAGGTGGCTGAAAGATAAGAAATGGGAATTTGACGCCAATGCTGAGTAGCACTCATGTCATTTAGGAAAGGAATGACAAGAACCCCACATGAGAATGGCAGATGCAGGGAGCTGACAATTCAGATACTTTGTGTACATAGCAATATTTTTTTCTTGGATTGGGTGTTAGCCTATTGATTGGAAATATTAGATTGATTGAATATTTTAAAAGTACAGAAATTATATTTGCCATATGTTTGTATGCTATTGTGCTCATAGAAATTAATATAAGAAAGTCTGAGAATCAGAGCTCTGTTGAGACGTAAAACCAAGTGAAATGAAAGTCTCTTTAGTCCATAAATGTTTTCACACATGTATGATAATAAATCATTATTTATGAATCATCCACTAGGATAGTAGATTTGCAGCACCCATACTATAATTTCATTCCTGGTCTTGTCACAGACCTCTCTAAAATCAGCAGTATATATATTATTTAGGTTTTATGTTGTTTTGTTCTCTTACTCATTAGTTCTTTCTTTTGTCAAAGCACAGTCAGTTTACCTTGTTAGCATAGTGATGATCAACTGAAACATCAAAATCTTCCAGGTATCCATGCAAAAGGGAATAGAAATGTATTTCTACATTCTTCGCTGCTGCATGTTCTGTAAAAAAAGAATAAAAAAAAATCCTCAGTGGATGAAAGGATATTATAATCTTTCCAAAGAGTTTATTACGGAGAGGCTCAGGTAAATGACTAAGATTTACAGTAGGGTGAGACATAAAATTAAGGCAGATAAACACAGTGCTTTCAAAGGAGTGCTGATGTTAAGCTCAAAGACATGGGTAATAAAAGAAACCCTGAAAAGAACATTTTGCTTACTAAATAACTTTTCACCCAAATCACTGGTTAATCCTTAATACAGTTATTTCCAGTGTTTAGTCAATTCACACATGCAAAATACTTCACACTTATGTGTTGCATAGTAATCAGCAACTATCCAGTAAAATATCAGTTCCATGAATGCTGCTAATTCATGTTGATTGCTTTCCAACATATACTACTGAAAGACAAAGATCTTGTGGGGGGTAGTTTTTCTAGATTTATTTGTCTCTTTTAGATTTAAAAGAGAACTACCTTCCCTTTCAAAGCTGATTCCTTTGATTATTAGCATGCATCATTTCATTTCCAACCTAATACTCTATGCAGAATGCATTGCATATGACTCCTGAGTAGTTCTGTTATTTATTTATCCTGCTGCAGTGGGAGTTGGTTCAGAATGAAAATCCTGTATTATCTGTTGGACAGGTATTAAAGACAAAGTGTGAAACCACAGAAAGCACAAGGTTTACATGATGATTGGTGCTTTTTTTTTTCTTTTCCTACTGGAATTAGCTTAGTCTCAATCTTACTAATTGGATTACCTGTGAAAATGCAAGTCACCCTGGAGTCTCAAGGTTTGAATGAGGAATAACCATTTTGCAGTAGTTTTCCACTCTAAAGGGAATTCCCTCAGAGGCTTAGGTTTTACCTGTCATTCAGATGGACTGTGATAGTGATTTTGGGTCAACTTGACAAAATTGCCTGGTAGTTGGTAGTTATGTCTGTGTAAGTGCCTGCAGCTATTCTAGGACCTGGGAAAGTTCAGAGAGTTTGTTTTCCTTGAGATATGCAAACCCATCTCTGTCTTCTTTTTTCACTGGTTGTCTGTTTCTTGTTTCACAGCTGGCATGGGATAAGGAGGTAATCTGCTCCTTTTTTAGGAATAAGATCAGGAGAATTCTCCTGTTGACTTTAAGGTGTTTTGGAAGTTGTCAATGAAAGCTGATACCATGTCACTTGGTTTGCAGGTAAGTAATTTCTGTGTCATACAGAACCTTTCACAAGACCATTTGGGGACTGTTACTTCCTCAAATAGACCTTCCTAACAGTCCCAGTTTTTAGGTCTGGTTTTGTGGCCAAACAGAGCGAGTTATTTGGTTTGACTCAGGCGTACTTACAGAGAGCATATGTCTTGCCTGACTGGGTTTTCTTACGTTACATTTTTAAATGCATTCTGATTCAAAGCAGAATGCTGTTTTTCTACAGATGGAGCTTTCTCTGTCTGTCATATTTATTTGTACAGTTTTCCCATTTTCTGTGTAACTCTACCTCTCATTGTGTTTAGAGGTTTTTCACCAGGCTTGCAGTGTTACATTTGTTATCATTTATTTCTAGAAACCTTTTTATTTATAGTTCTATGAAATGCTCAAAGTACTTATCTGCATCAGTTTTATCTGTCTGGTGTAGTCTGTCCGTGTAGGAGACTTATCAGTGGTGAAAGAACATTGCCTGCCTAAGAGCAGTTATCAGTGATAATGGGACTTTTGCAGAAAAGAAAGTATATTTTACAATGCGTTGTAGAGATATTCAGGAGTGTGTTTGTATTTGTGATTCTGTGGTCTGGTGCAATTTTTATTGAAATAGTGACTTTGGATGGATAGTATTTGGTTTTGGTCATAAAAGATTCGTCAGGAAATAGCAGACTGAATTGCGTTTTTGTTGGAATTGTAAGATTCCTTAGAGACTGATCTGCCATTTCTAGTACATGCTGGAATGCCATTTAAATCACTCTGAGCCTTGGATTCATGAAGAATAATCCAGTAGCTTCATCCAAGTAAGATTTTATTACTTTTATTTTAAGCAGTTTGTTGTAGCAAACTGTCAGTGGGTAAAGGTAGAGGCACGTTTTAGATCCCCACACCTGTTTGAGGAATGAACACCATCTGCCCAGAATTGCTGAGAATTGAATAATCTAGTGTTTTCCTGCTCTGAATCAGTGAGAGGAAATGCTACCCTACGTGCTCGCAGGCTGCCATCTTCATTCGATGAATACTAACAAAGCATTAAAAAGTGCTGATATAGTAAAATGGGGTAATTTATAGGCCTCAGATTAATAGTTTCACTTAAAGAATAATCAGACAGGATAGCATGCACCATATTTCTTAATGCCTCCTGAACCTAACTGTACAGGGTTCCTTCCCCTCACCCCAGGCCCCACTGATCTGAAGTGCGTTTGGTTTGTCAGGAGAAAGCTCAATGAGCTCAACAAATCACAAGTTTAGGGAGGGCTAGATTATTTTTCAGAATAGTGTGGAGTGATGTGGCTGGGGATGTTACTGTTACCAGGTAGGAATATTTAATTTGAGCCTTTAGGTGTGTGTTGAGTGACCTCATGGCAATCTTTGTTACCACTGCAACAAGAAAAATGCCCTTCAAGACCCATTAAGATAAGTAATAACCTTATGGATAGTACTGTATGAAATAACAAAAGCATTCTCTTACATTGCCCCAAATTCTACTACTAGATAAGGAACTTTTAGCCAGGAGGGACACAATGAGAGCCTGGAGTGCTATTTATGTAGATCTGTATTCTACAAAGGAATTTATTGGTGGGCCTTTTCCTTCTTTTAAGTCCTATGATTCTTTTTCTTTCAACTATAAGTGATACAGAAATAGTTTTTTCCACATAAAATAAATGTGGCTTCTTCAGCCACATCTGATATGCAGAGGGTTCCACTTTCATTTCAGTCCATTTGATTTTTTTCTGTTTCATAAACACAAATATGCATAAACACACATTAATGAGGGGTTTGTTGCATGCACCTTCAAGTGTCGGTTTCATGAAGTCTTCTGTGAAAATGCTTTTAGACTAAGTATAAGTTCCTAAATGTACCTGCCTTTATACATGTCAAATGTTAGACTAATAATAGACATAAGTATCCTTATTTACGTAAGGACAGACACAGTTTCAACAGCGAAAAAAGAGTGTTTTTATAATACAATGTTAAAGAATGACAAGTAAGAACTTCACTGTTACTTCCAATGGATATCTTAAGTTATTTGAAGATCTATAGACACCAGGCCAAAAAAAGATTAACAAAACCTAATTACAGTTGCTTCATAGTTAAACTTTCAGCTGTGCATTGAATAATCAAAGCATTTTTTTTCTGTATTTTATTCATCACCCCTTCTTAAGGAAGACCCAAACTTGAAAAATTCATTAATGTTTTCTATAATGAGGTGTGCTTTCAATAAAAATTTGTTTTTACTTGATATAATTACCATTTGCATGTAGTAATTGAAATAAATTTGCTTATGTAAATCAGAATACTTCTTAGCATATAAGCTACTTTTAATAGCCATGTAATTTTATGAAGTTCTTTATTCCTTTAAACCAGATCTTATTTTCCAATTTGCATTTGCCTAACATGCAAATTACTTGTGTTCTCCATATCTTACTAATGTTTTACTTAGTTTTAATTGCTAAACTTCTTTTCAAGTACTTTGAATAGAAGAGTTGCACTGCCTTTCACACTTCTGGAAAACAGGATTTTGTGAGCCACTGCAGGAGAAAGAGACTTCCATTGAGCCACGATTTGAAAAGCAGATTAAATAGCAAAGCCCAGACTACTCCTCTTCTTTACTTCTAACAATGTCCATTCGGTAGCAATGGACGTAACAGAAAGTTTTTTAGGTGTGATCCATGCATCTTCTCACTCTAGTGGTCCTTCAAACTGCACGAAAGAATATCTTTAAAATATATAAATTTCTTCATTTTCAGTATCTTCCATAGCCACATGGCTGTGTGCATGGTAGAGCACTAAAACGGATGCAGTCAATTTCTTGTTGCTTTGTTTTTTATTTAATCAGGAGTATCTAATGTTACCAATATAGTCACTAGCACAGTTTGTAGATGGAGTTTGTTGTTTGCTGTTGGTGTAGAAAGAGAAACTGGGAGAAGACCTTTGCTGAGGAGGAACTTTGAATATTTCATTATTACCAGTCCCTTGCTATTGCTTTCTTTCTCAATTCAGTTTTTTATGGTCTTGTTTGACATTTTTGGCAGCTCTGTTAATTAAGCAGAAGTTATCCCTGATTAATGTACTGTAAGCTGCTTCTGAAGTGCTATAAATAATGTGGTGATTAATTGCTGTATCCAAACGCAGTCATCCCTTAGCATACTTCACAGATGGATTATTTTGCTGAAATGATGTCCCATTCTCATACATATTAGAGACATTGATTGCAGCAAAACTTATCGCACAGTTTTTCTGTTTTCTTCCAAGTAATTTATGTCTTTTGATCACTAGGACAATCAGTATGGAGAAGCTATTTTGAAATTACAAATGTAATATACTTGTGGATTCTGTACAAGCCTGTGCAATCCAACCGAAAGAGAATAACAGAATATCTGAGTTCTGGAATATTCAACTTCGTTCAGCTCTAAAAAGTAAATTTAGTAACTGCACAAAGAAAATAGTCTCCTTGGAGGATAAAGAAAATATTTTAACCTCAGTTACCAAAATGACTGTGTTTTTCATGTTTTTTTTCTTGCAAGTAAGACAGAAAATATTCAAACAGAAATGTGATTTTTGTTTAAAAGTTAGTAACATCGAATTTATGTCAGAGAAAAGGCTGAGTGTTATGAACCAAAAATCTTATTAACATTTCTGAATAAATCATCTTTATTTGAGATTCTGATTTTAAACTTACTAACTGAAAGGAAACTAGTAATGCTAAAATCAGCAAAGCTTTTTAGAATATGTCCCTTTCAGAAAATTCCCTGTACTGTAGCAGCAGAACTGCTCTTCTTGCTTTTCAGATATGCTTAACTATTTGGCTTCTACTAACCTTGATGGAAAGCCAATTGCCTCTTCTCACATCTGTGAATAGAGTATTTTAAATTGTGTGTGTATACATGCATGCATGCAAAAGAAATCTGTGGGAAAGGGGTGACACTTGGCACCACGGGCAAAGGCCTGGCTTGAAATCAAAGCTGTAAGGGGGCAGTTGGACATTTTCATTCCAAGCCAAATTGGAGTAACGGGGAGGGCTGGTTTGTGGTCACGGCTGTGTACTGGCCGTGGGGGCCTGTCTGTCTGTCTGCTCCAGAGGCTGCTGGATCACTCTGCCTATGCTTCAAGGACTGCAGCAGTGAAACAGTGTGCTTCAGGAATCTTGGGCTGTTAGTCTGTGAGAGAAAAGGGGTTTGACCAGATGGGATCTCACCAAAGGGCAAGTTTATGGGTTACTATAGAGGAGCGGGTAGGGATGATCGCTATTTGTAGGAAAGTTCTTGTTTCAAATGCTTTTAATATCACCTTGCAATTGATCTTATTTTAAGCTTCTCAGCTATGACAGGGTCATGAGCAGCTTGTAGTAATATATTAAAATCAAACTTGCATTATGACCCTACTCAATAAATCTTTGTTTAAGAATAATTTAGGATTATTATATTTGTTTATTGTACAAGCATTAGGATTATCCCATCATTTTAGAGAAGTCATTTTTGAACACACTTAATCTCCTAACCTCAATTTCCTCCACAATTTTTCTAGAAACACAGATGATAAATCTAAGCAGCATCTCTGTTAAGAGCTTTGCTTATTAAGCAAGAAATAATATCATCCCTGGTCCAGACTGGGCTTCTTTGTTTCTTCATGGTCTTAATGGTGACAGTGGCTTTCTTTGCTGATATGAAGAAATAGCTGACAGTCTCAGCCCATTGCCTTTAAGCATCATGTTTAAGAAGTACAGTTTGCTTTAGCCCATTAATAAAGATGTCTTGATTCTGACATAAAAACAGTATTGATCTTTTTCTCTTGCTCTCAAAATAACCCAAACAAAAAAACCCCAAAAAACAAGCCCAAAACTCTCTCTCTTTATGAAACAGAAACAGTCTAAAAATAATGATTGTCTCTCAGTTTGGAGACTGTCTTCACAGTTCAAATTTCTACCGTATTCTTCTCTTTCAGTAAGGGAAGAAAAATATATTTCTGTAATGTCCTAAGTAATTCAAAGAGTAGAGGAAAATGAACTGCTGGCTTGTCCTTTTTTTTATAAGTGGTGATGTTTATTTCTTTACCATATTGGTATTGTGTTTGTATTGATGTGCAAAATGCATTACTTGAAAATGGAGAAGTTACATCTTCCTGCATTTGCAAGCACAAAACCCAGGGAAACTAGAGAATTCTCATTTTAATGACTTGTAGATAAATTTAGGTGCTGTGGCATTTGCAATACCCCCAATTATTATTGATATTTCTAATCAGTCTATTCTTATCTTAGTCTAATTATGTTAACATGCTCTTTGTTAGCCTGATTCCCATTGAAGTCAGTATGAGCTGGAAAAGATCTCAGTCCTGCAAAGACTCACGTTATGCTTATGTTGAAATATGTAGGATGCTCAGGTATTTACAGAGAAATCTGCACATGTGGAGAAAATAATGCTCATACTTAAGTCTTTACAGAGTGGGAAATTAGAACACAAATATTCTCGATGGAGTCTGTGTGCTGATCTCAACTTTTCACTTCTATTTCTACATTTGAGAAAGTATTAATAGTACTGTTCCACACCTTTTTCCTCCCATTTGAACAGACTTTAAAACAGATACAGTAAATGCATAATTATATTGAGAAAGAATGTGAGAATAAAATAAATATTCCATTAAGTATTTCCTGAATTGATACCACCAATGCACAGCTCTTTGTGCATTTTAGAATTTGCCCTACATTTGAGAGTACTCTCATACAATATTTATTGTACATGTTTATAGTGGACTGAAGTACTGCTGTTCATAAAGTGCAAACAGATAACCCTGAGAGTGCTGTGAAGAAAATATTTAAGGAAAAAGATGTATATTAGAGTATATTTATTTATATGCTTTTGTAAGCTTCAAGAACATCTTCCCATGCTTCTTACATGTACCATTTAGATCAATAATTTGTGAAAACATCTAATAAAGCTTACACTCAAACTGCATTTAGAGCTGCTAATAAGAAGGGCACTATATTTGCAAAAAGGCATTGTGCTCAACCAAAAAATCTTCCCATCTTCAGATACCCTACTCTTTCTGATAGATATCCTGCTCTTTTTGATAGGAATTGAAAAGCAGCTTTATAGGAATTTAACTGACCAGTATTTTTCACCACTCATCTGTTGCTATTGACTGTTTTTCCAGTTAGTGCTCTCCTTGTGACCACAGGAGAAAATTCTGTGGCTTCGACAGCCTGTATGCAAGAAAGCAGAGAAAAATCCAAAGACTTAAGGAGAGTGCTTCTCTCCTCTTCCCGAGGGACATATATTGTCAGATATATCCTAGAACTGAGCCATAGAAATTTAAGTTTAAAATTACTTCGGCCATTTTGCAAGCCCTCCGTCTCACAAATAATGTCATATGCTACCAATAGTTTGAGAGAACTGAAATGTGGAAAACTTACTCAGAAGATGTCTTTCAGCTGAGGACAAAGCCATGAAAGCCATTACTAAACTAATGGCATGAAGTGTCACATTTAGTGGGTAGGGAGATAACTGATTAACTATGAAGAATGTCTCAGTGATTTGTAAGACTGTATCAAGGAGAAAAGGGCATGTGAGGACTTGCAGTGCATTATATATAATTTCGGTACTGAAATGTACAAAAAGAAGTTATGTGAATGCAGCTGATAGCTGCTAACTGTGAAATAACATAGGCAAGGCTAAATGTCTGAGTAGAGAAAAACACTTCAGAGTGCAATTCTGGTGATCCTTGAAGAAAAGATGTTGGCCCATAAAGTGAGTGCCATTATGAAATGCACAAAATTTCATTACTGCAGGAGGCAGGCTGTGCATGGATACAATTTATCTTGTGGGGAGTTGAGCCTTAGCAAGAGGTATTGTTTCACTGCGCCTATGCTGGATGGTACGGGGTAATAGAAAATGTGATATTTTGAGGGTGTCCTCTTGGAGTTGACAGTTGAACTCTGTCTCAAGGGACATCTGCTACAAGAAATACAAGAAGCTGATTTTGTTTCAGGGTTGGGTTTTTTTTTTTTGTTGTGGGGTTGTGTGGGGTTATTTTTGGGTTTTGTTTGGGTTTTTGTTTGTTTGTTTGTTATTTTAAATTCAGCTAGTATTTGGTGATCTTAGCTTTACTACTCTATGTTGATGTGTACCTTATAGTTTTCCTTGCAAGATCAGTTTTAAACTACTCCTACTGAAGGGACTCAGATCCTTCCCCTTACTGGCACAATTATATGAAATAATTTGTTTGTCTTCTCCTGTCTTGGGAAGCCAGAATGCAAGTCTACTAAACTTTTAATTAACCGTTATAAAAACATAGTTGTTTTAAGAGAACTGGAGTAGTTTATTTCAAACCATAACATATACGTTCATGAAACCTGGGGTGCACCATGTTTTCCTTTGCCAAGTGTCCTAATTTTTGGTCTTAAATGCAGTGGATATGCTGTCAAATTTTTATATATTTTTTTAAATGGTCATCTAGAAAGGACTGTAATATTCTCACCTTTCTGAAATTTAGAATTCAAGGTCAAATTAATTTTAGAATACAGTGTGGAAGTAAAATTTTATTGAAATGGCTTTTATAAAGGTGACACCTTTTACAGTGTCCTTTTTAAATTGAAGGAATGTAAATTACACATTTCTGAGGAAATAAAAGTTATTACCAAACTGCATTTCCTGGAATAGGGACAATTGGATTCTCTGTCACATGGGAATTTATATTTTGCAGTACACTGTCAGAGAGTTTTGAAACTTGAAACTCAGTTTCAAGTCAAATTTAACACTTATTTTCATACAGCATTTTTTGTACCTAACAGGCAGGTTGGTAGAGCCTATAGGAAAACTAAAAACCAATAACAATTGCTAAGACATGTATAATTGTTCTGTTGTGGTGCAAGAAATTTGCTTTCCACAGTCAGCAAAGAAAAAAGACATAAAACTGGAATTAAATGTGAGCTTTGAAATATCTAGTTAAAACAGTTAAATTCTGTATATTATTTTTACTTTTTACTTTTACTCCCCAAACATTCCCCAGGTATTTCTAAGAAATGAAGAATCAAATCATAGTCGTCTAACTTACTTTAAATTTTGAGGAGCTAACTTGAATCATTGATCTGTTCTTGAAGTGGGATCACGTGTTTAAAATTAGTCGTGTTTATGTACTTTGTAATGGAATGATCTTCATTTGCAAGAACACTGAAATCTTCTGACTTTTAAAAGCTAAAGTTCATTTCATAATGTATGTCTGTCTAATAATTAGGTCAAAATTTACCGCAGCTGCAATGCTGGGTAACATTTTTGAATTTACACAGCAAATCTGTCATCTGACATTCATTTTGTATGTGTACAGTCATCACATTGGGCAGCATGTGAAGAGAAAAAGGTATCAGCAGTTCTCTTGACTCACGAGTTTTGCAGTCAATGAGAATTTGCCTTCTCCTTCGGACTGCTTAATGAAATGCTCCTCTTTTCCTAAGGATTCGTGTACGGTGGGGCACAAAATCAAATCTTTCAGAGCGCGACCTTGTAACAGTGAAAATGTTTTCCTCATTTTTGGAAGGGAAACAAGAGTATGAAGTTGTGTCTCTTGGGTGTTGCTCGTCAGCGCAGTGGAAGCTGCAGCACAGAGGGGGCATCACCAGTGAATTGACCACAGCAGTGGTAATCGCATGAGTGTTTGAGGTAACTACTAAGATTTCTGTATTCAGCAAATTAGATAGTTGGTGAAGTTCTGCTTTTATTCCAGGGTGATGAAAAAATTGTGAAGTTTTCCTCCAAGTCTTTGCCTGTTCAGTGCTTTGCCTAGTGGGACTGAGATCAGTTATGTTAATTTACAGAAAAAACCCCAACAGGGTCACCACAACAGCAACTGCTTTATGATGAGCAGATTAATACCTGTAGGTAGATTTTGTCAATGGAATACAAATTCTGAAACTAAATGCCTAAATGCCAAAGACTGTGATGGTTCCAGGCCTCTAATGGGCACTGGCAATATTGGCTATTTTTCCAGAAGAAAAGGGATATGGAGGGTTTTATGTGGAAAAAAGCCAAAACCAAAAACGAATCAACTTTATATTTTGCTAACTTTACCTAGAATTATTAATGCAACAAAATTGTTAATATTTTAAAGCAACTTAACTCCTAAGTAACCAGCAGCAAGTGAATTTTTAATTGTTAGCTTTAGATATTGACCTTTTCCCCTCCACGGAAAGCACTGGTAGTGATGAATAAAAAACATTGAGATTTAATATTTATATTTTTACCTTTAATAACTGCAGTTACCAGAATATTATTTCTATTCTGTAGAAAATTTAGAGTTATTTTTATTTTGAGTAATACTTAACATGGTTTTTTTGTTTGTTTTTTTTTTTTTTTTAATGGGAGATAGCAAGACTTTTCAGCTTTGGACAGTTGGAGCTAGAATGGACAGAAGTTTCTGCAGACAGAGTATGGGAAGGTACAGGTCAGGATACTGCTTGATATCCTAGTCTTAGGTGGGAAGGGTTGAGGGATAACAGAAAGAAAGATGATACTTTTGGCCAGATGCACAGGGTACAATGAAAAAGCATGTGCAAAAATGTGTTGGCAATCCAAAATGCATGTAAAGTTGTTAACACTCTTCCATCACCATCAGAGACCTCTAGCATGTTTATTTCTAGACAGGAGACAAAGTCCTTCTGTTTTAATCCTGAAATTCATGATTCTTTCATTTTGTGTCTGAAGGCAAAAAATAAGAACTGAGCCCCAACCATACTAATTTGTTTGTGATACTGTGCAGTAGATTAATGCCTGTGTTTTGTGTACTGTGATATTAAAAAAAAAAATCACTATTACTGTGGAAAATAACCCTATATAACAAAACCAAGCTGACAGCAATTATTATTCTCTTTGATGTATAAACAACATACATTTTATATACATACTTTTATGCACATATTCTATATTAAACTTTATGCTGGTCAGAACTCATCTACATTGCATGTTTTAAGTTAATATATACACTAAATGCACTTTAGTAATGTATTTCTAGATGAATTTGCATGCTTATTATGTGTAACATTGGTAGAGGAGGTGACAATTTTGAGAGAATAATATCTGGAGAAGTATGGTTGTTGTTATCAGGACACCTGATTAACAGAAAGCATTGGCATTTGTGTATTTCCCTCATTAACAGGAAAAAAATAGCTTAATAGAAAAGAATTTCAAAATGGTAAAAAGAATTTGTAAAAGTTAAAGGATAAACACTAAAAGTATTTTTTGAAATTTCCATGATGTGAGGCTGTTTTCATAGTTAAGACTTTATTCAAAATGTTGGAGGCTGTGTTACAATATTTTGCTTCCTATTCTTATGGACATATAAAGTTTGTGACTGAGACTTTGAATTATTTTCACATCATTTTAGTTTTGGCTTTCTACTCTTTGTCTTGAACTGGAAGCTCTTCCCCAAAATGTGGGGAGAAAAAATGGGTGAAACTCAACACAGCAGTTTTTGTAAGGTTTTTTTTGTATGTTGAGGCAAGTATTTCAGCCAGGTTTTCCATTACGTGTGACACTACTGCCAGGTAGTGTAAACTGGTAAGTACAGGGTTTACTTAAACAATTAATGCTGTGGGATGTCTTTGGCTGATACAGTATCTCATGTATCAGCAAAAATATCAAAAAAGTGAGTATTTCCCAAGAGCAGTATTTCTCTACCAGAGTTTACCTGCAGTTGGTCATTTGCATCACTTAGGTACATCCACTCAATATATGTAATATCCATGATGCTATGGAGGTTGCCCAACTTTAATGTAGTTTTGTGGTTTTAATAGAGAAATGTTTCTCTGTGCTGCCTTCTTGTTCACTTGACCTATTTGTATGTTTTTTTTGTTTATGAGCCCCCTTGCAAGGCATTGTTGGCATAATGAGGTAAATGTTATGCATTAGTGGTAGAGCATTCTTTGAAATTAATATTTTTTCACTGAATAGAGGCTTTAGAGAAAGATGTGGTTTTGTCACTGGGACCAAGACAGTGCACTATAAGTTTAATCATACTTTACAATGCCTAAACAGCAATTTGAGAGGCAAAATTACCTCAGATATTATTACAATATAATTCTATTCAGGAAACTGATCATCTGGTTAAAAAAAAAAAGTGTTATGACTTGGGAAGGACAGAATGTACTTAAGATGCTGAAATCCTCATAAATAAGCTGTTTCTTGTATGATGCTAGTTTTATACAGAAGCTAACAGAATGAGATCTGTGATCATCATGTATTAATAATGAAGATTAAACAGATGTTCTGCAAAATGGATTTCATGTGAAATGTTAAATTTGTTTAAGGAAAGAAAACAGGGTTAGATCCTCATATAAAGCATTATAGCTCCATGGAGAACAGCAATATAGGTGCTGAGAAATAATTCTGTATCCATGAAGGTAGTTTGGGCATACAGCAGAATAGCAGTAGCATTAGGTGATCAAAATATAACACTATACAATACAACTGAATTTATTTTTACTTGATGAAATTGTGAAGTATTTAGTTATATGCTTTTTTATTCTTTTATGTGCAGCTGTCTTTGCTTTTCATTAATTTGTTTTGGCAGGGGTGAAAAGAAGAGCCAGGCAAGGTACTTCTGAAGTCAAGACTATTTGTAGTTTCAAAGTAATTGTTCAACATTTGAGACCGGCCTGTTTTCACTTATTTATTCTCTTTTGGAATTTGCCTGACAGTTTCATCTGCAGTTCACACAGTGTGACCCTTACAGATCGTGCTGACAAATCCTTTTCTTTCTGGTACTAAGAGACAGCTTGGAAGTCTTTGGTTTGGCCCTAGTTAATGAAAGTTTGAATTTGTTAACAGTACATTTGGACTGAAAATGTGTATTTCTATCTCTCGTAAGTGCCTTTTGTATTTGTATCTGGAAATGGTTTTCATCTGCATAGCTTAACATCATTGCCACTGTATTGTCCTGTAGCTGTATCGACTCCCATTTATTACTTGTTGGAAACAAATGCAATTCCTGTAATGACTGAATAAAGAAAGCCCTACAGCTACTTCCAGCCTATCTCAATATAATAATTTTGGCTAAAATACAAGATAAATTAGTGCTGATTGAATTTAATTATGGCTGTAGAAGACCCAGTCTGCAAGGGCAGAATGACTATGCAGAGGAGTTGTAGTATCACACTGTGCCAGGCTTTATGGGGATTTTATGAATGGTATATAAAGCTGCAAGTATACTTACATTATTGAAGCTGGGCACGACCTAAAATAGATTTAGATTTATTATAGTAGATGAGAAAGTGCAAATTTTGGTCAAAGTGCTCCAGTGAGTCAAAGCACTGCTTAATTATTTGCCTGGTGGAATTCTACAGACACAGAAAGTGATATTTTTGGTGTGTCCCCACTCTTCAGCTGGATAGAATATGCATGAAATAGATAACATTTTCCTACTTAGAGTATTAGGAAGATTACTTCCATTGTATAGAGAATGAAAAATACTGCTTTTCTTGATAGAATGTGATAGGTTTTATGCTTGTGAAGAGAAATGGCATAATTTCTATACAAATTATTTCACTACATACATTTTATTTTATAAACTTATAGCCTATAAACACAGTCATTTCATCATGTTGGTATTACAGCAGAGGATTTTGAATATAGCCTTCTTAAACTTGGGGGCTGGGGAGCACGTAATACATGCATTGGAGTGCATTCCTGTCTGCTCTTTCCACACAGCCTTGAATTTAGGAGTGGCATGACACTATGGCATGATGCTCTGCCTGATTATAAACATCCCACGAGCAGAAGCAAAACAGCAAGTTGCTGTGGCTTTATTATGAAGTACAGTATAATTTAAAACGTTATTTAAATAAAGATACTTCAAATTTAATGTGTTGTCACTGAAGTCCAGATACGCAGAGAGGCTGCCCTCAGTACAGGCACGGAGCAGGAGGTGGAGGAGAGTTAAGGAGCGAGTGGATTGTGTCTGACAGAAGGAAAGGAGAGAAACCAACAGATGTAACAATGAAAAAAAAAAAACAAACAAAAACCCTCTTCAGATATATCAACAGTTAACAAGTTAACAGTTTTAAAAGTAGGCTTTAACTACGTGCACTTGAGACCTTCTGTATAGCTTTGGGAAAAATTCTTAGGCTAAACCAGTGGAAACACACGCCCACACTGCCACCCACCAGGTTTATTTTTAACTTGCTTCTCTGTCACCTTCTCTGTATCCTGGCTAGTATGCATTAAACTTTCCCCCATTATACTGTGGATTCTTCAAACCATGCAACTCAGATCATGTTTTAGTGTTGTGTGCTCTTTACTTGTGTTTTTGGTAAATAAAATTTAACAAATATTTCAATTCCTCTTTGTACAAAACCCTCAGTTGTTATGAAACACGCGTGGTAAGTAACTGCACTTCCCCTAGCTGTATTCCCTTTAGACTGAGATCCATATATTCATGATTGCTTTTTGTGATCACATCACAATTGTTTAGTTCCCCAGAGGTTTCAGGATTAGAGAGTAAATTTAAATGCCACTTCAAATAAGCAGTTGTTTATCATCCCATTAGTTTATGTGTGTTGCCTTTTTCTTTTCTTCAGAAGAACAAAAGCAATTTTGTATAAACAGAACATTAAAATGTTGGTGGAAGAATGACTTAGATTCTAGTGGACTAAATCATCTGAAGTGCGTAGATCAGCAATAGGACAGTGGTGATTTATGGCAGCTGGAGAATCTTGTCAGAGGAATCTGACTAGGCAAAGAGACACATTAATTTGTAAGTAGATGCAAACATTTTTACAGAAGCTGTCTCTTCATAACTTTTCTCTGCTAATAGTATTGTCTCCTTGAAGCACCAGAATAGTACTGATTCTGTGGGATATGCAACATATTGAGGCAAAGAAGAAGGTTTGTGTGGATTGAATTCTGAAGATGATAATTTCAGTTTTTTTCTATTGTGGTTCTTCTTTCCAAAAATAAACATGGACAATAGCTCAAACAAAAGAGATAGTCATTCATAGCCATTCCTAAAGTGCACAGAGGAAACATATTCAAAGTGATTATCCATGTTTTCAGGGCAAGGCTGCTCTCTACCAGCTCAGCATTAAAAGGCAGTTGTGGCCACTTGTGCTGTTTGTGACTCATGTGCCCCAGTGCATAAATCATGGGCTGCCTCTGGTGAACTGCACCCTCCCTCTCAGATCTGTAGTAATATTCCCCCTTCCTGGTGGCTGCCTGAGCCCTGGCTCCCCATCCATAGAAGAGCTGTTGTAAGCATTCTGTCCCACTATATACAATTAACAGGCAGTGTTAAACCCTTTGGCTCCTTAACAGAGAATGCCTATGTCTACACTCCCTTAGCAAAGGCACTGCTAAATAAACCACAGTCTTGATCTTCAAAATGCTATGAATTGCCCCGTATCACGAGTAACTGCATTGTGCATCCAAACATGCCTTGAGTTCTTTGAGAGTACTGTAATTGGATTAGCAAAATTCAGGCTTGATTAATTAATCATTGTAATCAGGTTACTAAACAATTCACGATGCTCTTGATAACTCAGCTCTGATGGAATGATTAATGACTTCTTAGGAAGGATTAAAGAATAGCTGACCCTGCTTTGGGCAGGAGATTGGATCAGGTGACCTGCTGAGATCCCTTTGAACCTGAATTATTCTATGATTTTATGAAAAGTTAGTAGCAGGGCAGATCTTCACATGGCATGGTTGAGAAGACTTCCATCAGAAACAATAAGCCCAGGCCATTTCACATTTAGCCTGAATTTTTTATGCCACTAATCACTTTTTTTTTTTAAACTAGCAAATTTTAATTGTCATAGTGATAAACATGCCTTTCACTTGGAGTCTTAAATTATGCTGTAAATATTGGTTGGTCATCGCAATTCTTTGTAATATTATAAAGTACCATAGACTCCAGTTATATAATAATCAGTTGCACAGCTCAGAAGATAATTCAGGAATCCTAAACTTAAGCTCCAGCTATAATCAGTTAACTACACTTTCTCAGCACCAACCATCATGCTGATTTTCTGTGCATCAGGATATGTATGCTGCTCACAACACTGCATGTAAATAAACATCTTTATTCAAAATTAGTAGTAGATGTATATTCATAAAAATAAAAAAAGAGAAGACTTTATGACCCAGACAGAGCAGCTATTCCAAATGTGAAAATTACATAACTCTGTCACACACTATGACATTCAATATAGTACTTCATGACATGCAACACTGGCATACATGAAAGCTCTGGGAAAAATAATATGCAAGAGAAGAGCAATGACATACTCCTTACATTCTGCTTGTGCTAGTTTTGTATTTTCTGTCTCAAAATTGTCATTGCAGGCCAAAAAAAACTTTGATGTCTAAAACACACAATGTGTCACAAGAACAGCCTAAGGAAGAAGATTCAAAGGCAAAGGAAGAGGGATCATTTTTTGTTTGCCCTCTGTATTTATCAGCATCTTTCTCTTGTTCTGTCTGCTAGCAAGTTATTGGTAGAATAGTGTCAAGGTGAAATGAAGCTTTTGTGAGGCCAGCTGTTATCCAAACCCAGTATCATCATCTAGAAATTACTATGAGCTTTAGATAACCTATTGTAATACCTTGTTAGGGGCAGCTGAGTGATCTAAATGGCTTTTATGTTGCCTTCTAACAGCTCACAGTTCAACCTTAATTTTTGACCCTTGGAGTCTGAAAAAGCTGAAGTTTACTGGCTGTGGGAAATGCAGTAGGAATTTCCTAGTCTGGTAGTAATTTTTTACTTTGGCTCTTAATGAAATGCATTTTCAGCTGTTACTTTCATCTTTGACTGAATCCACGCTATGGCTGACTCCCAGACCAGATGCAGAGTTGGTTTTGTCCTCATCCCTTCTACAGGAGAGTGAAAACTGGGGGAGTGTTTCACCATGTGATCTGTACATGCCTTTATCATAATATTTATTCCAGTGTAGAATTTGAGTGGGTTTTTTTTTTTTTTGTTTGGTTTTGGTACAGAGTAACTGACACAAAGCAAAGTCTGTGTTGCAATCCAATAAATTTTTCTTGTTAAAGCAAGAGAGCAAGGGCAGGTGTTGCATGCTCTTAAGGTCTCATTATTAAAATTATTAGAGAGATGTCTCTGCCCAAATTAATGGGCAAACAAGACCATATACTGAAGTCAATAGTATGGATTTTTATTTAACATTAAATGTGAGGGAGAGATTGAGAGGTAGAAGGAAATAGAAATGAGAAGAGAGAAGAAGAGAGAAAGAGTGGCAGAGAGATTAAGCAGAAAAAATACAACCACTCTGTGATGAGATTCCCAAGCTCAGCTGAGTGTGTCTTGAAAATGTAAATGGATAAATGTGTAGGACAGAAATAGATGGTCTTTTCTACCCAATGTAAAAAAGTCTGAAAAATCAGGCTCTTTTCTGAAGATGTTAGGGAAGAGAAAGAAATAGGACAGTTTCTTATTTCCATTTGCCAATACAGCACATTATAGACTAGGAGAAAAAAACTAGGGAAGAGGAAGAAAAACTGACAGTACATTTTTCTTCCCATATAAAGCCTGAAGAATATTTTTCTGTCACACCTTATTATATGAAAAGTTAAGCGTGACCCTTTTTTTTCTGATTTGTTCTTAAAAAAACCACACACTGAAAACAATGAGATTCACTTCAGTTAAGGGAAACTTAGACCTTAATAGCTTACTTAAAACACTGCATTATTCTTTAAATATATTTTTGCTATTTGGAAGAAAATCCAGTGTCATTAATTTGCTAACAAAGGCATTACCTTGTGTTTTTTCCCCAGCATCTCTAAAAATACTGCTGCTTTAATCAATCCCATTTCACTAACTTCTTTATAGGACATTGTTGGGTCTTGCTGCTTAGAAATAATTGAGGGGGGGAAAAGAGCCATTTAAAAGAGTAAAAATAATGCATTTGAATATTTTCGTCACCTCTTGCTTATTAAAGCTAAAAGCCATGTGAGAACATGGGGCATACTTAAAGGTACTATTTTTTTCATTTTCCTTTTCTGTTTTGTCTGGTTTTTAATAGCTAGTAAAGATTAACTATTTAATAGTAATAGAAAATGGTCTCACCTTAATGAAATATACTCTATTTCAACAATAGTTATATATCTTTTCCTATAATAACATTTTTCTTAGTTCTTAATATTTTTCATATATCATAATTGTTGTTATTTAGGTCTTGCAAAGTTAACTTCTACATTTATTTCTGTGGCTAAAGTGCTGATATAAATCTCCTTGATGTTTTCTGGTCTGTAAGGGGATGGGAAAGAAGAGGTAGAAATGTGGAAAACATAATTTACATTGTACATAGAAGTATGCATTTTTCAGTGTTTATTTTCCCTTCCTAGGGAATTAATTATGTCTATTCCATTGAGAACACTCATCAACTTAAAGCTCTTTAAGTTTTACAGTCAAGTAATTAACAAGAGACTTGGATACTGTCATCTATGTTAACAGTTTTGTGATGGATGTTACTTAGTGTAAAATTACTTTGCACCATTCCTATCTGCTTCGCTGCCGGAGGAATTTACCCACCCTACAATCAGAGACAGGAGGGTGGCTTGCTCCTTGAAGAACAGAACAGTATTTGTTATAATGTGAACACTTTTCATGACTGTTAAAATCTCAGCAGCTGAGCTCCATTTTACCGGAGGGCCAGCAGGTGGTGGAAAGGCCTCTCTGAGGGTACCTCTGCTCTCACCTCTAACTCCTCTTCAGCCAGGAAGAGCTCGTTTACAAAGTGGGGGCGGCTGCAAGGAGGGGAGAGGTGATGGAAACACCTGGGCTGATGGTACACACCAGACTTTCATTAATGCCTTGTAAAGCAGTTTCAGCTGTGTAGAAATAGTGGAGGAGGAGCTTTTGGGATAAAGGTTAGGGGGTTGGTGTCCTGACTTTTCTGTGAGGACACAGTTTCTGCTGGTGTGGAAGGGAGGAAGGTCTTACATCTCTAAGTCAGCTTACTTATATGAGCATTGTCACAACTTCTTTATGGTAAGTGAATTTTCTTTGCAGATGCTATTGAATTCACTGTCTGAGGGACAAGTTCTTTGGTGAAGGCTGCAGATAGAGGCAAGTCTTGGGGGAAAATAAGAAAATAGGTCTAAGCCTTAGTTCAGTATATACCCCCCTTCTTTTCGTATGTCTAAGCCTTAGTTCAGTATATAACTCCCTTTTTTTCCTATGTATAAGCCTTAGTTCACTACATAACCCCTTCTTTTCCTAGTAAAAGACTTCATGTTGGGTATATCTAAGCAAAAATGGAAGCTGCCCCTTCTAAAAGTGCTGGCTGTTATTGCTAGGATGTATCAAGCACATGCTTGACACGGTTGGACATACTTAGAGGAGGTATTTGGATTGGAGTCCCAAGTGTTTCTTGAAATGAATTATTGGCATGTAGCTTACTGACCTCTTTACTGCAAGATGTGAGTTTAGTCCTTAAATAGATGAACTTAGTTTAATCCCTGGTTGTGTCAATATTTAGGAAGGCAAAATAAATCCTAGGGGGATGGGGGCTGTTGATTTATGCCAAGGCCATGTGAAGCACTCCAGGCACTGATCCACAATCCATGTGACCAAAATACTGTATTGATGGAATCTGAACACTTTGATAAATGGCACCACTGGTGTTTAAGGAGTATGGAGGTGCTTTCACAAAAGATGTATTTGCCCTTGGCAAATTGGAATGGTATTTAAGCCAAGCTTTTTTGGTGTTTTCTGCTATTGTTTCCCTTGCCTTCTCTGCCTGTGCCAGAAACATTGTTTAGATGCCAAATTTCTCATTTGTGCCCATCCTTTGACTATGTAATTTACCTCAGCAGTATGATTAAACCACTGCCTAGATTACAACTGAATTAGTTAAGTTCTTAATGAAGGTTCTTTGTTTTAGTTTGGCTTTTTATATTTTTTTTTTTTTAAGTGACCTCAAAAAGAACCTCTTCTGTTTTGGTCTAGGCATTTACACTGAGTCCCCAAACTTTGACTACATTTTTGTTTTTCCATGAATATTTTTTGTAAAGACAAGAATGACTCCTTCATTACTGTTTATATAAACCACAGTTAGCTAAATGAGCCAGTTTGGTACTGTTTTCAGTCCTAAATTAGTTGTTTTACCCAGATTTAGTCTTATAACTTGCGTAGGCAAGTAGGGCAATGCTAGGAACATGCTTTGGAGTTCAAATCTAGACCCTCTTGGTCTAGATTTACTGATTTATCACGTGGTGATGGACAAGAACACCTAGTCCACTAGGCAATACTTTTAAGTAGTGTGTGAAAATGCTGCCTTGTTTTCTACAGGATGTTTGTAAAGCCAAGTATCAAATACCTGTTCTCAGAGCTGTTCAGTCAGAGGAATGGCTCAGTTTAGTGAGACATTTTGGTTACCAGAAATGCTGACCTAAAATTCAATTCTGTTTCACTGCAACTTGTGCTCAGAAAACTCTGCTCGAAACATTTGCAGTTTGATATGTGAAATTTGCAAAATAAAGAAATATGCCAGCAGAGTTCCAGTTGGATTAGAGAACAGAAAACATTAAATTAATGTGCAGTGAGGTTAGTTTTACTTGGTGATACCTTGAATGTAACATCTATCTTCTGAGAATGAGAAACCTGTTCTAAGTGGGACTTTCAAATACCACTTTAAGAACTAAATTATAGTTTTGCCCATATTTGCTTCAGTCTCTTGGGGTTTTTTTTGTTAATAGATCTTTGTCTTGTTTTCTTTTCAATGCTCTGTACAGAAGAAAGACTTCACAATTACATGTCTATCAGGTTTTTATTAGAATGATTTTTCTGTTTAATCAATGCAATTTTGCTTTTAGTAACAATGCTGAGCTTTTGATTGTCTTTTGATAAAGCTTACTGGAAATGAGTTTGCTTCATTATTTACCCAGCATAAGAGGAGGAAATAAACACAGTGTTTTAAAAAAAAAGGGTGGCTCTCACAGTCACTGCAAGAGATCTTTGGGAAGAATTTATGCTGAGTAGTGCCCCAACCTAGAAAATAAGTGGTCCTAACTAATATATAACCAAGCATCTTGTGCTAGAGTGGAAGTGAGCCTGTTGTTCTCACTTTTGCCTCTTTTTGCATCTAATTCAGCAGTTTTTAAGCAACTACCTAATTGTAAGTGCATGAACAGCCCAATTGATTTTTCATGCTGAAGTGCCTTAAACTGTAAGGCAATGAGCTTGGCCTTTTATTCCCTTTGAGGAAAGGAACATTGGTGGTTGGGGTAGCAAAACAATTATATTTCTCTTCTAAGGAATTGGAAACATTTCTGTTTTTTCCAGAAGAATATTGATAAGAATTGCATTTGTTGCCTTGAAGTGAGAGCTGTTATGAGAGTCATTTTGGGTGTTACAAATGGTAATGTATTATGGAAATGATTCAAGAAACAATGGTTGGTAATATAGGTTTACTTATTTTTTTAATTCCTTTTCACCCAGCAAACTCAATGCTATTGTGACATCTTTTAGATACTGCACTTCAGTCTCCTTTTAATGTAAGCGTTATGCCAGGTAAATGCCATCTTTTGATTTCTGATGGGAATAGTGTTCATCAAGTGTCAGAAAAGATGTTTGCATTTTAGATTTCTTTAGAAGTTGTTTTTGTTGTAGTTTTGTATGTTTGTTTTGGTGGGGTTATTTTTCCCCCTTTGGGATGTGATGATCCCTTGAAAAATAACTCTTCCAGGAGAGCAGGAATAAGGAGTATATTTAAAGTCAATAAGAATTATCACATCATGTGAGTCAGTACTTTTGTGTATTGGTGGAGTGCTATGCCCTGTGTTTTGCTGCAGGCAAGCCAGTGTCAGGACCAGGCATTCTGTTATACTTCTGTCATCTATACTATTTTGGTGATAAATTGCTGCCTGCATATAGATTATTTTTTCTTCATTTTTCATTGTGGGAATTAAAGTATATGATACATAACTAACCTTAAAGCACTGGGGAAAAAAGCCATGCCAAATTGTTTGGTATATTTCAGACATAATTTATGGCAGTGACAATTAAAGTTCAAGAACAACCTTATTATTTTGGCATTTAAATAATGAGGGTTGTGTTATCTTTCTGCAGAATATCCATATAGATGCTTTGGGCAATTCTTGAACATAGTGTTGACTTGTGTAGTATAGGAAGCAGCTCTAGAAAAATCACTCTTCAGCAGTTGGAGCTAAACATTCAGTGAAAGCTGATTTTACATAAAATTAAAATCTCAAAATGGACTTCCTATCTTTTGATTCCTGTGTTCCTTCCTGCATCCCACAAGAAAGAAGTGTCACAATTTTGGGTGAAATAACTCCATGTAAATTACCTTTTCTTTTTCTTAAGATTACTTGTTGTTTTACTGGCCGTTCAAGTATGAAATGTATTTGTGTGTTGGAGTGTTTATTTCCTATGAGTGACCAAGCTATGGATCATTTGAGAGTTAGCAGGGTGTAGTAGGTTATTTAACCTAGTGCTTGTGTTTGCTGGTGATTCAGATGTTTCTTTTCTTCATACAACATTAATGATGCTTTTTGCTAAATTGCCTCTCCAAACTAAATAATGATAGAGAAATGAGCAACTTTTTTCTCCTAATTTGATGGTAGCATAGTTAAATACATTAGTCTTCAAATCAGTTGTTCAGACATTTGAAAAGACAGCTTCATTAACAGTACAAGGGTTATACAAATAATCATGCCGAAAGGATTTTCTTGCTGTTCTGTCTAAGGAGGTTCTTTGGATTTATGATGCAGAATTGCAGAATCATTGAGGTTGGAAGAGATCTCAGGATGTATTTAGTCCAAGGTCCTGCTCAAAGCAGAGTCACCATTAAATTATGACCATGCTGTCTGGGGCTGTAAAGTCTCTGAGGATGGAGATTCCACAACATCTCTGGATTCTGAAGCTTTGTTATCATCGTGGAGAAATCTTCCCCACCTACCCCTCTTCAGGCAGTTGCAACCACTTATTCAGGGAAGGGTGGGTGTCTCTCAACCTTCTGCTGTGCACCACCATCAATGACCTGCCTCTGTTTTCTCAATAGCCTCCCTGTAGTACTGGGGCTCAGCTGTTAAGCCCCCTGGAGCCTTCTTTTCTTCAATGTCTCTCAACCTTTATTTTCTCAAATCCTATTTTCTCCAACCCCTGACCATCTTGGCTGCCCTCCAGTGGATTTGCTTGAGTTTTCCACAGTTTTTCTTGTTATAGCCCACTAAGCTATCAAGCTTCATTTATTCCAGAGGAGTGTGCTGAGTCATCTTTAGCCAAACATGCAGAAGGATTCCTGTGTCCTTGTCTACAGAGCTCCTAACCAGGTGCTTCAGGCCCAGTAATAGTGGTGGAAGGGTCAGTCCATTCTAGATGCAGGACTTGCTTTGCCCATGTTGAGTTTTGTGAGGTTCCTTTGTATTTATCTGTGTAACAATAGTGCATTGCTTGATCAATTTGTGCTTTGTGGTACAGTGTTTCTTGCAACCCATTTTTACCAAAAAGACCCTTAGAAATGTGGACTAAGAAAAGTCTTGAGAAGTTATCCAATTCTCCCTGTCTGCTTGGGACAGGATTACAATATATGATCATGTTGAGACATACCACACATATACGTTCTTTAAAATTCATATAGCATTATGCATTTACTGTAAAAGTATTTATATTTTTTTACAGTATTAAGTGCATTAAGTATTATCACTATGAGGAGAGATAAAAATGTCTTAGTTGATCAGACATTCACTTGCAAATTAAGAGACTTGTACCTTGTCACACATTCCTTTATCTACCTTTAACAAAGATTCTGCTTGTATTTCTCACTTTTATTTTTTCACTCTTCCTATCAAGTTGTCAAGGCATGACATTCTTCCTGCCACCTTTAGTGAACAAACAGTAGAGCTATGGCATCTTCTTGCTTTAAAACTTAGCAGAGTATGGAGCCTTGATTCAAAATTTAATGTCTGTGTTCTTCAGTGGCTTACAAGTTGAGGTTTAAGGTAATGTAGGAAAATAAATAATGATGTTGACTGAGATGAAAAAACACACCTTTATGAAGTCAAGGTTGTACTCAAATGTAGAAAACTAACAACAACAAAAAAAATAATTTCTTTTTCTAGTTGGCTTTCTGGAACACTATTAATTATCATGAAAAATGTGAGTCACTGGCAATAAAAATTTCACTTTTTTTAGAGCCTTGTGCTCTTAGGTCATTAATGGTGAGTGCCATTTTTAATCAGGGTCTATAAATTACAGTTTCTTGCAAATTACCACTTGACCTCAGATATCATTAGCATATCCAATTGTTTTTTGCAGTTCTTTGACTTTTTTGATTCCATTTCAAAGAATGTCAGAGATCCTTTTTTATAGCGATATTGATGAATATCTCTTCAAGTGTTAGATTTTTTTCACAGAGATATGTGGCCAGGTTTCCTTGCACACTTAGAAATCTTAGTGCTGTTGTGTTTAAGCACTCTTGTTTGCCTTCTGTTGCTTCTGTCTTTATTAGAGATTGTTCAAACATGGTGCAATATACTTGTGATGGGTTCTGTCCTATAGTAAGACTTCAGGTAGCTGATCTGCCTTGCAAAACATGGCTGGTGAGTCTTAGTTCAGTCACTTTTTACTGCATAGTGGTGGCAAAGGTTGTACCAGTACCCATTCAGGAATAGGTTGGTTCATGCAGAACTTGATCCGAGTGTTAAACTCCCTTTAACTCCAGGGTTGACCTACTCAGCCTAGAGTTCCTCCGTGGGACAGGAGGAGGATGTTTTGAAAGGAAAATCCATTTGCATGTTTTTTGCTGTTCAAAAGGACCAAGGGAAAAAAAGGAGGGGGAGTAAGTGAGGAAAACTGAACGGAGTGGATGTTGGTTAGCAGGATCTGAATGTTCCACTTAAGTGGCTGTATCATCCTGCAGGCATTGATGCTCACAGAACTGCTCGCTGCTAACATGTAGAACACTCTGAAGGTGGAACAGGCACTTAGAAAATGTGTTACACTTTTTGAGGGGGAAAATCCTGCCTGTAATGGCTGTAGTTTTCTTCCTGTATCCTGATTTCTGATTATTTGTTCCTGTGTGATCTAAAGTGATTTGGGTTTTTTATCATTTTATAGGGTATTTTTACACCCACTCCGGAGAAGAAGAGATGCTTTCAAATGGCCTTATAAAAGATTACGGTTTGAATCAATTTTGAGGTCAGGAGTTAATTCAGAAGCTTTAGACAAAAGTAACAATAACCATCCCCTACCTGTAAGCCACTATCTCTAAATTGACTTTGGTTTACTGGGTAGTCTTTTTCCAAGAGCTTTAAAGTGTTGAGTAACTGAGGCGGCTGCATTGCTCACTCTACCAACACTGTATTGACTCAGCAGTATTTCCCTATTTACACAGTGGGCAATTTCAGTTCATTATCCATAACAAGCTTGTGTTTATGCTCTTCCTAGTTAGATATTTTTGTACATACTGGCATCTACAAATTAAAAGCTCTATTTTTGACAGATTGGAAAATGTGTGTAATTTCTCAGCACTTTTTGTCTCCTGCTCCTTCTCCTCTGACTGCAGATTTTTTTTTTTTTTCAAGCAAGTAGTCCTTTTTTGTTGAAAAGGGAAACAAATAGCAATATGCATTACAGTAATAAAAAAAGCATAGTCAATTTCATTATGTGGGGACTTTGGAAGGGAAAAGTGCTGTATCTTTATCCCATTCCCAGTGGGAATTCCAGTTCTGAGAGAATCAAGCTAGAAATACTGGATATAATTTTTTCTCTATTGCGTGATTCTCCAAGCACTACATTCCGGGGATTGTCTCTCTTATAGGACATCTACATTACTGTGTATATCCTTGTATACATATTGTATTTAATTAACCTTAGGCTTTGAACCAATTTCTGGCTTGTAGAAGAATCAGCTGTTTTCTGAGACAAAATGGTCAAACGATGTTACTGTGGACTGTAAAATAGTCCAAGAGCAGCCAAATGACTGAAAGCCAAATTTGCCTTTTAATGTCCAACAAAGCACTTTGTGTCAAAGGTAAAACCAGCTGATGCACTCTCTTCTGCTAGCACTTGCTCTTTCTCTTTAGATGGAAATAGGAGTGATGGAGCATAATATATTTCCTTACTGAGGTGAGAAAGGGGTGGCATCTTAATTCTGCTAACATCAGGACCTTTAAATGGTATTTAGTACCTTTGATGTGTGTGAAAATACAGGGGGAATTTTACAAGGTATTCTAAGAAGATGAAGAGCATGCAAATATCTGCAAGCAAAAAAAAATCACTCAGGGTTTGTAGACTATTAATCCTGTAGGCTTTGATTTTTTTAAAAATTACTTTTCTAAGGTCTAGTCCAGATATGTGAAGATGCAAGGCTGTAAAGAATAACATCTAAAGTCCCTAAATTTTTTTCATTTATTTCAAAATAGCATACACAGTCATATTTGGGATTTGAAGGTGACTCTGGAGGTTACCTAGTCCAACCTTCTGCTCAGAGCAGGACCAACTGGAGCTGATTGTTTGCATTCATGTCCTGTTTGGTTTTGAGTGTCACCAAGGAGACTTCAGTACTTCTCTGGGCAGCCTGTCCCCCTTCACAGTGAATAAGTGTTTTCTTATGTTTAAATGAGGGTTTCTGTATTTCAATTTATGGACATTGCTTTTGGTCCTTTTTCTGGATAGCACTGAGAAGAGTCTGGCTCTGTCCTTTCACTGCCCAACACTGGATATATGCATGTGTGTGTGTTTATGTAATATATATGTATGTATATATTTATATATATGTATGAAAATAACTTTGGAAGATTGCCCTGAGCCCTCTCTTGAGGTTCTTTGCGGAATCCTCTTGTGTATCTCCCATGGCTCTCTTGTAATGGGGAGGGCAGCAGTGACCCCAGCATTACCGGTGTCTTCCCCAGTGCTGAGCAGAGGGGGGCGCTCTGCCTTCCCTGGGCCTGTTGGCAGTGTGGTACATGGTGCAGGCTGGAATCCTTTGCTGCCAGGGCACAGTGCTGGCTCCTGTTCATCTTGTCCCTCAGGACTCCCAAGTCTTTCTCCTTGAATTCTTATGCATTTTATACACTCTTCTTGTACATTAGTCTTGCACAGCCACGCATTTCTGAATCAGGCAGAGCATCACATAGCAGTTAAGAGGCCCAAATCCAGACAGGAACTGGAGGTACTCAGCCCTGCAGGATGTACTTGACAATTAGCGTGATTGGGTCCTTAGAAAAGGTCTGGCTTACCAAACAAAAATGCCTCAATGGGCTACTGGTAGCAGTTGCTGCCTGATTTTCTCTATTATGTTCTGTTCTGAATTTTTTTTTTTAGAATGTTATTTTATTGCATAATCCCTCTTTCAATACTACATGTAACTTCCATAAATGTTTCTAATTTTTGCCTATAAAATATGTATAAATTTCAGATTAACAATAGTCTGTCTATAAGCTGAAGATTCTACAGGAAGTGCAGTAGATTATTAAAGCTTTCAAGCATCAGTAAGAGTTTGGGGCAGTTGCTGTTTTGCAGAATGCAGTTATTCTCAGGATTTACTTCTGGAAGGAGTAGTTAACCGAAACAATTTCTTCTGCACTTTTCCCCTTTTATCAAATGATGTACGTTGATCTTGCTTAACTTTAACTAAATGTAGTGTCAAGTTAGAGTATTTTTTACTCAGTCATAGTAAGTTCTTTTTAAGTCTAGTTGAATTTTGCTCTGGGTTATTCAAGCACTTCATGTCACAAGGTATCAGGGAGTGACTGTGCAAGATCTGTGACTGTTCGTGCTCTTGCTGCTGCAGAGGCCGTGTTAGGTTCTGTGAGGGAGACTAAGATGACACCATTTTCTCAAAGGCTACTGCTTTCTGTCTTCAAACTATACTTCATTTAAAAGTTTGCATGTGTTTTAGTTCTTGAATCCCAGGGATAACATGCTCAGAGCCTGAGCCCATTAAAAAAAGGCAAGAAATCTACTTTCCTGCAGTACTGCAGTACCTTTCCTTCATCTTTGACTGGGTTAGTGTTATTTCTGAGACCACTTTTGGAATTTGTCCAGAGGTTTATATGGAGGTGAGTCATCTGACCTTCATCCTTTTAGGACAGCATTTTAATACATATGTGATTTTGACAGTGATTGTAACTGCTGAAGTTGAAAATTTTTGGGAATTGAGCAATCAGATTAAATATTCTAAACTAAAATTTTGATAAAACTTTGCATACTATGCTGCCTTCAATTCTTTAGTGTTGTGTCGTTGTAGCTGACAAGAGGGAAGAAAGGAAAACCAATACATTCTTATTCACATGACATTAATTGAAATTCAAGCATATGGTGTCAGAAAGGTAACATCATGCTGAAAGTTTGGGTTTACTTACTATTGTAAATGAAAATACTTGTATGAAAAGTAACTGTAAAACTAGAACTTCATAAATAGTTCTAGTAAAAAAAATGGCACAAATGAAAGGTTGTCTCTGGCATTATATTTTACAAGACTTTATTCTGACCGTGGGTGGTATATTTAGTGTTTTGGGAAATTACATTTCTGTTAGTGTAGTACAGAAAACACTGAAAGAACAGAACACTCTCTTGATCATAAATCAAGAAAAGAGTATGATTAAATGCAAGTGCTTGAAAATTGCTATGGAATTATTTACTTTGTAAATATTTTATGGTTTTATATTTGTCTGGCTATTAGATTATATTACTATAATGTTAAATATTAAGTGGTTGGAGGATATTGTCAGTTTGCATAAATGTGCAGCTTCATTACAGGAAAAAAAATGGGTGTGTTTTTGATCCAGGGCTACTGTTTTCTAGGATTAGCTTTTTTTCTTTTTTTCCCCAAAAACACCTGCTATTCTGTGTGTATTTCCATTTAATTTTTATTAGTTGTATAGCTGTATTTGGATGTCTCCCACACTGAGATGGTGCAGCTTGATGAATTTTTCCATTTCCCATTTTACTGCACGTTTATGGTGCTATTGTCAACCTCCATTATGCTGGTCTGACAAACCACTCTTCCTCCTAAAGAGCTAGCCTATAGCTTAACTGGGGCCATAAATATACACACCTGTGCAGATTTTAGTTTAAGCCTTCATAAAGCATGATCACAGCTGCAGGAGGAGGTAAGAGTTGAAATATATACATGGAGGTAGGGGAATGAAAAAGACATTGGTGAGATTGAAAAGAAGAACTGATGGGTTGAAAGTAGGATATTCAGTGTTTTAGCTGTTCATCTCTTATTCCTTTAATTGATGTCTTGGAGGCATGGTGGCAATACAGTAAATCAATGCTTTTGTGTAGGAAGCAGTTTTTCTCCTTACATGTAATTTTATGATTTTGTGGCTCTAACAGACTGCTAAGTGGCTTTAACAGACTGTGAAGTGTGAGGATAAGAAGATACTGTAGGTAAATTCAACACAAGTACAACATGAAGGTGGTCACAAATGTGCTGATGCTCATAGTTGTGAAAATAAAGGGAAGTGACCATGACTTGAACAGTTAAATGACAAACATATTGCAACACACCATTTTCAATATCACCTGCTCATATTTTGCTTGTGTATATTATTATGTGTTTTGGTTTGCTGCATTAGCTACAGAATATTCTTCTAAGACCTCTTTGTATAGGTCATGACAGACTGAAGGTGATGAATGACGCAGATGGAGAATGAAAAGTTGAGGTGACAATAAAGCAATCGTAGATCCCAGCATCATGCTGATGCAGATGTTTATTTAGAAAGCAAATAAGATCTTAAAATGATTGCAGGTGAATCGACTTTTAATATATGTTACTTATCAAATGGTCTTTTAGTTATTTCAATAGCAGTTGGGGGTGTTTTTTGAAGAATTCAATTAAGCATTAAGTCATGATTTTAATCCTGATGGCCAAAATAAGAAAGCAACATGTAATAATTTTAGGAGAATCTTTTCAATATCTGTTTGAATTTATCTCATCTAGTTATGTGAACAATAAAATATATGAAGCATCAGTCATGCCTATATTATTATAGCACACATAGATGTGAAGTTCTGCTTGTTCAGTTTTAGCAGTTTGTTGGAATGTATCATTAGATAGTAATAGATCGTCAGCTTTCAAAGGGCAACTGATATGTTCTTGCTGACTAACAGGCTAACAGAGTGTGTTATGATTCATATAGGAAAGACTGAACCTACATTTTAATATGCAAGAAATGCTAATTTAAAAGAGCTTGCACAAGTTGTCAAAACCCCCACAATGAAGAGTTAACAGTTCCTGCTCATCTGCAATGAAGTCTATTCTAAAGACTTCATTAAAGAAGGAAGCTACAGATGGCAAATTATGGTAGCTGTGAAATAAGTTTCCTCAGGGGCACTTGGAAACCTTGTAGTTTTCATTTTTTTATCAGGGAAAGCGATGGTCAGTGTCAACAAAATGCAGTTTTGGTTTTTTTGCCTTTCTCTACAATTTCCTAGGCTTGCTTATGGAATTCTTTTGGGCATGTGGGCTGTTGTTGTTTGGTGATGGTCTTGGGTTTTTTTTCCCCCCAAATGCTATATCCAATAAAATTGGATCCTTTCCTTGAAAAAATTACCGTTTTACAGTTATTGATATTTCAAAGGCAAAAGAAAATGAAGATTTTGAAAATGGTTTACTGAAGCTCTTCAGATCTAAAGCAAAAGGGTTGTCTATTTAAGCCTTATAATTTTATTAGATGAGAAGGGTGTTGCCATTTATTCTTTCTGGAATGGGAGCACTTTTATTTCCCAAAAATTTCTTATATCAGTCTGGAGTTTTACCTGTACGGAAGTTATGGTATGCTAAAGTAGAAGTACTGCTTCCTAGTGGAGTAGTCAACAGGACTGTGTATAGGAATAGGGTGTTCTGTTAATCTCTGGAGGACTTTTTTGAGACCTTAATATATAAATCATGCTGTATCTAGTGCCAAAAGGCTTTTAAGATGGATTGCTACTGATTAAACGTGAAAGGGATCACTGTCTTGCAGTTCTGCTACTCTGGAACAGGTTTTGCTCCTGTGGAGTGACCATCAGGGGGTACAACAGCCAGCTGTAGGAACTTTTGGGATTTGTGTAGGGCTTCTGCTTGGGCTCTTAGGTGCGACACTCCATATTCATAATTTAGAATATTTGACTGATCTGTTATTCATATTACTTCTCTAATTGACCGGTTCTCTCCAGTCTGAGCCGTTTTGAGGACACTGTGCTGCTCCCAAAGTATTTGAGAAGGGTGGAAAACAGATATGACAGGTCCTCCTGTGTTTAATGGAGCACGGTATGTTTTCTATTGCAGGGCCTGAGAGCAACAAGACAATCTTGTGCTCATGCTAAATATTTCTCTTGGAGGAAAATGAAATTTCAAGTGAGATATTATTTCAAGATACATCAGTTCATACTGGGGTTTTATTTTCCCTTTGGATTATCATTTGATGCTGAAGGATTTCCTAAAATAGATTAGAAAAGGGCAACTTGTGGATCTTGTTAGAAACTTGGATGTAGCAGGAGTCTGAACATAGGTAGGCAAGCAAAGATTGAGAACATCAATGCATGGAAATTCTTATATCTTGCTGGGCATGATGATTTGGTGACAAACAGAGATAGCCTAGAGTCAACAGGGTTTCATTAGAAACACTGCACTTAAATGAAATCTTATAAAATGCTAAACTCAATGTTGTGTCCGCAATGAAGAGATGTTTTAAATCTCTTCATCTCATGTGTTGAAGTTGTGAGGTATTTACTCTGATATTAATACAGACAGGCAACTGGTAAGTATATGGAATATAATAATATCTTCAAAGAAAGGAAAAATATTATATTCAGATTGTATTTGTATAGACAATTTTGTAATGGAGAAAGAATGAAAAAGCTAAGGGAGTGAAATAATATAGTACAAATTGACATAAGTGAAACTGACAATTTAGAAAATTGTCTTCAGTACATATTTGCCATTAATTTAATAGTTATTTGGAAGTATGTTGCCATGATTTTTTTTGTCACAGTTTCCAACTGAAACAAGCAAAATTTTGGAGAGACTAGAAGCTATTGCACACTTTGAAATCTTATATTAAGTACTGTAATATTAGTTGTAATGGAAAGAATGATTAAGAGATTGCTGTATGTTGTTTGGATCTGCAATCCGTTATTGTTTTCAGAAGTCTTAAGTTTTGGAAAATATCTATCTATTTCAGTTATAGCTCATTAATTAGTAGGCATTTTGTTTCAGTTTTTCCATGGGAATAGATTAACTTTCTATAGCTTTTTCTTAAATCACTTCAAACTTCTCACTGCCTGAAAACTCTGTGGATTTTAAAGTCAGCTGGCAAATTACGGAGAGAAGGATTTTGGTAGCTTTTTTAGATGGCCTGTCAGAAGAAAGGGCCAAACATCATGTGGCTCTGCATCTTTGTGCAATTCCCAGAGCAGTCATAGAGTCTAAGTTTAACCTCTGACAACTGTTTAATTGAGTTCTGTGAGGCATTTTCAGCCGATGAAACGGAGGTTAGGATTTCAGTTTAGTTCTCTAATACTGGTTAGTGTTTGCACAGTTGGGATTGTAGTATAAACTTGCCCAAGAACAAGCCTGCAGTCTGAGTAAGGCAATGCTTCTCTGACTGAGAGTTGCTTTAGATATGTCTGGTGTGTTTCAGTATTTCAGAGAACTTCTACAGACATGGCCAACGGTGAAAATTCCTTTTATTTGCATGCATAGGATACAATTATCCATGATCTTGGCATCTTAGAAGCTCTACTTACACAAAACACACAACACTGCTTATTCATGTAGAAAGCTTTCCATATATCAACACAAAGTTCATATTTTGAAGTATCTTTATAGATATGTGTGTAAAATCCACAAGTGCAAGCAGTACACACATGTATTTTAAAAGAAAATACCATTCAAGGGAGTGCAGTACAGTGGTGTGTGGTATGGAGTCATTAGCAAAACTCCATTTGTTCGTTCTTATTGTCACTTTGCAGATTTCCATTTAACAGCAAATAAACAATCTTAGTATTTCTGTCATGAAAGTAACACAGGAGTAATTTTGGAGTTTAGTGACTCAGAGGAGTGACCTTGCTTCTTTCCGTTGTCATGTTTTTAATACAACTGTTATGGATACAAAGGCAGCAGTGGTGGATATTCTTTCCTAAAAGGTCTTCTTTGCTGAAGTAGAGAATCCCTTAACAGTGAGTAACCCTGAAGTCATTCTTAGAATCTCTTTAACCATCTGTCCTTGGAACTTAGGAGACAGCTTGAGATGCTGTTGTTCTCCACGGGGGGAATTTGTCAGTGTTCATGATTTGGATTTTTTTTTTTGGAGAGGGGTAAGGCTTTTTTTTTTTTTTTTAATTTTTGTATTTAAAAAAATTTAATTTAAAATTTAATTTTTTAATTTTTATTTTATAATAGTTATTAAAAAAGGCAGTCACATTAGAAATAGATAATATTCTGTAACTTTGTTGTTGTTGTTGATGGTAACTGCTCTTCCTGTTCTAACTGCAGAAAATTCAAGAAGGGTTCACTGTTTAGTCTGTCATCTCACCAGTTATTTCATAGAGAAGATCTCAGTATTACTGAGGTTTTTATGAAACTACCCTTTTGTTGGTGTGTTAAATGAGTCTGGGAAGAATAGCTTGGAATAATTTTTAGGTTATTCTTCAAGAAGTGAGGTGGAATACTGCAAATGAAAATTATTTGAAGTTTTTTGTGGGTGGTTTCATAAAGGTGGGTTGACTTTCAAATTACAGCTGAATGAGAGTCTCACTAACTATTTTGTCTTTCACACGGATTATTTTTGATAATTAATTAAATTTAAGAAAATCTTTTCAGTTATAGCTAGCTATTCTAATCAAAATCAATTTTTTCTTCTCTTCAAGCTAAATGGCACTGAATAGAGACCTAAGGACTTGTGAATATTTTGAGTATATCAGAAAATTTTGCTTCTGCGTAGCCAACAGCTGTAATCCATCTTTCTGCTCAGTGGATCACCTTTGGGGTGGGGCATGAGAAATTTTTGTGGTGATGACTCATCCTAAAATTCCATTTAGAAACCTCCAAGGAATCTCACACTCTTTTGCTCTTAGGATGTTTGAACTCTTGTAGCTGTGAAAAATAATAAAACAGATGTATAAAGGAAGCTGATGAAATGAACCAGAAGGGAGCAATAGCAGGCTCTTTCCACCTATTCTGTGTGTAGGCTGAGACTGGAATTTAACTTGTGGTCCAATTTACTTGTCTTTTCTGCTCTTTCTGTTCTGCCACCTCATTATTTTGTGGTTGGGAGTTACAAATTAGAACATCCTGTATGGAGTCAAAGATGTTCTCTTCCAGTAGTGCAAGAACAAATTGTATTATTGAGACATAAAGTTATGACCATAGCTTAAATACATGTCTTTTTTTTACTTTGAAGATCCAGCTTGCAAATCCATTAGAATATTTGCCTCCCTCAGTCAGAAAACAAAAGTTGTGTAGAGATGTGTACTTTGTATTAAAATGCTTTAAGTTCTTACTTAATAAACTTAATTGCATCATACTTTAAATAAATACACTAAATTTCTGCTGTTCTTGTCTGAAGAGTCCACATTCAGTACCATTGCCAGCTAATTGCAGGAAGTTTGAGATACCTACAAGGTAGGGTTTTCAGGAATGTGTTTATTGTCCTCTGTTTTAATATTCCTTCTTTTTCCCTCCAGTTACTCTTGATCTGAACCTGTGCTCTTTTCACCTGCTAAGCTGCATTTTCTCTCCAGTGAAGGCACTTGTTGTGCTCGGAAGTCTACAGGGTGAAGCTGCTATTCTGATCTTTGGCACTGTGTGGGTGTAGCCATGGCAGGGAGAAGATTTCCATGTTGTTTTCATAGCAGGCACCTGACACCTAGAACTGAATCAGACTTTTAAACAGATCAGTTTGTTTTCAGGGATAATTAATCCCTAAAACGGCATGATTTGTGTGAATCTAGTTTTGTCAATTTTCAGAAGGAAAAAAGGAATCCAATGAGTTTTGAAGCTGTGTTTAGGGAAAAAGAAAGATAATTTCCTCTGATAAAACCTTTCATATTGTAGTGCCAGCGCATGTTGAATATCCAGCCCAAAAATAAATAAAACTCTTCTAGTAAAAAATTTAGAATTAAATCAATTGTAAATATACAAAAGGGATAGAAATTTTACTTACTAAATACAACATAATCATATTTCAGTAGATGAAAAACCGCCAATATTTTGAAAATAATTTTTAATTGGAAATCTTTTACTTAGAGTCAAAACAAAGAAAGCACTGAAATGTTGGGATATTTTATGAAAAGCAGTTTTCTATCAAAGCTGTTGCTGGATTCTTGCTTCAGCCTTTCCACTGGTGGATAGGAATAGGAATTCATCCTATAATAAATAGAAGAGATCTGTCAAATGTGATTGTTGGCTTACCTCAGTTTTAAAGGTTTTGCAAATTATTTTATGGTAACATCGATGACTTTTCTGGATGCGTGCATGACTGCGAAACTAACGCACACTCTCTTTCCAAATGTGTGTGCTGAATAACTATTTTGATGTTCTTTTAAAACCCATCAGATCTCTGAGCTCATGTTTCTGTTAAATGTAAGTTGGTGCATGAATTAAAACTTTGTCTTCCATTAACCTCTATATTTAAAAAAAAAAAATCACATAGCACTCAACTCTGTAGCTTAAAGAAATGAAGCACCATTACAAAGAAGTAGAATTCTCTGTTACTGAAAAACTGAAAAGACAGCAGTAGCATCCAACTTGTAGTAGGCAGACACCTGTTCATTCACACATATACCATCACAACTCTTGAAGAATCTTGCTTCTCTTAGAAAATTTATCTATATGGGGTGTTGGGTGTTTTAACAGCCTAAAATGAGTGGTTATATATGATTCAAGATATTTTTGGTGAGTTTTTAGTAGCATGACCTGTTTACTTATTCCCACTTTGCATCCACTGCAAATGGGATGATTCACTCCTTTTAAAAAATACAAAGCAAATGAAAAATGCATTTATTTCTGTTCTGTGGAAAGCATCAACACTGTAAATCTATGTCCATGTCATATAAGGAAAATGTATCCAGGAGATTACTACTCCAGTATATGGAACTTATTCTGCCTTAGCAGAATACTTTTTGGTCCAATGCCAAATCAGATTTTAAGTAACATCTCAAGGGTAAAGCTTCATTAAAATAGAAGGATTAAACCATCAAAAGTTCTTCCAAATTATGTAAACCTCTATGACACTTGGGTTAACTGGATCAAATTTATGTTAGAGGCTAGCTTCCTGCCTTTCATTCTGTAGGTATGTTAAAATCAGAGTCGTATTATGGACACAGTAGGACTGGGTCTCATTGCTGTATCTCAGAAAGGATGAACACAACAGGAAGGTCATTCTTCTTGGCTTTAGCCTTCATTGATTCAAAAGCTTTGACGTTGTGTTTGGATGGTGGGTTGGAGCAGGGTGGCAGAGACAGTCAAGATTATTGTGAATGTACGTATAGAAAGAGAGGAAAAATCCAGGCCTTCAGGTTTTGATGTTGGGGTTTGTTTGGTTTGGGTTTTTTAATTCAAAACAAAACATAAAAACAAAGGTTTGATTGTTATTTACTTATTGTTCACTCTTCTGGACTATGTTGAGACATCAGCATTCTGCTGTGATAAATGCATTCTAAAAATTTATTAAACTAATTGGCATATCACTGCAGTAGTTATTTAGAAAATCATAATGGAGGATCTCTTATTTTAGGGATGGACTTGTCAGTCTCCCTGGGGGAAGTATAGATTAATATTTTGCTTCTTGTGAAAATCACGTCAATGCTATGTGTGCATGAGAAAGTATTACTGGATTTTTGTAATATAGTTCTGAATGTGAGAATACACAGTTGTAGAAGTCTCTGCTTCTTCCTTTTTTGACAATAACCTCCTTGATTTAGTTTTTACAAAAATGTTTGATTTTCAACTAGTTAAATTAACAAAATACTTAATCACAATTTTTTTTTTTTGGGTGAAAATTCAGGTTAGCTGTTGTCTGTGCAACCACTTTTGAAAGTACAGCTAAAAAAACCCACCAAAAACCATTGAGAAAGCAGCTAGTGAAAGCCTGTGTGAAAATTTGGAGTACTAGAGTCTTTGCTTTGAACAATGATGCTTGCTTTATCACAAAGTAACATTAAGGGTGATGTTGTGAACAGAGGGCAGGTCCTTGTGGTCTACCTGCTGATTTTGGCAAAAATGCCAGGAGAAATGCAATACCATATTCTCCTGCATTGAAAAGGTGCTTCTTATTCTGCTTACCTGCTGATGGTAGCCAGCAGGCCTGCAGAGGAGACTTGTCCAAACTGATGTTCCTAGTACCTGAGCTAGCTAGGAATACATGTGATGGTATGCACATTATCAGAATATTTTAGCAGTTTAGTACGTGCATTTTTCCAGCTGTTGATCCAGGGATACTGGCTTGCATGTGTGTGCACTTTCATCTCTGCATATCTCACTGATGTTTATACTTGCAGCAGGAGTAAGAGACTGTTTAAGTGTTGCACATTATCTGCATTTGAAAAAGGGCCAAAGTACCTAGAAGTGATATTATTACCAGGGCTAAAGATATATTCTAGGATATATATGGAGACAGAGAGAGAGAGAGTAAGGTTCAGTGACATTATCTAATATCTGTCAGGCTTGCAGCCTTTTAGACTTTATGCAATCTCAGTAGAATGGGAAGAAAGTATGTGGGCAGAGAAAGAGAGCCCTTTTTTTTGGGTTTGTTTCTATCTAAATGTATAAAAGAAGTGGTATTTATGAACCTTCTGTATTAATAAGTGGACGATAATAAAATGCTGTTTAAAAAAGGCTAATCTTATAAAAAGCTTTCTCTTTAAGCTTCATTGACTGCTTCATTTATATGTGAGTAGGGAGAATTCCTCTTCCTTTAGCTGAAAGTAATGCAGGACCCTTGTGGTGGTGGGATTTGGTTGGTGGTTTTCTTTTTTTGTTTCTTTGGGGTTTTTTTTTTGTTTTTTTTTTTTTTTTTTTTTGGTTTAAAGTTTTTGCTTAGGTCATAAAAACATGCGTAAATGCATTACTGGGAATTGCTTTTAAAATTATCTTTGTTTAACCTTGCAGGAGAGTAGTTTCCCTTTGTATGCAAACTGTATTCTCTTTCTCCTGTCTGCAATTCTTCTCTCTTTCATGACCCAAAAGGAATACCAATGTATTCTCTGACTGAAAACAGTTCCTCAATGGAGGATGCTGTTTGTGTTTTGCTTTTAAATGGGATTTTAAATATAAATTTTTAAGATGTGCTGCTATTTCTATATATTGTTATTTGTTTTTTAAAAAAGTATCTCTAGTTATAAGTGTAACCAATGAAATAATGAACTGTAATCTGTGTGAAATTAAGATTGTATAGTCTCAGCTGCACAGCAAAAGAAAAATGAAAAAGTAGGGTTCTGTGAGAAAGTCGTGTGGAAAGGATCTTTTCCTGCTGAAAAGATGAACAATGTAATAAAGAACCAGGTAGAACATAAAAAGATAAGGTGCCGAGATCTGAAATAAAAAGGTGATAATTTTAATGGAGTTTGGACAGAACTTCAAGTTTGAAAAATGTGCTAATAGTTTGCAGATGTGCAGAGATTGTGGGGACTTAAAAAGCAGGATGAGCTGGAATAAAATCAAAGGAAAAGATCCTTGCAAAAGACAAAGTGAGCTACTCTGTTTAAGGAATATGAAATTACCGTTGTTGTCTTTGTAAATTAAAAAATGCAGCCCAATAGCAACTCTCATTTGGGAAAGAAGCCTCTGTATGTATTAGATTAGAGGTCAATTGTGGAAGCCGTGACTTGACTGCGTTAAGGGAAAAGCGAGTGCATGGAGACTTTTTTGCTTCCTCAAGTGACAAGGTCTCGGTCACTTGCAGTGTCTCTTTTCCTCAAGGAAATAGTGCTGAGGATACTTAGAGAAAAATGTAAGTGAAATTTTTAAGGGAAAAAGACAAGTAAGACATGTAAAATGTCAATATATTGGTAACTCATTTTAGGGATTGATAATAAGAAAGGTTGTCCTTGACTAGGATTGAAACCAGGAGAGAGGGAAATATTTTGGGGAAATAGTAGATCCTATATTTTCTTCTGGAATTTGCAATTTTGGTTCAATCTCGCTATACCTGAAAGTAAGACACCTATGGAATGTTTGTATGCAGATGTCAGCAAACATTTCCTCCCCACCCTCAAATGTGCATTTATTCTCTTATGTTCTTTTTTCCCTGGAATATATTTAGAGCCTAAACTCACCTAGGAAGAATTCACATATGGATAAGGGCAGGAGTGCATGCACCCGCATGCATTTTGGGGGTTTTTTGGATTTTTTTTAAATTACTTTTCTTAATAGATATTTTATTAAACTCAATCTGACGGAGCTTTAATGCCTTCATTTGAAACATGGAAACCACAGTAAAAACTGCAACCACTTCTAAAATCCCTTTTTCTGTCTCTGGGAGTACAGAAAGTGATGGGCCAAAAGGACTTTCAAATTCATGCTGCTACACCACCAGAGTTCTGTTTGGCTATCTCTGTCCAAAGCTTCTCTTTCCATTTTAGGGTCTGCTGCTGTAATCTTGTTTCTGACAAAGTTTATGATGTTGTTGGCTTTTTCACTAAAACTACATCCCACTGTAAGGAGGGGGTTGGGGGTGTGCAAAGAGGGGTGGGTACGGGGTCATTGTGTCTTAGGTTTGCATCGGTCTTGATAGCAGTCCTCAGACTGCAATTATGATAGTGGGCTTAGCAAACAAGCTGATGTGGTACTTTCTGCCAGTTGAATTTCCTGAGGTAACAGTAAGCTATATTTTGAGTAAAAGCTATCCAGAAAAAAAAAAAAAAAAAAAAGCATGTTTCTGGTATTTTTTTTTATATTATACATTAAATCCTAAACCACATTGTCATGCCATCTGTCAGAAGCTCTTCACAATATTGGGCTGAAAGAATAAGCTTTTTCAGTAGGTAACTGAAATTCAGTTCTTCCAGGCAGGAAATATAGTTGAATATAAGTTGGGAAACAACTGGAAAATTTTGCTCCCAGTACCAGACTTCATGGCAATACACATTGAAGCTTTCATTGTTTCATTCGGTTCTAGTTCTGAGAGAAGACAACTGAACTTGGGGGGTGTCTGAAACAGATTTATAGAGCAATATCAATTATGCTCTTTTATTAGAAAGGATACCTTTAAGGATAGTATTTTTTACATGGTTAAAAACACTTCATCCTGGAACACAAGGCTTTTCCTCTCTCCTCAGATTACTTATTTCTAGTACTATAGCAAGAATGACTGGCCTCAGCATCAGTACAACCTGACAAGGGGAGACTGCATGATGGTTTTCGATGTACATTTAAAAAAAGAAAAGAAGCAGCCAAAAGCCTGGTTACATTTGCTAAGAATTGTTTTGGGGATGAGAAATCAGGTAACTCTGATAATACCCTAGTTAAGAAAAACAGATATATCCAAGTCCAATTTCTCCCATGCATCAGTGAAATCACCTCTGATCATTAATGAAATTGTTGGTTAAATCCTCTCCTGTGAGCAAAGGCTGAGAGAATTGGGCTTGTTCAGAGTGAAGAAGTGAAGGCTCTGGGAAGACCTTCCAGCAGTCTTCAAGTACTTGAAGGGGGCCTATAAGAAAGATGGGGAGAAACATTTTAGCTGGGCCTGTTGGAACAAAGGGTAATGGTTTTAAACAGAGTTGATGGAGGTTGGATATCAGAAAGAAGTATTTTGCAGTGAGTGTGGTAAAACACGTGGAGCAGGTTGCTCAGAGAGGTAGTGGATGCCCCATACCTGGAAACAGTGAAGGCCAAGTTGGACAGGACTCTGAGCAGCCTGACCTGGTTCAAGATTTCCCTGCTCTTTGCAGGGTGATTGGACTAGTTGGCCTTAAAAGGTCCCTTCGAACCCAAACTATTCTATGATTCTATGAAATCAAATAAAGAGGAGTTTCTTTGCTGATATCAGCCAGCATTTTCCGGGAAATATTTATCCTAACATACACAAATCATCTCTTACAGGCTCTTTCCTAATTTTTTTCTGTAGCTTCTTCAATTTATTTTCCTTATTTTCTCAGATCGCTTTCTTTCTCATGTGCTTTCACATAGACTTCATGCTTTAGATCTCTGGGCTGTTTCACATTTGTCCTAAGTTTGTGGTACCAGTTGTCTAGCTCTGCAGAGTTGTTAGAGTCTGAGTAGTTAGAACTCTACATAATCTCCTGCATTTTCTCCCAGAGAGGGTATTACTTCTGTTTTAAGTCAGGTTAAAATGCCACTTCTGTTATGGTATACAATATTAGGCTTTTGATTGTGCAAACTTTTTCAGTCCTTATTCATGCTGGATAGCTTTCCTGGTACACTACTTGGGTTATGGCACAGTGCCAGAGCAACTTTATAACTTCAGTTAAGAAATTGGAAATAGTTAGAGTAATAGGGAGCAGTACCTTCCCTGCATGTTCTTTCTATCATTCACTGACTTGACTTCTACTCTAGTTGAAAAAAGTGCATGATGTTAACACACCAAGCTTCAATGTCAATGGGTTTTTCCATCTGCACAAGGTGCACTTAAGTATGACAAGAAATGAGTCACTCTAACAAATATGTAGTTGTCCCAAACAAGTGGCTGTGCACTGTAATGCTTGCTTGCCTCCCTCCCTTTAAATGGTGAATTTCCTGGAAAAAAAAAGGCATTTTGTTAATTTGATGGCTATACTTACAAACCAACTGTTTTCAGGTTTTTATGGAGCTGTTTTCAGTTTTTATGGAGCCGTTTTCAGTAAACGATTAGGATATTGTGCTTATGGCTTGTCAGGTACTTAAAAGAATGATGGCCACATGGAGTAAGGAGTGTAAAAGATTCATATTAGCAACAAAAGCAGCAAAACAGAGAATGAGTAGTTTCATGTTTGTTCTTTTTATGTAACATTAATTTTGGTGGTGAACAGCTACTCAGGATTCCCTACAGCTGCGGTGCTCTCTGAGGAATAAATAAGACCAGCATGTGAATAATTTTGTCTTCCTCCTCCCCACTTGGCTATTCTGTGTGTTGGTTTTGCTGCAGAAACAATGGTTCTTATCCAAAAAGCCTAGAAGAGACTGAAATGGATTGGGATTTTAAATTTCTCAGCTCTCTCTGTTTGATACTTGTTTGGTTATCCTGTTCTTTGACCCTGGTCTGCAGCAGGAACTGTTACAGTTTATGTTAGTAGAGTTCACCCTTGACACTGACTTGGTCTAAAGAACATTAGACAATAAATGTTGAGTCAGAATTTTCATTCCTCCACCTCCCTACTACCAGCCATTTCTCTTGCAAAGACAAGTGACCTGGGTATTATTTTCTTTTTTTTTTTTTTTTTTAATATATGCCTGTCTTCTAGAGCATCATTGGTTTATCTGTTTAAGAATCTGTACATAGTTATACTCTTATAAAATGAAAACTACAGAACAATCCTATGGGAGGGGATACTCATTTGCTGAAATTTCTTTATAAAATACACAATAGCATGTGTACAGGATAGAATCTGATGATGATCATATAGCATATGATGATATATATTTGAAGAAATAACTGTAAAAATAGAAAGTAGTTATGATGAAGACTTCTATTTGCCTTCATTCAATAATAACCAGTCTGTGCCATGGAAGTAAAAACAATGGGGTTAGAATAAATTGCAGCCCATTTGGAGAACTCCTCAAAACAGATCTGTTTTTAGAGGGGCTGCACCCCTTGCATTCCTCTTCTGGTGTTTTTTGTTGTTCACCTCTTTCTGATGTGGACCCTATGCATTCAGTTCTCCACTAGGTGACCCCTCCCAAAAATAAGAAAAGATCGATTCCAAGCACACTTCACGTGATGCTTTCAAGTGCTACAGTTCGACAGTAAAGTTTGTAAAAATGACCAATAATAGTAATAAAAAATATTTTGCATTTGGGAAAGAAAATAACCAAGGATGAATGAGAGTATTTTTGTTCAGCTTTTTTTTCTATTCTAAACTAGTGTTAGAATTATTTCTTTGTGAGTTATAGACTATCATTTTTGAGGCCTGTAGGCTATAATTTCTAGCATCCTGCTGCATGAGGTTTCTGATTTTTTTAAAAATTACTTTCTATGTACTATAGAACACCTAAAATCACTTTGCTTTTATAAAAAGGATGAATTCCAATAGGGTCTTTCTGCTTCTGAATTTGATCTTACTGTACTATTTCATAGAACTTTCAGGAGGGGTTAAATTGTTTTGAAAGCTTTTTCCCATTGTGGGTGGATCGGGACACCTTTATTGCCAAAGTGAAAATACTAAATGTAATTTTTTTAATCTGTGGCTTTGTAACTACTGTGTTCTCTTGGCTGTCTTTCAAAGCACAAAAATTTCAAAGTAATTCTCAAGCCAATGCAGTTCTTCCAAGACTCTCAACTTTATCACTGTTATCAACTGGCAGGGCCCAGACTGGTTCAAGAGCTTGTTAGAACCCCATCCCCTGGCAATTACTGATAACAATACAGACAGAAAGGCATATTTACTAGGCTTGTTTTTATGCTGCTGGCTCTTTAGCAATATTAGCCATGTAGCATACATGGCGCATGGGAGTTCTGGTAAGAAGCCTACTTTTTTTTCTTGGCTTTGTACTTCAGACAAAAGATAAGGAACTGGAAGGATAACACCCCCTTACCATTTTACGTTAATATTTTTTTCCTTTGAGGGAAGTGTTTCTGGTGGGATAATTCCTGGATCATTCATTACTGTTGGTATGCTTAGCTAGTTTTGGGTGCTGGACAGGGCTAAAGGAAGTGTTTTACAGTGAGTTTTGAGATCTAAAAGCACAATGTATGGAAGCCATTTGTAGGGAATAACCTAGAAGCAGCTTGGTCTTTGAGACATAGTTAAGAAAGCAGTTCTGGGTTCAGAAAGGGCTTGAGGGCTGGTTTTCTGCTATAGCATGGATAATTCCATGTGAGGAATGAGGATTTTTCTAGCAGTGAAAAGATAGTTTCTGTATATTCAGTTCTCCCTAGAGTTATTTAGAATCTCAGAAAGGTATCAATATACCTTCTGGTGTAAAATTGGCAGTGTAATCATTGCATCTTATAAGGGTAATTCCGAGTAGGAAGCTGGGAATTTCCTTTGCATATTGCCCATGTGGGAAAGGAACATTTGAAAAAAATTAACTCTACCCCAGCCCAAACTAGTTATAAATGTGGCTGAGCCAGGGGAGTTCTGACAGCCAGCTGAAAGACCAACTTGTGTGTTTAAGCCTAAGGGAACTTAAATCTCAGTCTTTCTGTGGATGATCTGGAAGAGCAACAGCCGCAAAACAGCTTGCCATCTTGGCAATGAGAGAACTTGATACATGAGTTGAAAAGCTCCTACTGTAGGAAGAACAGTTAAAGTTTCTTAGACATCAATATTGTACTTGACTCAGTGCTTTGAGGTTTTTTTAGCAGTAATTGATTGTTTCATTTTCATGTAAAGAATTCCTAGTGTGGGAGTCAGTAATTCTCTTACAACCAGAGGGAGGAGAAAGCTGGTTGTCCTGAAATTGTAGTATATTTACCACAAGTGTCTTCAAAGGTAAGGTTTTAGTCACATTATTGAAGCCATTTCTTAGAAGATTATTTTAAGGTAGCTGTAAGTACCCCATTGTGGCAGACCTACTGAAAGTGTGTGAAAGTCTCACAGCTTTCAGTCCTCAGGCCAGTCCTGCAGTTGTGGTGGGATTTAAAAGAATTGTTTCAGTCTGCAGGTATGCTGCCATTGGCTCTCACACCTTGATTTTTCCACTCAGGTTTTTGTGGTGGAATTGAAATATTTATTTCTGATAGTTATCTTCCAAAGCTGGCGTGTGTTTGATCAGAGTTGCCTCTCTGATGTCAAAGTGGCCAGAAGAGGCAAGAGCGAAGTAAAACAAAGTGGTTTGAAAACTATCTGCCCAAGTGCTTTTTAGTAAGAAGAAATTGTAGCTTTGTGCCACAGTTGAGCAAGCACCAATACTGGAGAAGTGCTAAATCTTATCAAACATTTTAATGGTTTCCAGACCAAAAGCTGTGAAAACAATCTTCTAAGGTAATGTAGAATGTTTTCTACTAGATACTCAGCATAATTTTCTTCTCATCAGCCTTCCACTGTGGGAAATGTCAGCCTTTCTCAGTGTTGCATTTAGCCGTGTCAAGCCCACAGTAACAAAACTGTAATAATTAGGATGATCAATATTTTTATTAATCTTGTTCAGCTATAGAATCTCAAAATGGAGTTAAGGTTAGCTATCTAGCACAATAATGGATCCCAAAATTTTCTCTATAGCCTAATGTCAGAAGAGAAAAATCCAATGAGCCCTGTCATCCTTGGTAGATTGTTTTCAGTAATGAAAGTCCTGTCACTTTGAGGCAATCCGAAGTAGATGAGCTAAAGGCGCTTGCCTGCCTATAGAAATTGGGAAGAAGTGACCAAGTAGTTGATGCACATTAAGTGAATATATGCTAATTCTACCCAGGGGATGTTGAGATGGCTCCGCCTCATTGCACATGCCTAGCTTTTCTTTAGTGGCAGGCTTTTAGTGTACTTGCTAACTGAATTTTCCAGCTCTCAAGAAAAAAAAAATAGGACAAAAAACCCTCACAAATTTTAAAGTAGATGTTTTGGTGCAGTGCTTGTACCTGTTGACAAAGCTTTTATGCAGTTAGACTCACTTGGATTTTTGTTGTTGCTATGAGTTTCTCTTTCCCCATTACATGAAGCATAAGAGTTTCACATTGCTTAGACGCCATTAGTTTGCATTGGCAATGTTCAAGTACATTGCCAAGAACAGTTTATTTCCTCAACCTACTATTTCCTCCTTATTTTGTAGGAGAGGAAACTTACATGGTAAGTTGATGGTGAATATTCCTTGAATAAGCGCTGAAGACCTGGCGACATCTGAAATAAAGCTGAGTCTGCAATTACAGATACAACATAGGCACACTTACTTCGTAGCCTGTTCGTTAGTAGTGTGATGACAACTAAGAGGAGAGGAAATACTCTGGAATGTATATATTGCACTTGTTACAGTGGAGATCTGTAGTTCTTTGCATGCTGCAGACTCCTAATTTCAGTGGCCTCAGGACTCATTCTAGACATCTGCTTGAATCTTAGTTCTGGGGGAAGGTGTTTGCTTCAGTTTTCTTGGGGATTCTGCTCTTAGGGTGATGTACTTTAATATATAAAAATCTTCTATATTCTGTGACAGGAGCACAATAGATTAATTGTCAATAGAATTGGTGTGACTTAGTTTTTTAAATGAATTCCTAGGAAAGTAAGAATAAAAGAGAGAACTTAATAAATGTGCATGTCTAATTTTAGTTTTTGGTTGGTTTCTAAGCACATTTTCTACTTTGTGGCTAGAAGAATGTGTGTGTGTGTGAATGTGTCCACCTTTGCATACATATCTCTATAAATCAGATATACATATATAGAAACTGAAATCTTTTTATTGAATGATACATACCTTTAGGTAAATGCTGCTGCCTAAGGGATAAGTAAAAATGCAATCTGAGTAGGTGATTGGTGCTACCCACAAGAGCTCAGAAGTGCTAAGTATAGGTGCTATGTAGGATACCAGTTGATAAAATAATTAGTCCCTTTATCTGATAATAGATTTGATTCTTATCTTTCACTTAAGTGAGATAAAATCATGCTTTATTAATGCATACTGGTATCCAGGCTGTGAAATGCAGGGGAAAACAGTGAGGCTGGTAGTATCTATCTCAAATACAGCTATAGATAATTAGCTAATTCAGTTGATTAAAAGAGGGTTAAAAGCATTATTTCCCACTAATAGAATAGAAAGTAACAGGTAGTATTGCTGGCATCAAAGATTTAGGGACTTTTGAGTTACATATGTGGGAGGCTTTGCTGAACAGTCTCATACAACACAATGTCATTGCTATTCCTCTTGCAATATTTGGATTCTCCTTTCAATGTGCAGATCATTAGTAAACTGTGAAGCAATCAAGTAATCAGAGCCCAATTAAATGGCTCATTCCATTCCTCGGCTTAGAGAGGATAGTGGGTGTGTGAAAGTCTGGCTGCTAAATAGAGCCTGAGCTGCATAGTGAGTGAAATCTTTGTGAAGAATACAAGGTAGTGAGAAATAGAGATGTGTCATCTGACCATGAAAAAACAAGTGCAAGCTCATTTCAGTTGTTTTTTTTTTTTTTTTATGCAAATATAATCACAAAACAAACAGTCTGTAGTTTTAGTAGTAGATTTAGGACTTTCTACTCTGTGTAAAGAAAGCAAAAGAGGAATGAAATTTAGAAATATAGAGTCATCCCTAATTGATAAGGCTGACTTCTGCCTCATACTTTTTTTATTAGAGCTTTGTCTTCAGTTTCCTCCTCTGACTTGTAGATGTTTCCAGTCTACATCTGAATATGTAACTAATCTGTGTGCAGATTAATACCCAGATTGAGACTGCTATGCCTCATGCTAAAAAGGAGAAAGAGATGCTGATAGAGCTAACTATTTACTCAGGTCTTCGGGTCAAGAGTGATTTTTGTACTGTGATTGGGAAGCAGTTCTTCCAAGTATGACAGGTCTGAGATGGAGATGGATTTCTTTAGTTTACCAGAGCAGAAGTGTTGTGCAGTTAGGAGTCCTGAGACCAAGAGATAATTCAAACATACAAGACAGAAATATGTCTACCTGGTACCTCTGTGGGTGAAAATGTGGCAGAAGAACTAAAAATTAAGTCATCACCACAAAGACTTGACGAAAAATATGAATACTGGAGGTTAGCCATTGTCCAAGAGAAGGCAAGAGAGTTACTCTTTTATCCATGATGCCCCCCCCTGTGGAAGGGTTAGAATGAAAGTGATAGTCTTTGAAAATTAATTTTTCCCAGAACAGCTTTTTCTGGCATGATGAACAATTCTTTAAAACTATTTAATTTTGTATTCCAAAGAAGGGACTAACAGTGGTAGTATCAGATTATTTTCTTTGATTGTATTGAATTTTATATTTCTCTCTAAAGGATTAAAGAGGAGTCTGTCAAACATTAACAATTCTATCTAATTCTCCAAGCAACCAACCTAACCTCCCCTACAATTTCATTTATTAAACCCCCTGAATTTTATGAAGAGTTAGAAAGATAGAAGCCAGAAGATGACTTCAGCATTTAGTTTAGCAGAATGATGTTAAGGTTGTCAGAGGTGAGGCAGATGCCAGACAGTTTTAGCAACTTCTCAACAGTTTCTTGTGACACTGGACATCCTTTCAGCACCACTCTGATTATTGCCAATGTCATTTTGAACTTACATTTGCCTGAGCACTGAAGAGCTTTAGAATATTATTCATGCCTTATAAAAATGCCTGGGGTTTCTTCCCTTTGTTGGTTTCCCCTCCCCTTGTTTAAAGCACATTCTCTTTATTCTTTTGAGGAGGGTATTATGCACCAGAAATCATACATAGGTTTTTAATCCCAAGTCTTGCTTTTAAACAGGGCTGCATTTCCTTGACACTCCAAGGAGCCATTAAGTGTAATTATTTATCCTGAGTCTGTATCCTTCCTGATGTGACTCCTTGTGTTTCTAACTAGTGACCTTGGTATTGTGACCATCCCTGAAGCTGTGTTGTTGACATGATAGTGGATTTCTAACCAGATAATTTTTATTCATGCACAAGTATTGTCTCAAGGTATGATTAAAACCCAACAATAGAAGCAGGGGAGAATTATTGTTACACTGACGAAGAAAATCCTTGATATGAAGTTGGTTCTGAGGTGTTCAGTGGGGCTTGGATGGGCATCCTGGTCATTTTTAAGAGGCAGTAAGAGGCATTAAGATTCTGAATGGAGGTTGCTAATAAAAAGAATGTGTCTGTAGAATAAACAATGAAACTGTGCAACCATGTCTTAGTATTTCTTGTAGCAGGGATCTGTGGCCAGATTTTTCCTGCAATGTTGGTATGGAAAATAGAAATGACATGACATAGAGCCAAAAATGATAGTGACTAACTAAAGAGTCGAACAACTCCTACTACAGGCTCCTACACAGAATCATTGTTCAGCTTTTACAAATATTTGTCTGGAGTGTTTGAGATCCTGATGATACAAGAGTGTCCATCTGTTTGAGAACCTGAAAAGTAAAATTAGTGGATAAAATGATCAATCTACTTTCATCATTAATTAACTTCAAAAAAGCAAAGTAAAATGTGGAAAATCTGATCTGATTTTCTGTTTTCTTAAGCATTTTATAAATTCTGATTAATATACCTGTTAAGTCATTTCTAACCAAATAGAGTGTTGGAACAGAGTTTCCCAGAATCATCTGGAAATAAGCGGGCTTTAGGCTGGGGTCTCACATGGGTTTCTAACTTACTGCAATATTTTCTGCTTGAGTTGGTCAATCTCTGTACCTCCTCCCTACAAATTTCTTCAGTTGTAGCATATATTTTAAAAAAAAATCTCTCCCTTTTTCATTGTTGGGTACAACGAGCCTCACCTGTGGGGAAAGCTTATCTGGAGCTGGGCCATGGAGAAAGTCAGAACTCAGAGCCATTTAAGAAAAGCTCAGTGGGTGGGTAACGTGTGATATGTAGGTATCACAGAAACATCCAGGGACAGATTAAGGCACTCAGTTACTGAAAGGGGTGGCAGGGTGACTCGGGCTTTTCTGTAGCTTTGAAGACAGAAGAGGAAATTATAGGAGAGTCTGGTCTGTAAAACATTTGTAGCATTGCTTTGATTAAAAGAGGAGCTGGAGAATACTCTATGCACAACTTTTTCATATAGTTAGTTAAATAGGATTTATATTTTCATTAATGATGGTGTTATAGTTAAACCACAAGGGTGTTTTCTCTAGTTCTTTTCTTATCATTAGTAATTAGAATGATATTTGCCTGTCAATATAAATCATCTCCTCACTAATCAGCACTCTGGTGTGATTTGTTAAGTGAAGCTAAAGAAATATAACTGTGTGTGACTCATCCCAAAATGCAACTGCTCAGATAGCAGGTCTACATCAGAATTTAATCTGGTGGCAGAAGAAACAGGTTAGTTCAGAGAGAAAATGGTTTTACTGGCTAAGACTCTAATAGTTCAGTCTAATCTAATGGAAATCTGAGGCAAGGCTCTACTGATTTTGGTTGGGTAGCCTTTGAAAATCAGTAGAGGGCTTAGCAATTTATCTTAGACGGTAGGATTGTTTTCCTTTTACCAAGAATTGGCTATTGTGACCAGTTTTTAGTAGGAGTATCTATTTTAAATGTGCCTTGTGTTAATGTGCATATTCATGGGATACCAGAGGCCTCAGAAAGAGGACTGGTATGTTAGTCTTCTGGTTTGAACCTTCCTTGCAATGCAGAAATTTCACTGTCCTATATTTTCAATTCAGTTTTAAACAAGCCTATACTGCTTCCTCTATTGAAAACTATTTGTAACTCAATTCTTTCCCTGTTTAGAATTTCCTTCAGAATAAACAGCCTTCTTCAGAGATGACTTCTCTGAGATTTGAGTTGCACATTGTTCATGTTGGTGCATATGCTGCTATGTTATATGTTGCTGTGTTGTCTGGTGAGAGGGCTGAGAGCACAGACTTGGTAATGAACCCTTGAGGACAGCAGGGGGAAATAAGTGGAGATTAAACAAATGTCAAAAATTGTACTTAAACTATAAATTTTTCAGCTTCCTAATTTTGAGTTCTTAGTCTCTTACCCTTTGGGAGCAAGAGCTTTCACTTGTTATCCAATTGTCGCAAAATGTTCTGGCTATTGGTGTGTCTGAGTGTGCAGCAAAGCCTGCGAGGCCCAGGTGCCAGACTAAAAGAGAGAGCAAGGGAGAGATCCAGCTCTTTTCGATTGTCTGGTTGTGGGGCCTTATTTTTATATCTCACATCATGATCTGTGCCCATGATACTATGTCCCTGCTCCTGCAGAAGATAAATCTGAACGAAAAATTTGGAAGGAATAGATATTTCAAAACTAAAAAGCTTCTTAGCAATAATGATTAGCTTTTTTCTGCATAACTAGAAAAGTTCCACCTTGGCCATGGTGTCAGAAGGCTACTGACCAGAAAGGAAATTAGTAATTGATGTTAACTGTGTCATTAAGGAGGGCTCTCAAAATGAGAGGTCTAATGGGATGTTGACTTGAACATAGCAGAGTGATGAATTTCACCTATCCTCTAGAAGTGTCGAACCCTTGTTTCTGTTCTTTCACTTAAAGCAAGATGGGAGGAATTTTTGCAATGCAAATAGAAGAGGTAGCGCAGCACTTTGGGTAAAAAGGAGTAGTTTCCTTGAATGGTGGCCAAATTGCTCAGAGTATACGAATGGAGCTGTTTAACAAGTGAATACAAAATTACTTGTGCTGCAAAAAAAGCCTTTTAAAAATTTTTTTGAACAAAGCAGGAGATTAATTCCTATTAAATTAATTCAATAAATTGCTCATCCCAAATGCTTTCTTCTGTTTCCATATTATTTATGACATAGAGCTATGTCATTTCCAAATTCCATTTTTTTACTTAACACATCTTTTTTCATTTTCTGAAAGCAAAACAAACCAGTTTAACATAAAACAATTGTGTTTGAGTTGTCAAAATGGTCATCTTTAGCCAAATGCTAAATGATTTTTCTTTAGTCAACTTTTCAAATTGTCTAATGAACACTTACATTATTAAGCATGTTTTACTTAACAGACCAATTGTGTTTGAAACCTGGAATTTCAAGATAAGCAAATTAAAAAAGCCTTTTGAAGTTGTTTTGTGACAAGGCTGTTTATGGTGTCTGTAGGAATTATAATTTACTTGTTTTAAGGATTATTGTGTAAAACTGCCTTCTTATCAAAATATTAGGGGGAGAAGGAAGAAATATGTTCCAAGGAGGGAAGAGGAAATTGAAGAATTAACAATAGAAGCTCCTAGTGTGTTTCTTCACTTCTTTAATTTTGCTCTTGAAGGTAGAAGGATAGTCAAGATGATAATACAAAAGTGAATGTTCATGGAAAGATACCTAAAGGTAAAAGAGAGCATTTTTATACAGTGTATGAAACAATATATCAGTTGCCAGTAGCAACTGTGGTAAAATACTTCCCCTTGTAACTCCCACTTTTCACACATGTGTGGTTTTCCTTAACATTTCTTTCCCTCTCTAACAAAAAATTTTCTGTAGATTTCCCTTTCAGTCATTATCCAAACAGAAGAAAATGTGAGAAATACTGTGGTTTTTTTGGTTTTTTTTTAACCAAGGTTTTTTGGTGTGGATTGATTTTTATTAAAAACATAAGAAAATTTTCAATTGAATTAGATTATTACTAATTGAAGGTATTTGTTTTTTCCAATATAAATCCTAGATATAGTGATTGAAAGCCTTAAATGGTCATATGAAAATTAAATTATCTCTTTTTTTGCTTTGAAATATTTTCATGGTACTGAGAATATTATTATATGACTTTTGTGGAAGCTTTTTCATCTTTCATCAGATCAAATGATTAAATGTTAGTCTTGGATGTTTTAAGGGCTCTCTAAAGCTTCTGTAAATATGCTGTAAGTATTTGGATTGTGTGAATAAATGTATTTCTAATGGCTTTTGCCTGGGGGTGACTTCTGGGTAAGGGAGGCATGGTATAAATCATTCTGGTTTTGGAGTACAACATGCTTATTGTCAGTCTTAGGGTCCTGGGCCATGGTGTCAATGCCCAGCAAATGACTGTTTTAGGATCACTCTGTATCCTCACCCCTAAAAAGACTTTGTATTGTGAAATCATAATCAGTAGGATTGGAAAGGACCTGTGGAGGTCAGGCACTCATCCCTCCTGAATTCTAACACAAAATTTGTTAATGTTTTTGTGTTAGGGAGATAAAGCAAGATGTTAATAAATAAATAAATAAATGCAAATAAAAAGAGTGAGGGGAATTAAATTTGAATATTTTAAAAACCCAATGAAAACCCCTTAATGTTTTCCCGACAAAGCAAGGAAATAAGAAATGTTTTCCTTCACAAAATGGCCATTTTTCCTTCTCCAGGATTAATCCTGTTTTTAAAGAATCTCTGTGCTTCAAGTGCCTAACAGTGCAAGTACAAATTAGGGCAGGTAATACAGAAGCTTTATTCACAATGGTTATGGGGAGAGAGCACTGGGGCAGCATCTCCTTCCTTATGTCCCTTGTCCTCTTCCAAGTGGTTGCAGAGACCCAGCTCATAGACTGTTTCAGAAAAAAGAGAAAAGGGTGAGGGAAAAACACTTTATTTCAATCTTAAAGGCAGGTGTCCATCCCTGGGAGGAATGAACTTGAGTAGCGAGCTAACTGCCAGAGTACAAGGAAAGATTCAGACAGTAAATAGTGTGACAGTGTCAGGAGATGGCTCTTGGTGGAGCCAAGAGTGAGACTGGCCCTCCTGGTATTACTGTGGCTTATGAGTGGGGAGTTGGAGACCATCTCAGACTGTTAGCTTTTAGTTAAAAAGTAAGTTATTGTAGTAAGATACTTTCTTAGCCAGAGCCCTCAATTATCAAACATTAATTTTACCACCCTGTGTCTTTCCTTTCAATCTTTTCTCACAGATCAGGTTTGCTAGGTCATACTGTCCTCACTGGTGTACTGATTTACTGTGTGTTTGGGTTTGTTTGGTTTTGATTTTTTCTCCTTTCGTTTTTCTTTTTTTGAACATGCACCTGCAGCTTCCTTGAGAGCACTGCACAGATTAAAAGAATTAACTGATGTCTTATGTAGGCTGAATGCCACTCTGCACATCCCACTGCGATGTTTATCTTTCCCCGTAAAAACATAAGTGTTTACTTACGTCAAGTTTGTGACCATTATAATATGCAAATTGTGTTCTGAAAAAAATATTACTTAACTTGTCATTTTTTCATCTTCTGTTGTAGAAAATATGCTGCACCAATGGGACAGTAGTGTTTTAAGGATTCCTAAGTTTATAATTATGGTAAACAATTAAGAGCTCATATGGCACTTGTGTTTTCAAGATTAGAGGCTTGCTTTCCTGTGTGTTTTCCTCTGCTTTTATCATAGGAAATTATATTGTTTCTGTAATGGCTCCCGTCCAGACCTCAACCTATTTTACAAACATTAATGAGGAAACCTCAGCACTGAATTTTTACATAGAGATTCTAGGGAAATCTTAGGGGAAATGGTTTCCTTATTATGAGTACAAACAGGTCAAACAATTTCCTGTATGTTGTGTAGCATTAGTCAGTGATCTATAAAGTTTACCATCATTTTTATTCCCAGTGAAGCTAATGAGATTAGTCGTAGAAAACAGTCTTTTCTAGCTGAAACTATCATACCTCAGTGAGGGCTTGTCTAGCAAGTGAAATACAACCACAGAGAGGCTTGCGTGATTATTATCCTGGTGCTGTTAATTACATCAGTCATTAGTAATGTCTGTTTTTTTAGAAGCCACCTTCTGATTTTCTTGGATTAGTCAAGAAAGTAAGGTATTAACAAATAAAATTCTCAGTTTTCTTAAAAATGGTCCTATGAAAGTGTTTGTTTTTATTGGATTTTTTTGAGAGCTGTGGAGGGACTTTTATTTCAGTTGCACTTTTTTGGTTTTGATTTTTTGGGGGGTTTTTTGTTTGCCTTTAAGGTGGTTGTTTTGGCTTCGTGTTCCTCAACTTCTTTTAGTTTTGAAGTATGAAATGCCACTATATCACAGCTAATGTACCAAATGACTTCTGTAGGCTGGGCTTCATCTAGGAAAATCAAAATGTTATTCTGTCAGATATAAAATTTCTTCTAATCCTTTTCCACCCTTATGTGCTATAATCTCTCTTAACCCCCAAAATATTGTGGAATTGATAGCAGGTCTTTTGTGTCCTTATCTGGTATTGGTATCATTAGATTTCATTCATCCAGTATATAGTTTTCTACTGCTTGAGTAATGTAAAAAGCAGTAGATAGTGAATGTGTATTAATTTTTTTTTTTTTGGTTGCTTTGTGCACTACTTCTAGCCAAAAAAGATACAAAAGTCTTCATGTGTATCAGAGGCCTGACTATAGGCTCTTCTGTAATCAGTTGCCAATGGTCTATTTGGTACAGAGAGTGAAATCTTGGGGGTCACGACTGCATTTCTTCAAATGCATTTTCTTATCAACGTAACAGCAATTTGTGCAATGAAAGGAAGAATGAATTGAAACAATAGATTACATTTTAATAATGCTTGACCCAAAATGCACCAGAGAGATGTTTCTTGCTCAGTGAGCTATAACACTCATCCCAGTCTTTTCTCTAATTTAGAAAGCAGTGGCACTGACATAGCAGGATGCAATTTGAACACTTGGAATGCAAGTTCTGGTGATGTAAATCTGGCAAGATATAAGTGGTAGCAAAGCCTGCCTGTTTAGACTGCTTCCACTTCTAATCAAGTTTTCTCATGAGGTGGATTTTGACTTTCTGAGTTCTCTTTATGTAATGTTTAATTCACACCTTAATGCTTGTTCATGTTGAAAAATTTTGTTCTACTGTTGTTATTTAATGGCATAAATCCTGTGTGTCGGCTGTGTTTTTCTTACACTCGATCCTGTTCAAGTAGCTGGGGAGGGTGATGCCCTGCACTATTCACAGTCTAGGCAAGTTTAGGAAAAAAGCCATTCAAGACGTGACTGGAAAGAAGATATTGTTCCCTAGTGCCTCAGTCCACAAATGCAGTCAAATAATTCTCATAGTTGCTCATTGTTATCTAGTTGCGAGGGGCTGCTCAAACAGTTGAGCAGTGAAATACAATGCTTAAAGATAATAGAAAAAGTATTACACATTTGAATTTTGACAATGCACTTTTACTTGCAGCTAATAATGCACAGATTAATTCTGAAAGATACAACTCTGTCCAGAGTAATAGAAAAAAATACATTTGGTTCTAGATAATTGCCTTTTTCATATGCTACATGCTGTGACAAGATTTCTCAAACACGAACTCATTGTTAAATCTCATCACAGATTTCCTAGCTGCTGGAATTTTTTTAAAATCTGCCAAAATTTTTGAAATTTCACAAGATGCGTCATGTTATTTGGCCTTGAATGTAAGGTGCTGTTGAAGTGAGGTGTAGCATGGTTGGGCTACTTTTGTGCATTTTTTTCAGCTAATACAAAAAAAAAAAGAAGTAGTAATACCATTTTTCTATGTTAACTGGAGAATTCCCATTTCGTCTTCGGGGATTTTGTAAATTGTCAGGATAAATTATACTTCCTGCTTGAACACTGTTTGTTTTCCAGTATTTTGAAGATTAGTTGTGGAAAACAGTCTTTCTTAGCTGAAAAATTTCTGTCTGAAGATTTGGTCAAGGTAGTGCATTCACAGTAATTTCCACTATGTTGTGTGCTGAGAGGTTTCCCGCAGTTCATAGTAAGAAGTTATACAGCTTTTCCCCAAAAAATTTTCTATGATTTTATTACATTTGCGGAATTTGTGTTGTATTTCTGTTAGTAAATAGTGTGAAAGCTGATTTAGCTCTAAAGCTGACTCCACATCAAACACTTTTAGGGAATTACTTTAAAAAAATAAAGATATTTAAATAATAAATGAAGACTTAGCATAATAGGTTTTTACAAAGGAGAATAGTTGAAGTGTACAGCCAATATCAAAGTACCTGATTTGCTGAAAGAATCAGTGTTTGCTTAAAGCCCCTTGAAATAAATTTCATTTTCTCTGTATTTCCAGCAAACAGAGGTGACCTGCTAAGGTGGAGAAAATAACCAAGAGAGCAATAATTTTACACTGATTCTAACAAATGGTGAGAATAGACCTCAGTCTGAAAGCCAAAGGCCATTAGGATTAAACTGTTCTGAAAACACCTTAGAAGCTTAGTATGTGAAAGGATCACTTGGTTCAGTGGGTATCATCATTCTGACTATAAGAAAGAGAAGGAATGATAGCAGAAGATTGGAGGCAATGAGTATTGAAAAGTAGGTTTCTGTCAAATAATGAAATAATTTGGTAGAAGTTATTTAAGGGATAAAGGTCTTGGAAAAGGTTCCTTAAAAAGACAATATCTAAACCACAACACAAAATTATTTTGATGCGAAGTACAGATATGAAGCACAATAAGGAAAAATGTGGTTTTGTCAGAGATTCCTAAAATCAGAAGAGAACTGTACTGTCCGTGGTAATTGCGCTGTCTTGACAATGGCACATATAAAAGGGAGACACAAGCACGTAGAGACAAAAAAGATGGATTAAGTTCCAGTGAATAAAAGGCATTAAAAGGCCATAAAAATGTCCTGTTCATCATATTAGGTGTGAAAAGAAAACAAAGGAAAACCATAAATCTGTGTATTGAGGAAGAGAAAATAATTAATAGTTCATATTAAGCTAAAATGGTCTGTTTTCTTCTGTGCTTCAGGCCTTTTAAGAAGAAAGTTACTTATAAAAATATAACATAAAGTCAAGAGTAGAATGAGTACATAGACCCAGAACAGGAAAAGCATGAATCAGGGAATATTTACCCCATCTTGGCATATTTAAGTCATTTATGTCTGATGAAGTTTACCTACAATCCTTCAGGAACTAACCGGATCAATGACTCCGAAAGTGGCAGTGTTTATCTTGGAGAGTTCATAGAAAATGGGTTGGCCCCAGAGGGCTGAAGAAGAGCAAACGTAGTAATTAATCTTTCAAAAGAGGCAAAGCAAGTGTGACTGATAGTACAGTTTCTCTTTCCTTACTCCAAGAGTTGAAAAGAGGGTAGAGAAAAGTTGCAAACAACCAATTCTTAAGAACATAAAGAACAAGAATAAGCCAATATGAGTTCCCAAAGGAAAAAATACTGTCAATCCAATGTGACTTCCTTACGTGTAGGGAAATCTTCCTAGCACATATGGTATGGTGAGTTCTTTGGTAGCCTTGCAAATGACTTTCAAAAAAGGAAATGGTAAATAATGCAAATGCCAGATGATTATATGATACTTCTGCCATATTGGTAACTCTGTTTGCCATCAGTGTTCATCAATAGTTCTCTGTGATTCTATTAAGAAACAGTAATCACAGTCCCAAGATCAACTCCTTATAAATTTTTTTTTTTTTTTTAAATGTCAGTTCTGTGGTTTTTAAGGATGTGACTCTAAACTGAGTCAAGCTATTAAGCAGCCTTTTTGGAAAAGTTCTGAAGAACAAGGAGGTTACATTGCTTTTGGTAGCATTTAAGTAGGATCACATTTCCACTACAGCAATAACCTATCCTCGGGTAAATTAATTTGTTGTAGTTTGGCATCTGTCCCAGTAGTCTGTTTCTAAAAGGGTTGCATGAAACACGATAAGCTTGCTTTGCTTTTCAACAACCTTCATTCGCATGGTCATCAGGCCTTTTCTCCTGTTCTCTCTCAAGGTCTTATGTTCTGTCTTGCAATTAAATTGTTCACATTCTGGATACTTCAATTCTTGTAATCAGTTTTGGCTGTGTTTAAGGCTGTGGTAACATTTTCGCAGGAGTTACCCATACACCAAGCTGGCTATCATTCATATTGTGGGTGTCTCTTTCTTTGCTAAGTTATTTATATTTAGATTGTTGCTGTAAAGATTACTGATTTTTTTTTTTTTTTTTCCCTAATGTTTATCAGTGTTGCAAGAGAAAATTTTTCCACTTGGCAGAACATTGCTCAAGCAGTCCTATAGGTTTGACAGTTCCAAAGAAGATTGGTACTGAGATTGGCAGCCACTGTGCAAGGAAGACTGACCTCAGGAGGCTAAAAACCCTATAGCTATTTTTAAAGTTTTTAGAAGCTTCTTTTGCACTAAGGAAAATCTTCCTGGATGTTTGTTTAAATGGATTTTCCAGTAGGAATAAACATTTAAAGCTTTTGAATGACAGTGGGGACTTTCTCCTTTGGAAGGCAGAATTCAAGATAGCTTTTGTTGGAAACCCCATTTTGAAGATTAGGAGCTTTCATTTCATAAGTCAAAATAAGGCTCTTGCAATTTAAGTGGCCATAGGGAGTTTCTCCTTCCTGTGCTTTTGCTCCCAACCAGGAGAGCACCCAGAAGAGCTGCTGTGTAAATGAGTAGGGAATCTGGATTACAAGTCAGTATTTCACATATAAGAGTAGTAGGGTTTTGAAATTTCATTTTTATTTTAACATCTATTGCTAATAACTCAACCAATATGATTAAAAGAAAAATTAAAAAACCAACTGTCTCATAGCTCCTCTCCCATAGCTGGTAACAGTAGCACCAATAACTCAATCACTGGAGGATGAACAGCAAAGGTGTGATTTCAGATCCTGGTTCCATTGACATCCATGGGAGTCTTGCCATGGATGATTTGTGAAGAGAGGAACAAATCGTTGTTTGCCTTTCAAAAATAGTAATCCTAGAATCTTCTCCAGGCTCTGAATGACTCTTAGATGTTGGAAGTGTTTGCATTTTTTTTTACCAGGTCATGCATGATTTCTCTTGGTTCTGTATTTACAGATCAAAGTCTGTCCCTCTTGCTCAGGGAAAATTGTGATCGTAATTGTTGCATGAGGTCTGCGTATATTCCAGCAGTCTTATATATTATATATTCCCTGAGTCTTTACTTGCTTCCATATGCAACTTGCATATACTCGTTGTGTATTTAGCACTTCAAGAAGCCTCACAGATTTCTGTGTGGCTGAGGAGTCACACTTCTGGATGACCCTGTGTTGGATTGCTAACATGTATCTGACAAGTGTGCTTTGTTTGCCTATGTTTTCTTTCCTGCTCGTTTTGTAACCCTAACCATTGTATGATTGCACCATTGAGGAATCCTTATTGCTTCCTTAGGAGTGCTGCGTTTCAGTTGCTAGTGCCACAGTTACAGCTTTTGTGTTTTTGTTTTATATGCTCAGCTGTAAAAACCCCACGATTAATGACTTTTCATTCATCTTTTAATTTCAAAATGAGGACACAGTTATACAGACAGGTAACTTCTGCTTCATTTTTGAGGGGTTGGCACAGCCATTGAATGACATCTGGGACAGACACTTTCACATGGTTTTATATTTTCAATTGTAGATGGCGATTTGGGGCAGCCTCTGATACTGTCCAGTCAATCACTTTGAAGTAAATTCAATCTATTTATAATTATCCCTTCTTTGCTGTAGAAAGTACCTCAATACTGCATTTCTCAGGGCCTAGGGTGATTTTTTTTCCAGCTGTTTTTAGAATTGGGATTCTCTCTTCCATGTAGTTAATTACAATATTTTTTCTATTTTATATCACCCCGATATTTTAAAACAAAAGGAATTGTCAGAAAGTAGAGAACTGTATAAAGGGGTCCATAATTTATTTACTGAGCCTGAGACTCTTGCTGAGTTGCTTGAAAGGTTTCAAAGGTAGACACTGATCAACTGACAAGACCAAGAAGGTATTGAGAGCAATAAAATATTAAAAAATTAAGTAAAGTAACTGACAGCCTGAATTAGAACTATTACTTCCTTCTTCATGGCCTTTGGTTAGCTTGGCCGTGGAATGTAAAGTGACACTGATGATGGCTGCTTGATGCTGTTTGAGTTCTGCCGTGCTCTGTGGAAGAGGTGTCTCCTCCTACTGCATTAATTTAGCATGCTTCACTAAGAGACAAGCTGCTGGGCTTTACTTAATTTACTTTGGTTCTCCTTCAGAGATTTCTATTCTTTGCATTTTAAGTTCCCTTGATAATAGGATGTTTCCGGCTTAAAGTTGCATGGCACCTTTCCATGCCATTTTGTGCCAGCACAATTCTGTATTCCGAGTTGCTCAGTCAAGGTTGCAACATCCTGAAATTATTGTCACTAAAAAAACAGAACCAGAAACTTTGGTTCTTAGAGCACTTCCATTTTCTAAGGAGTTGCCCTTACCAACAGTTATTGATCATCGAGGGGGGGTTGGAACTGGATGATCTTTAAGTTTCCTTCCAACAATAAACTGTTCTGTGATTCTAGGATTGTCTGCCCCTGGGGATCATAGTTTTGGGCAGTACAACATAAAAAAAGACATTAAGCCATTAGAAAGTGTCCAAAGGAGAACTATAAGGACTGTGAAGGGATGTCCAGGCAAATATAATGTATTTCAACCTCAAGACAGTGTCATCTGATCTTTTTCTCAGCTCAATATTGCAGCTAATCTATTTATTTTTGCTTTCTGGTGATTCTTTAAGTCACAACTGCATAGCATGCACATAAAATTAACTGATTTGTAATTTTAATATATCATGTATGGTGTGCCCAACTCTATGCTGTTATGCTTAGAGCTAAGTGCATTTTCAAGATACAAAACTAAAATATCTGAGATAAGGCCAACATAAAGAAGGGGGGGAACGTCAAATAATGACTGCTGATCCATAGTCTGTCATCCAAATCTAATAGATATTTTCAGTCTCATGAATATATTCTTTGTAACTCTTAAATAGTACTAAATCAGTCATGAAGATTATAAATTGAGAAAGTGAAATGCACTAATGCAGTGTTTTAAATTTTCATACCCTTTTGAGTACTTGTGTGACCTTTACAAGATAAAATAAGCTTTATTAGGTTTAGTATGCACAATTCAACACTCAGGTCAACTTCCAGGACTAATGGGAGAAGGAGAAAGTGAAATTTATTGATCTGTTGGATGCAGTTAACTGGTAACTTGGCATTTGTGTGTGCCTTTATGCATTCAGATATTGCTAGTTGACTTCTGTGGAAGCACAGTCATGTCTCTACTGAGTTTCTAGTCGAGCACCTTGTGGTTTTTTTTCTGTAGATGAAATGCTTATGGATTGGAGGATGCTTTGTAGGTAGACGCTAACCTGGTATTGCCCTGAATTTTCCTGTTCTCCTTTAGTACAAAGGAGAAAAAAAAGACCCCTGTGTTTTTAAATCAAGGGAACTGACCTATTGTTCATTTGTGAAGCTCTGCTGATGGAGAAGAGGCTGTGTTTTTCATGTGAATCAGTGTCTAGGTGATGAACCAATATCTCTGAATCATGCAAGTACTTATGGTCTATGGTTAAATTTATGATGTTGCTGGAATTGTGGAAGCTTCTAGAAACAGTAAAGTGGCAGGTTAACAGTCACTGTAAATTTCTCAAGAGCAGTTTATCAATCTAATAGTACAGTGTCTGCAAAATGAATCATACTACTTAGCCTTACACACTGTCAGATGGTTCTGGTTATCATTAGGTCTTTACTGTGTACAGACTCTCAATTTCACTTGTTTCCATGATATTCACTCTGACAATTCAAATTCTGTCAAACCTTTGTGATGGGTTTACTGGTGAACTGTCACGTGAGCGGTTCACTAATTGTTTCTGTTTCTCTTCTTAGTCAAGATCGTAACTAAAGAGTATCTACATCGAGTAACTATGTCCAGGTTTTCTAGCTGTGTGCTGAGGCAACAGCTTTAAGCATCTCAGTTTATGGGTGGCTTTATACAACTATGTTAGTTTGTATTCTCTTCACACTTTAGGTCTGTTTAAATATTGGAATTTGTAAATTAAAAATCTAAATAGTGCACCTTCTTGGTGTTGTGGCAAAAGAAGTGTGGAGCATGTCTTTGTTTTTGCCATCCACAGTTACAAATGCAGCTATGGACCAACACCAATAGCAGTGTATTGCAGAAAGTTAAAACCTGGTGATGATGAATGTGGACAGCTTTGCAGTATTACTGAATTCTTGAGAGAAAAAAATGCTACTAAGTTTCTCTAATTGCCAAGGTTTCTGTTTTGATGAGAAGTGCAGTGTGATTTGAGGAATGGATAGTCTAATATTTGCCATCGTGGAGGATGTTTAGTGGAGAGGGCTCTAGCAATGCTAAATAACATCTGTCTAACTGTTAGTCCCCATACACTCACTCAGCTGTGTGTTTATCTTCTGATTTTCCAGCTTTGAGTTTTCAACACTGGAAGACTTGAGGATTTTAAAACTGTATTTTATTAGAATGATAATAGATGTAAATATCTTTATTACTTTGTGTACAGAATAATATTAGTTTTGCAGTGCAGAACTTTGTATCAAGAGAAAGCAAGTCAAAATTTGGCCCAAAATCTTGTTTGGTATAAGCATGCAAGATGTTGTAAACAAACGGAGCCATTTCTGCAAGTTTCAGGGCAGCACAGAAAATAAATCTCAAGATTATTTATAAAGAGCAAATAGTTTACAGTTGACCATCATGTTTCCCCCATTATTTAAAATACTACAATCCTTTCAGAGCAAAGATATTTTAAAAGCATGTGAATGATTTCAAGTTAGTGTTTGTGGCTCAGAAGGTGGTTGGCTTGCTGATACTGTGCTTTGTCTTTTCTTCCCTAATAATAATGAAAAGATTCTGGTTACTAGATACTTGCCAGATAAACCTACATATTTAATAATGCTGGGGTTTTCTGGTGGTTTGTAGGAGGGTTTAGGTTAGTTTTTCTGGGGCAGTGGGTTTTAGTAGCTTGCAACATAGATGCCCTACAGAGATTACAGATTTCAAGTAAGACTTAGAGGTTTCAATTAAGATTTTCTGGTATGTTATATTCTGGCCCTGGAGTCAGCCAGTTGCAAAGGGAAGGAAGCCTTGTGTAGAGAAAGGAGACAAAAACTTTTTCAGGCTCCTTCTTTGAACAGGCATTATAAAATTTTTAGGCGAACTATCAAATAGGGAAATGTGTCAGAATTAAGATACAGCTTTATAGGAGAAGAATCTTGGCTTAAACACTTCAATCCCCAGGGAAATATTTTAAAAAAACTTTATATTTTAATGGTATGCCTTGGGTTGCATTTCTTAATAGCATATTCTCTGAAGTTGTTTCTTAATGCAAGTGCAATGATGATAAAATAGGAGGAGGCTCTTTAAAGTAATAGTAATATATGAGATATATTAGGCATTCTGATTATTTCTTTTTCATTGTCTATGTAAGTTTTCTTTAGATATCATTTCTGATTGCTTTCCAGGTGTTCTGAAATGCCCAGAGACCTCAAAAATACTAGTTTTTAGTAAGGTTGAAAGCAAGTTATAACTGTTACCAAGTTATCTGCTCATTTCCTAACTCTGGCAGAAACTGCAATTAAAAGTATAACATGAAATAAATTAGTAATTATGGTGTTTTATAGGAACATGTTGAGAGAGAAACCAGAAATTAAAACCGGTCCTTTCATGCAGTCATACACTAAATCTGAGGAGCTGGTTCTGTTTGAGCAAAACACATTGAAGCAAATGCTCTGTATTTGTGCAATTTGTATCTAGTACAGCTCACAGTAAATGTTTTAGGATGCTTTTGAAATATGGAATAAAATGTACCTATTTAAAATCTAGAGGAGATCATTATAGCTAAACTAATGATCAATGTTTATTGCTAGACTGTTTATTAATATGGGATTTGTTCAAATTAAATTTTGTTGACAGTCTTCTCAGATAATTTCCATAAAGTTCAATATGAAAGGGTTCATAACATTTTAATACATGTTTATGGAAATAAGTGCATATAAATATTAGAGTAAATTTGACTAACTGTTCAGAAACTTGTCCAAAGGAGAGAGATGTTAAGTCACAGATATTTTTCAGACACAGTTATATTAATTTCTTCCCTTGTAATTTTTTTTGTCTTCTGCCTATTAAAATCTTATGTCCTCTCCTTTTGCTCCTTGTTGACCGAGGATTAGGGATGGTTGGGTTCTCAGTTTTGGTATGGAAGATTTGTTAGTGCTTGAAAAATTTGTGTTGTCTCTTTTGTTTCTCTGCCTTCAGCCTCATTCTCAGGAGTTGCTTCAGTTCCCTCAGTGGTGTATCAGTTTTTCATAGGGTGACTACCAAGATGCTCCAGAATCTTAGCTTATGTGCCATTTTATAATTTGGTGCAAATTAGCTGACAACTTCTTGATTTAATGTAATTTTCATTCAGAGCTGCTTTGGGCTGAGTGTTGAGACAAGAGAGATGTCTGAGCTAATTTAAGTGCAGAGGAAAGTCTTTTTCATGCTTCAGAGCCTTCAAGCATATTCAGCCTCAAAACTCAAAGCAAGTGCTGTGTCTTTTTGATCCCGCGATTGTCTATCGCATTGTGGGCAAAACCTCTCGGCCCTAATGATACCCAGTAACTATTCCAAAATCTCTTGGAATAGTTGATTGATATGTAGCTTGGTTCTCTATTTTCCTTCTCACCTATCCAGCCTCTGTCTCTGCTCAGATAAAGATTTTGGTTATCATTGTATCAGCATATATAAATATATATGTATGTTGTGTTAATTATTGTTTACAGGAACAAGTTCTGTAAATTTTCTAAGAAAGGAGGGCTCATCTTAAAACATGGGACATTAGTAATGACAACAAAACAAACCAGACAGATTATTAAGACAGTTGTGTTCTACCTCTACCCTGCGCCATTTTACTTTCAGAACAGAAAAACCGACCACGTCAAATATGAGCTTTTTAATGTGGTAAATATAGGTGAGACATGACATCTGGGACAGGTTTCCAAAGCCCCTTATAAAATATGGACTGATCAGATTCCGCTAGATGCGAGTAGTTACTTCTCTGAGACCTTTCCGTCTAATTTAAATAGAAGAAAACATGTCAAAAAAATGCAGCAAGAAGTATGGTATGGGGGAAGAAAAACCTGAGAAAGTCCTTCCTGGAGATAATTTGTTCTGTTTTCTTTCTCAAGCCTGAGTGGATTTGAGTTTCTCAAAGCTATCTTGGTTTCCCTCAAGCAACCAGATTGTAGTGCATTCTTTTAGTTTCATTGTTGCCTACAGCCATCTTGTTTTAATGAGCAATTTGAAATCTTTGGGATGAGTTGAACAGTTAGCTCCTAGAAGCTTATCACGTCTAGAACTGAGCTGTCAAAGTCTTTTAAAGACAGCTCTGGAAGATGAAATACAACTGTGGGAGTGAGCAGTTAAAAGCAGTTCCCTGCTGCTTTCTTAGAGCAATTTGGTTTTAATTTTCATTATTTTTTGTATTATTAATAGAAGTAACTAAGAATTAAATGGAACAAGATATGATCATGAGGCTTTGCTAAGTGTAATCCAACTAAGTTGCTGCAGTATCTTTTTCGTGGTCTGAAATACAGCTGGGTTGAAGAGTTCAGGTTCGCGTTTACATACAGTGTGTTTGACTGTTGACTCTGAATTTAATTCCTGACAGCACTAAATACCTTAATGGAATGCAGACATAAGACCAGAGACTACTTGCTTTTAACAGCTCATCCTAGGAGGCACACAGCCCCAGAGTGATGCATGTAGTAAAACACTTAAAGGCTGAGCCAGTTTTGTTTCCTGCCATTCTTTCTAAGGGAAAGGAAAAGTGTGTTACCATGTACTATGGTGTCCTTAGGGCTGCACTGTCCTGTGATGGCATTAAACCTGATCTGAATCCAAAGACAGTGATAAAAATGGTTTGGGGGGAAAAAAAATCAGAGGGTGAGACTGAAAGATGTAAAAATAACTTGAAACAAAAGGAAGGGAATGTAGAATTCGTATACCATTATGTTTTGTTCTTGATTCTTTGTCTTTACAGTGTAAGCCTAGATAGTGTAGATGATTTTTAAATTTTTTTCCTACCATTTTTATCAGTTCTTTTGCTGGAGATCTTCCCAGTGCTCATATCTCCTTTGACCCTTAATCACAAGGATTTCCTTCCAACTGCTCTGCCAGATGTCTGAGTTAAATGTATTCACCAAAACAGAATATTTAAAAAAAAACTGACAAAAAGTATCTTGGTTATTAAGTCATGTATTACTACTTCATAGTTCTGAAGACATAATTCTTACAAGATTTTCAATGCTTACTTGTCTGAGGGGGAAAAAATATATACTACAGATTTTTTTTTTTAGGCCCATGTCTTTCCAGAGACACTAATTACTGACTCACTTTAAAATACAGAAAGATATAATTCATTTACTACTTCCTACTTCTGTGTATTACTCAGATATCCATACAAAAAAAAATGGGCAGATCTTTTCCAAGGGATTTTTTCAGCTTGCAAGGTTAGACCTGCACTGAGCAGACTTGGCCCCTAGAGTTCTTAAAGACAGGGTGGAAAAGAAACAGATTTTTATTATTTTTTATTAATTGAAAGCATTCTTATTTTAGTATTCCTTGTCAGTCCAAATTGGAAGAAGATAGTAAATGACAGGCAAAATAATTTTGAGGTAAGCAGTAGAGAATATAATGTTCTTAAGAGATGTGAAGGATCCAGCTCCATAATCAGGTCTTTAGCTCTGTCTTTACCAGAATTTTCATTCTGGGCTTCAGAAGTTTTCTTGACTGATTGTTGTCCAAACAAAGGCATCAAATCTGAAGAACTGCTGGCACAGTTAGGGGAAAACATGTTCTTTTGAAATACTCTGAGACACAGCAGGAAAGTGCTATTGATACAACTAAGCTAACCAGAGCAGATGATAGTGTTTGTATGTCACTGCTTCTCACGTCAAAATTTGTTGGATTTCCGGGTTAAAGTGCAGCCAGTGTCATTAGAAGTCATTGAGCCCCTTGTGTTTTGGCTTGCAGGAAGACAGAGTGCTACACTGTCAGACTCTGGCTGTGATGTCAGCTCCCTGCTGGCCTCTTGTCATGAAAGAACACCTGGGGAATTGAGGTGGGCACATGGCTACTGTAAAACCTTTTGGCAGAAGCCAGCCTCCCCTCAGTAGTGTCTGTGGGACTGCTGGAGGAGACAGTAATGCTGTTCAGATTTGGATCCAGACAAACTCAAACTTGTCTCCCAGGTGTGGAAGCTGCAGATGCCACTGTCCTTGTGCGTCCCTCTTCTGTGGTGCTCTGCTTGTGGAGGGATCCATTCCGTGCAGGGAGCTGGGGGGGCAGCTGTAGGTTCAGCTCTGGGGCAGGACCCCGAGCCCCAGCAAGAAGCCATGAAGTGCTGAGCCTTTGCAAAACAAAGGGCCATGGGACCTGTGACCCAGCCAGGGGACCGGACACTCAGGGACACAGCAGGAGCTGATGACTCCAGACTTCCCCACATTTAGATTGTGCGGGTACAAAAACCCAGGGGCTCCTTTGTTTGGGGTCCCTCCTCAGAGGCACCAGCTCGAGCTGTTATTTTGTTATTTGGTCATGGTGTGATAACTTAATTATTTTAAGGATCTGGGCATCTGGGACTGCTCCAGGAAACCTGGGATCAAGTCAGTAAGGAAACCTGGTGTGAGAGTAGGGTGTGTAGTTGTGAAGGGGCTTTGGTCCCAGCTCAGGTGGTGCCAGAGTGGCTGCCAGAGGGGTTCCTGGATGGTCAGACAGGGAAATTTCCTTAACACTACGACCTGCAGGAGCTTCACATCAGCTCTGGAATAGTTACAGGCTTTCTAGCTTTTTTAGATGTTTGTTATGGTCTTCCAGAAAGTTTTGTTTCCCTGTCCATTTTTACAAGAGAATAGTAGATCATTTACCAACTGTGTTGGCATCAGAAAGAAATGAGCTTCAAGACACACCTCTCTGAAGCTGTTATTTTATGTTTTCTGTTTGTTTCTGAGAGCTTTCAAAAAATACTTTCTCACAGTTTTTCTCAACCTAAAATTTAGCCTGCCAGTATGGGCATACTGAAAATAAATAGGAAAGAAATAAATACCCACTGCATAGAAACACTCAATTCAAAACATAAGAGAAAAAAACCCACTTTGTGCAATAGAAAAGGAAGGTGTATCAGTATAGAAAACACAACAGGCTTGTTTGTTTCACACTGACTCTTTGAACTACTCCTTGAAGAAAGGTTTAACAACTGTCACTGTCATTTGAGTCAGTTTGCTGACATTTTGCTGAAGGAGCTAAATAAATAGATCTCGGTAATAACTCTGACTTTTGTTTATTTCGGTGGTAGTACAAGGGAGGTATCATCATCTGGTGTTTAAGCTTTTTGGCACTCATTAACAGCACCTTTTTTCCTGTGTGAAAGGAATGCAAATTTTTAATTTGTTATTATTATAATATACTCATGCCCGGCCGTGGCAATGATTCTTCCGAAATAAGCAAGTTGCCTCATCTGCAAAATTTGGTGCACTATGTAATAGTATTTTTATTTCTTTTTCCCTAATGGTCTTCCTTATATCCATGAAAACTGTAGAATTCAGGGAGCCAGCTAAATTAGGAAATGTACTTTGAACTTTACAGTTCTAATTATGACAAGGGCAAGCATCATCCTTTGGATTGGGAAGCAAGTTATGAGGGCCCTGGCTTATCTCTGAGCAGTAGAAAAAAGCATTTTTCTATTCCTAATGCCCATGGACAGCTCTGGTCTTTTAGCAGTCTGATGCTACAAGGAGTTTTTACCCTGTTGGGGTTTTTTTTGTTTGTTTTTGTTTTTGGTTGTTTTTTTTGTTTGTTTGTTTGTTTTTTTGCACAATCCCACAGAAAACAGCTATAGGGTAAGATTTTTACCATACTAATGCAGATCTATAGAAGAATTTTTATGCAAAGAGGAGCCAAGTTTGAACTTTTTACTTTTCCTTTTGGATTGTTTAGTTCTAGTTAGGAAGTAATGTTCAGAGATGAAGGCCAAATTTTGCTTGCTGCTCAGGCAACAGATGTTTGTCTTGCTGCCTAAGACTGTAAACTATAGTTTAGAGCTTTGCGGGTGAGGCTTCATTGTGGTAATATTCAGTGCCAGTTAGACATGCTAATTACAAAACCACGTAAGTTTAGATATGACACAGGCATCTTTGCTTTATGCTGCATATCCTCACAACTGAGGTTCTTTAATTTATGCGAATTCAGTTAGTAAGATAAGCATGAAGTACATGCAGATTATCTGTTGTGACACCAAATAAAGGTAGGGTCTGATTATTAAAATATGTCTCTGCCCCAATTAAGGTGAAAATGAGACTATGTGCTAAAGGTAACAGTATGGATTTTATTTAACAGTCAATGTAAAGGTTGGGGAGGAGCAGGGTGAGGGGGAAGAGAGAGAGCCAGATTAAGTAGGAAGATAGTCACCATCACGTGGGTCCCTGCAGTGTCCTGATGGCCCTTCTCTTGGTCTCAGTGGGGAGGGTCCCCGGTGTGTTCATCTGGAGGTACCGCTTTGATACAGTCCAAGTCCCAAGGGTCCATGAGGTGTACGTGCCATTCCCATAACTTGGGATTGCATATGTGTGAGGACTTGATCCCTTTCCCACAGTTTGCCCAATGGTGGGAATTGTTGTCCAGAGAGGTTTCCCATATCTGCCTCACCAGGACTGGGATCTTCCCATTGCTGCTGTCTGCGTTTTACCCACAGTGGAATTATTTCTGATGTGCTAATTTCAGACCTTTGACCTCTGTGTAGGCCTGTGTATTAATGCTTTTCTTTTTTTTATTTTAATATGATACCAACATTCTGACATTGGATTTCTAGTGAAGAATATGCAGGAGTATTTCTAGGGAGACCACCATGATCTGGATCACCCAGCATAGCCATTCTTAAATTGTTTTTATATGTTATGATGAGGATTTACACATTCATCTGGGCTGTAGGGTGAACAAAACCACATCCTCATTACATTTCAAACTGAATTTTCAAAACTCTTTTTTATAAGGCTTTTCTATAACTTCCTTTTTATTGATATAGAGACACTTTTGAAGCGCTAATTATATTTGAGTGAATCCTGCGGTTTTCCCCTCCTAGAGTTTGCATGTGTTCTGCAATGCAGGAAGGAACATGAGCCGAGTTTTGTGCTGGTTTTCTGTGTTTGGTAGTAGCAGGTGTTTGCTTTACTCTTGTCTGAATCATATTTTAATGGGAAAGACCCATGATGCAACAACACAGTTAGCTTGAAAACAAAGGCCTTTTTACTTTGCTGATAAAGCCTATTAGAGAATATGGAAATGCTGCAAATTTTCCATACTCTAATCTGTAGGAAAACCTCATAATCAGTGAGTGAGCTGTCCCGAAATGCTGTGGTTTGGTGAATGTCTGGATGTGAAATGCAAGTCTTTTGGCTGCACTTGTTGTTTTTGTTTAGGTTTATTTTATTCTTTCAAATAGAAGCTGAAATACTATATGGTTAGAGGTCATGAGGTACTTGGTTTTTGTAAGCGGTTGGTAATAACTTGATATTTTAGGATATTGTAGGAAAAGATGGCCATAATAAGTTTTATGTGGTTGAAGAACAGCAGAATCTGATAGTCTTATTTTCAGTTTATTGTACAGAAACAGTATAGCAACCGAATTCAAAGGAAAAATCTTTCGCACCTAAATAATTTACATCAATTTGTGCTTTTCATTTTTACTTGGATTAAAGTAAACAATATATTCTAGCTGATTACACAAGTTATGGTTTAAGATCCTTGAGTACTTAGCATAGTAGACTAATTCTGACTATATTTTAATTTTTTATACTGCTAAATTGGGAGTGGAGGATTATATAGTCTGAGAAAATTACTTTCTCTGAAGCACATGAAAAAAACCACATTTATCAATGTGGCAAAGCTTGTCCTGTCTTGGACATAAATTGTGCAGTCTGCTGGACTGATGAAAGTAGCAATATGTAAGCATTCACCATTTTTCATTATTGGGGTTGAATGACTGATTGTGTGTGCTCAGTCACTTTTGGGTTTTTTTCTTTTAAATCTATCTCCCTTTTTAAGTTTACTATGACATTAATTTGTGATGTATAATTCTTCCGTTGCTTTTATAAAAGGTGTTTATAAACACTGGTGGAAAGTAGTACTTTTAAGGGATGTTGACAACTCAAAATCTTGTCATTTTCAAAAAGATCGATTTCACAGTGGTTTCAGAAACTGCATCTGATTATGGGTCACCATGTCAATTTTGTTGTGTTCTTACAAATGCAATTTCATGTGTTTTATCTCTTGCTGTGTTGTTCACAATAGTAATATACCAAAGAAAATGAAAGCTGGATTCCTAACTCAAAAGACAGGTGTAGTAATTAGGGCATAAGGATCTATATGCGTGATTCAGAAAGTTAATGGAAGGAATAAAAGCATAACTGTATCCAAAAATACTGATAGAGGAAAAAAAATGAGGTGAATGTAGTGTGTTGAACATCATCCTATTTTAACTGAAGAAAATCGTTTCAATACAGTGTGCTTGTAAATTAGTGACTGTGACTAAATTTTAATACATCTTCAAATTGTAAAAATGTTCCTTGAACTGGACATCTGAAAAGAGAAAACTGTGGTCCACTTAGTCTGGAAACATGAACGTTTATTTCTGGAGCTAGAAGGCAAACCCAGTAATTTAGACTCTGCAGTTTCAGAATCCCAAAACGTCTTTAGGATTTACTGAATAGACAGTGGGTGTGCTGTGTCAGTTGAAGTTGTACTTGCGTGCCTTATTGCACCTTGCAAGTCTCAGTCTCATTTTTTCCATACAAAGGGAAAATAGTTTTACAGCGGGAAGAGCAATTTATTTTTAACCCAGAGTAATTCACTGTCCGAGTCATTGGAGGCTTGGTAAACTACAGTCAGCATCAGGTTGGATTTCATTTAGAGAAAAGACAAAAACCTGAAATATCAGAGCTAGTGTTTTCTACAGAATCCAGCCAGCTGAAAGATGTTTCAACGATTTTGATAAGAAACTGATGGTGGTGAAAGCCATATAGAAGCCAGGAAGGGTTCCAGCAGAAACCTTCCCCCAGTGGAGAGAAGGTACCGTCAGAAACTTGCCATTTTCTTCCTAATAGTTCTTCCATATGCTTGACAACCGGTTTGAATGATGGCAGAATATATTCTCTGTAAACATCTAAATTGACTCCTGGCTGATTTTCTTCACCTGTGTCTTCCTCTATCTAAGAGCTCTTTTCTGGAACTGGGAGGTGTCTGCATCTGTAGCCTTGACCTCTCATTCTTCTGAGCGGAGGAACCTTGCTCTCAGTTCCTTGAAACCATTCTATGACCTAATGATGCAGAAAACAGAATGTTGCAATCATTAGACTCTGTGTTTCTCAGGCAAGAAAAAGGTTCCCAAAAGATGCCATGGGGCTCTGCTCTTGGTGTTCAGTAACACTTTTAATCCAGGGTCTTGCTCTCAGAAGAGCTGCTGATTTGTTTCAGATCTTCTGTGTTTCCTGTGTATGACAAAGTACGATTTTAAGTAAGACATGCATGAGATGGTCTAAATAGTACCACACCTGCTCTGGACAATGATGCAAAAAGAAAAAAAAACAAGCCTAAAAGAATCTAACACTGTGGAGGTATTCCTCAGAATCTGTCTTGGAAGACCTGACTTAGGGGAATCAAAGCAGCAGTGAGCTTGCAGTGCTGTGGAACAGAAATACATCTCTTGTAGCTACTCAGTCTTGTCTGGAAACAGAGATAAGGTAAATCAAAGGAAGAGGAGTGTGAAAAATGAGCCTAAATCAAGTGAAAGAGATTAAATTTTTGTAATTCAGTCCTTACTGGAAGATAGCTGTGTAGAAAAACAAAATTTCTGAAAAGTATACTCTGCAAGAAATCTTTCACACTAGAATTACTTAGGTTGATCTCAACTGTCTTGAGTGTGCCAGCTCAGAGGAGCCTTAGACAGAGAAACTGTTTAGCACGCAGTATTGATCTGATGGTTAGAGGTGCCGAGTACCCAGAATCTCACACAGCAAAGGTGAATGGAGCACATCTCAAATGGCTTCTAAAAAGTACTAGTGAGTGTACAAGAGTATGCCTCACTTGAGAAATCAGAGCAATACTGGTTTTACTAGGACCATGTACATGTTTTCCTTTCCTATTAGGAAATAAAAATCTTTTCACACATGTCACATGTGGACCAGAGCAAGGGAAGACTTTTAGGTTCCAAGTATGAGGGATTTTGGAAAACAACAGTTAACATATTTATAGATAAAGGTGTTTTGTAAAGAAAAATGCAAGAAGTTTCTAGATGCTGTGGTGCAATGCTTCAGAGGTTGTTTGGTATCAAATGAGATTATTTGAATGCTACAAGCTTTATGCCTGATTTCAGTTGGGTTAATCTGTCTTGGAAGGTATTTATTCTGACTTGGTACTCTGTACTGAGGATATAGGCTGGCTGACTTGCTATTAATTCACACCTGTTGTCAGTACACTGTCAGAAGACTGTAAGAATTTTGGTTCTTGACTACAGAGGTTAACATTGCTCAGTTTTCAATAGAATTAGCAGCCATTGAGTTAGAGAGGAATCTAAAAGCTTGTCTTCAAAAGCAAATAGACTTCTGTCAAGTTAGTGATGCATCTAGGATTTTTCAACATAATCATTTGCTCACAAATGAGTGGAGATGGAATTTACACAACTCAGGTCATCCAAGCTGATGACACAAATTCTCTTAGAGCAGCTTGCCCCCAGGAGGATAGAAAGATGTCAATTTTTAATCTCTTCTGTATGCTGGAGGAGTAAGGATGTGGTAAAAATCTATCCTTTTGCAACTTTGATTTGGTAGAAAGCAAAGACTGAATCTTCATGAACTTGGGTCGAACGCTTCCCGCTTGGAATCAGTGTTTGTATAGCAGTGCCAGAATTCTGCCTCTTGGTGGCCAGAAATATCTGTGAGTAGTAACCTTTAATGGACTGAGGAAAGTCAGTGTTTGTAATGACAGCAACAGAGTGTTGTCTGGAGTCTGAAAGCTTTTCAGGAGGTTATGAAATGGTGCCTGATGGGCAGGCTTCAGTGGTAGGTGAGAGCTTTGGGCAATTTTGTCAGCAGCTGTTTGCTGTGTGCTGTTCTTTGCCATGTTACCTTCATTAATGTCTGACCCATCGAGGAGAATTACATTGACTGATCTGCAGCAGCAGCCTGATTCAATGCCCAGTGAAGCTAATGGGGGTCTTTACACAGGCATAGGTTGTTTTTTAGTTTCCAGATGCTCTTCAGTGCATATTGTAATTGCATATTGTATTGTTCTCAGAAAAATTACATCTGTGAAATGATGGAAATTTTTGCTGTTGCACTTGGGACTGTTTGATTTCCATCTTACTGCAGTGCTTCTATTTAAATTAAAGCACACTGAGTTAAAGGATGCAAAATGCTACATTTAAATCCTTCTAGAATAAGTAAAAACTTCTACTGCACATTACTAAGTCTTTATATAAAAAACCTTACAGTTATTTTAATTATTAATATCTAATATTGAAATAATTGAAGTAACCTGTAACATCAGATTAGCAGTGCTGCTGGATGTCATAACAGTAATTATTACAGGTAAAAATCTTCTCCTGATAAAATGGCAAGTTTGCAATCACTAGAGATTCATATATGGAGCCAAGTCTAGCCTAGTACATTTCTAAAGGAAAAAATTGGTAACAATGCTGCTAAAGCTTTTCTGATTTTAGGTATTGAGTGGTGAGTAAGCAAATGCACCAGAAATGAATCCAAGGCGAGGTTTCCTGACTTGCTGAATTCCCACTTTGATAGATTCATTTGCATTCACTTGGACTATGGACATTTACACATTCACTGGTTTTCTTTGAGTTGCTAGACAAATCTGAGGTCAAAGCAAATTGTTAGTGCTCTGGTGGTGATGGATGGATGATACTTATCCCAAGATCATGTTGTATAAAAAGATAGGTACATGAAGAACTGTGCAGTCTTCATACAATTTATGTGAGACTGGAAATTGACTGTTTTCAGAAGCTTTTGGAAAAAATATTACTTTCTTTCAAAAATTAGGGCCAAAATATAAATGATGGCTTATTCTGTTCTTATTTCCATTTGTAAGCAGCCAGTCATAATTTAATTATATCGATTTAAATCTAATGTAGGTTTTTGAATGGATTTATAAAAATCAAATTTTCTCTTAACACTTGCACTTCTGTCTTGTAATACCCATTTACTTCTCCCCTTTCTTAGTTGTGTTTAGGCTGCAAAAAATTGGATGTAGGAGTCATCCAACAATTAGGGTTTGGCATGGAAAATAGATACCCAACTATATAGGTAATTATACATCTGGAAACTAGGGAGATTGAAGTCCCAGCTTTTAAGTATCTTTGTTTTAAAGAAGCAACTCTAAAGGCATAACTGAGAGTGAATGTTTGGGATGGAAAGTGGAAAACATGTTTAAGTGATTAGACTTATTTTGTTAATTTTTTCCTATTTTGTTTTAAGCGTATTTATATTCAAAAGGCCTTATAGGCTGATTGAAAAACATGTTTCTGAGAGAGACTGCAAGGGAATGCAAAAGCTTAGCTGATTAAGTTAGGAATATACGGGAGATAGTGTGGTAAATGGAGCAGAGAAAAAAATTGGAGCTAAGACTGAAAGCTAGGAGGTGAGAAGAGAAAATGCAAAAAAAGGATCCAGGCATTAGTGAACAGAAGACTGAAAAAAAGATTAAAGAAGAAATTAAGGAGACCTTTTAAGAGGATCCACACTTGATTGTGTTGTAGTCTGATGTCACATAACAAGTTGCTTTCGAAGGCATTTCCCACAGGATGAAAATTGTGGTATTTTGTAATTGGTCCTGTTAACCCAGTTAGCAAGTTCAAGTTGAAACATGTGAGTGTGAAAACTTGCCAAGGGGAAGTTGTTCCTTTGTTTCCTAACTCTGCAAATGATTTAACCCAGAAATTTCAGGGTATTTTGATTAATAAACCTTTAAAATACATAGGGATTTTGTTATTTGTTTAGGTTTTTTTTTGTTTATTTAATATTTTTCCCTGGGCCATGATCAGTGCAGAATGCAGTGTCCCACCTTTTAATACTACTCAAGATGCTTGTTGAAGAACTCAGCCTTGGCAAGCCTTTTCATTTTCCCCTATTCATAAATTTCTAGAGTTTGAGGTAAAATGGGATTAAATAATCTAGTAAATACTGCAGTGGTGTCATCATAAGAATCACAAAATTGAGAAGCAGGAGTAAAGTCTAAAAATCTCTTAATTCATAATACCCCTGCTAAATCAGGGATACCCAGTTCAAGTCCTGTAACCTTAAGTGACCATTGTCTTGCCTCCCTTCTCCTTGACGAAGCAATGTTTATTCAACTTCTGTCTGTCACTTTTAAGAGATCTAGCAACATAGAAAATGTTTTCTGATTTTGTAGCTGCCCAAGATTTCCTGAAACAGATTGATAGTCCTCTGTTTTTGTCTTATGTGTTTCTCTTTTGATCCCACTCTTCCCAACATCATTCCTGTTTGATTCTGTGTCATTACAGTGACCTAGGGGTCCGTAGAAGCCTATCTTCTCCTTCCTGAAGCTTTAGGGTTAAAAAGAGTGATGTGATGCAGTTTGTGTGATTGATAAAAAACAGATATCACAGTCTTTCCTATTTTGTCGAACAGCGTGACTTTCTGCCATCCTTTGCTTTGACAGCCTCTCCCTGAGGTTGTGGTTTCAGTCTTCCTTCAAACGTGTAGCCCAGAACCCTGGCAAGATATCTTTTTATCAGCATTTGATTTCGTTCATAGTGCCTGTGTATAAGCACCTCTTCAGGCAGGTTCTGTTCTTGGCCACGGGGAAGGCAAGAGATGGCATTCCCTGTCCTGATAAATGTGTTGCTTTCCCTAAGGGGAAGCCTGAGAGGAACTGCTTTACAGTGTGCCTACGTTTTATTATTGTTCTTTAAACTCGAGGCTGGTTGCCAGGTCTTTTGAAACTTAAACAAAGCCAAGGCTTGCTTATCGCTTCTCATTGACTTTTAAGGTCTTGCAAGTCACTGTCCTTGCTCCCTGAATTCTAAGATACCATCTAAATAACGCTTCATGGCTTTTGGGGGAATGGTTCATCTGTGTTTTTTTCCCTACTGATAAACAGCTGTGAAAGTTCCAGACCACAGTAAAGTCTTAGACAGTGTTTTTTCAGCAAATGTACCCATTTGTGACATGCAGGCAAAATATTTTCTTTTCCTAGAGGATAACACTTTTTTTGGTTTTTTTAAAAAAAAAATTTCTTTCCCCTCATAGTTTATAAATCTCTTTGCATAGAGAGATAGAAGAAATTTCAATAGCATTTACTAAGCTTGATTTCATTTTAAAACATTTTATTTTGGATTAAAGAATTATTTATCAGGAAAAAAAAAGTAGAAAAATTGCAGTTTTTCATTAGGTAGAATAGGAATTGCCTCAAATACCTGCAGAGCATTCAGACTTCGCCCATGTTTGAATCCCGACTTGTTGTGTCCCCTGTTGAGGTTTATAATTCACCACGAGCTCTTTTTGCCCACACAGAGCTGGCTCAGGCTGTTATGGATCAAAGGACTGGACAAGCTGCCAGTCTTTGAGAAAAGCATGATTAAATTTTGGGAGACTTCTCCCTTCAACACGTGGTCATTGTAAAGCAGTAAGAAGAGATGCACATCTGTGTATATACATGTACATGTGTGTGCATGGCAGCACACATCTGTGCATTTCTAGAGGTGCGTCCAAAGCAAGGGCCACCTTTTGAAACACTTATCCTCATAGTGAGGAGGGAATGCCATGAGTTTTACCCAGAGATTGGTTTAGTTTCAAAAGGGAAAAAGCCTTCCTGCCTCTTTGGAGCTCTTTTGGAGAAAAAAAGAAAAATTTAGTAAATGTGCATGTGTTTCTTTAAAAGAGCGGCTCCCACAGATGCAGCATGGTTCACAGCATATCCTTCTTGAATCAAATAGGATGAGTATAAGTTGCCAACAACAGCAACAAAAGATGGACGTGGGGGGAGGCAGAGGGAGAAACAGAAAATGTGTTGACAGTGGATCTGACCGACACAGCCCAAAACAATAGGATGCATGTTTAGCATGACTGGCTGTATTCATTCTCCTGTCAGTGCTTGGCGTGCCAGCCTCTCAAAGGCAGCAAAGCTGCAGGAAGTGTCACTTCCTCACACAATATATAGAGAATTTCCTTGATGCTATATTCTTCAGCTTCAAATGGATGGTTCTGATGGATTTTTCATTACTGAGTAGCTCTAAAAATCTGGTAACTTAATAGTTGTGATGCTGAAGAATAATATGTATGCATGAGAAAGGCCAGTTATATAAATCAGCTTCCTGTCTGTTGGCTGGGGAAGCTTTTCTGTTGTGCTCTTTGAGCCTGCTGGAATGCATAGGAAAAACACTGTCTGCATCCTATAAATGCTGTTTTTCTGGTTCAGATAACCTTGAGTACATTGAGTCTTAAGTTGGCATGTGATCAGCTGCCATTCAAGAACATGTTTACCTTGCAGCTGCCATGCAACCTTGTGCAACATTTTCCTTTAAGTACAATCTCAGGCCAAGTACATTTTTCTTTAAGTACAATCTTCTAAGCCCTTTAATATGGCAAGAAGGATGGCTTGAAAATTGTGTGTAAAAAGTGAACCTACTGCAAAATGACTGTGGCCACTTCAGATTGTCTAGATGGATACCTCCAACCCCACTGCAAATCCATGACTGTTTTTCTTTTTTTTTTTTTTTTTAAACCTCACCTTCATATTCTAGAGCTGCTCTTTGCACACTAATTTCTTGTTCGTAGAATCTGTGATAAAATATATTCACTATATATTCATATGTATGCATAAAACTATATTCAGGTCATTTACAGTGTAACCTAAACTGATGGACATCTGAGGATTCCTGGTGATGAGTTTGTTTGTATCTTCTGATGAGTTGTTGCTCCCTGGAGTAAGAGCTGCTCTCAGCATTGGTTCACCATGGCTGATTAAAACCTTTCTGTCTGTTTAATTTCCATGCCTTACCAGCTCTGGGTTTGCAGTGCTTGTTGAGAATCTGTTTTTGAATGGTTTTTTTTTTTTTAAAAAGATGATGATATGTGCTTGAGCTATGCAGAAATATTGAGCAGTCTTGTGTGCGTTGAAAATCTATTGAAGAATGTGGGCCAAGTGTCAAGCTCTTCCTGAAACCCACAGGGTTTTTCAGTTTTGTCAGGAAATGTGCCACAAATAATCTTTCTGAAAATTAGTCCCACTTTGTCAAAGAAGCAGTTGATTATATCCTTACCCAGACTGTTTCAGTACATAAACAGTGTAAGTAGGTGAAAGGCAGGTTAGCTTCTCTGCAGTGATTATCATGATTGCTTTTCAGCTTGCTGCTTAAAAAAACCCAAAATGCTTTACAGGCTCTTATTTCATTGAAATGGTAATAATTGTTATTGAAAAAAACACAGATACTATTTTCAGAATCTGGTACTTGCATGCTTTGCAGTAGAGCAAACACCAAGGCATTCAAACTTGATTCTTCTCACCTTTTACTTTCAGAAGTTGATACCAGGATTTTGATATGGTTGCTAAAACCTTAGCATAGTATTTAATAGTGAAAAGGCTTTGAAAGCAGCCAAGGAGATACTTCAAAAGCATGTTTATTTATTTATTACTTAAATGAGAGTACAGCTGAAATTGCAATTGATTCTTCAAATATTTTGGAAACACAACTACAAAATGCTGGTGCTCTTAATAAAAGATGCATGGATAGCAATTTCCTGCTGGTTTATTAGAAAAAAATAATCTCCTGATGGGAGCTCATTAGAAAATAGTTGCCCTTTTGCATTTAAGCAGTGATTTATGGCTGCTTAATCATTATTTTATGATCTTACTGTATATAATTTTTCCCAGTTGCTAATGCAAGTTCAAGGATTTATTTTCTGGAATTCTCTAACTCTTCTGTGTATTTCTGAGAAACAAGTAACCTAATATAAAATAAACATGTGAAAAAAAAAGGCAAGTAATATGCAAATCTATATTTGTAATATGGTAAACTTGTGCAGTCATATGGAAGAGGAAGTTGGAAGATTTTATTTGTGGAAACTTAGGTGTCAATCTTAAGGTTTTATAATGACTCACTAACATAAGTGTTTACTTGAAAAACCAGAACTGACTTCACAAGGCTTTTTGAGATGTGCTGCTTTTTTACTTTTGGGTTTTTGTCCTTTGGGTCTATAACCATCTCTGAAAAATGAAGCTTGAGAAATAGATTCATACATAATAGACTATATGTGCTACAACTGAAGAATTGTAATAGAATAGTTAGTATTTTTTAGCCTTGTCTTTCTTGTACGTTCTAGGATAAAGCTTATAAACCCCAAATGGCTTCTACCTGACCAATTTTTATTACACTTTTAGAAAGCTCTCCTTTGGCTTAAAATATGTAATGTGCCATTTCTCTTTGGGAAACCATATTCTTTTGCTTCTTCACATTCTTTTAGAGGGTGTGTATGCATGAGATGATAATTCTATACAGTGTTCCCCTTCTGTGAGCTTGTTATATGCATTTTCATTTTTTAATCAAAGGTTCCATGAATTTCATATTGCAGGGTGGCTTATTGCAGACTGAAAATATAACAATGTGACCTTTTAGAGTGATGTTTTTATTTATATACCCTGCATAGCTAGAAAAGGGGGTTTCCCTTCCACCTTATATAGGGAAGTATTGAGGGATTTTTAAAAAAAAGTTATTAGAAAAGCGAAATATGATAAGTCACGCATCTTCAAGCTTGCGTAACAGTCATCTTCCCAGTTTTCTGTATATATTCAGAAACGGAGAGATAAGCAGAAATAGAAACTAAAAGCTTCTGAGGACAGGTAATTATTCCAAAGCCAGTTTCTATAAGGTGGCCTTAGGTAGTGAACAGGTCAAGGTGTTACCCAGGCACCAAACTTGTATGAGCTCTACTGGGTCTCAGATCAGAAACACAGAAGTGACTGCGTCTGTGTGTTTTATTTGTCTGTTCTGATATAACCAAAGAGGAAAGCTGAAATTCAGCCAGAATACGTCTGTACATCTGAATCAGAATACATCTGTAAGCACAGCTGATGAGAAAGGTGTGCTTTCAAACCTGGCTCTTTCCTGAACTGAGGGAAGCAGGCAACTCTAGTATGGGAGTCCTGTGGGATATACAGCTCTGAATCTTCTACAGGAGGGAGGTAGAGGTGTGAACTCCCTTCCTTAGGAAACACAGTGGAATGGGGTGGTCCAGACATTTCCTCTTGTATTCTAGGACATTGTCAGAGAACTTGTAAAAAGTGCTCAAGATGTCTGCTCAGTTTTATTCCTTCCCAGGAGTTTAAACCATGTCCCATGAAAATGTCCCAGCCACTATTGTAGCATCCTGGTACTTTGAATTACTTCCTGGGCAGTAAAAGAGCTTTACCAGTGCTATAAATACATCTGTTGCAAAGTTTATTGCCACAAAGCCCATGAAAGTGAAGGAGGAATGGGAAGAGAAATGTGGGTAGGGTAATGTCTAATGTAAATTTTACCTTATGCTTCAAGGAATCTTTTTTTGGCATTCTGTTTCTAAGACCAAAGAGGAAAGTTATGGTATCTGGATGGGGAGGAGCAAAAAGGAGAGAGAGAGAGAGAAGTGAAAATGCTTATATATGAATTGTAAGATACTTTGCAAGGCTTATTTTTCTTTAACCTGTAAAAGGAACCATCAGGAGATGTTTCACTGGGATGACTAGAGGCTGAAAGGCTAGTACTGAAAGAAAATCCTCTAAGATCCCAGAATCAGGGAAATACCTCTTGGTTGCCCTGTCAAGCTGATAATAATACATTTTCTTTGTAGAATATTATCTGGTTTTGTGGTTTGAATTTTTTTTCAGTCAAGTGGAAAGAAGTTGAATTTTGTTCATGAAAGTGTGGATTGTTACCTACAATACGATTTTAGAGCTGCATATCTGAGTATAGGCTTGTGTTATGTTCTGTCTGGAACAGAGGGTAGGGAAGAGGACATCTGGATGTGAATACTTGCTGTGATCCCATTTCTTCCACTAATATTATCCTTATTAAGGGCCAGTTAAATACACCTGCTGTATTGTTATGTAACACATACATAATTCTCAAATCCTGGGCAATATAGTTTTTCTTTTCTCAGAATTTTTATCTTGCATTAGCTCCACTTTGTTATAAAGAGTAAATTATTGTACAGTGATAATCTAGCATGGAAAATCATGACCTCAGAAAAGTTGTACCCGCTTTTAAAAATGAGGGCTTAGGAGTCATGCCTGCAGCTGAGATCTAATTCCTAGAAATGCCTTTTCCATTACTATTAAATAGAGAATATTTAGATATCCTTTGCTTACTTGGAAAGAGGCCAACAAGAGAGAGATAAAAAAATGTCTTCTATGAAACAAGTTGTGTTTGGCACAGTCTGCTGGGGAATCCCTCTATCAGTGCTTCATTTTGCAGGGTTTTTACTAACCTCTGGTTAGGAATTTGAGTACCAGGAATTATGGGTGTAAACACATTTATATTAGGTAGAATTCTGGTGTAGTCTTTTGAAGTAATTTGACAAATTAATTACACATTCTCCCAGATAAAATGTGCCACAATATACTCAATCTATTCTGTATTAATTGGTAATAATACAGTAATAACTAATCAAAATGATCCTATGATAATTAAGTGATAATAATGAGATTCAAAACCTGTAGACAAATTGTAAAGCTTTGTGTCTAGTCATGTGACAGGTCTGTAGGCAAAGTCAGTGTGAGCTGAGTCTCTTCATCTGTTCCCAAACCATAAAAGGACTTGAGGCAGAAGTGACTGAAAATGGAATTAAATATATCTACTGAAGTGTTTAAATGCAGAGGAGAGCAGAATTTAGAGTCCATGCTTGAATATAACATGTCCTTCTACTTTGTGAAAGAATTTCCTAATTTCCTCTAATGTTCATATTACTGTGACTACTGGGTTTGTTTTCTCAAAGCTGCAGAAGTAGATTATAAGAAATGTTTTTTCTTAAACATGTGAGCTGGGAGAATTTCTGATATGAAAAGTGATTACAAGAATAGTAGGAAAGTTATTCTTCTTTCTTGGGTGTCCCTGTTTATTTATTACTTGGGTGCTTATCATGGGTGATAGAAAATCAAATGCACATTTTTTCAGGTACTCTTCTGCTGACTAGAGGAAAACAAAACCTTGATCTTTGTTCCTGGAAAGTTAGTAGCTGAAATTATTTCAGATTATATTAAGATTTTGTTAAGGAGAAAACATATTTTTATTATTATAGTGGAAGTTTTGCTTGTTCTCTTTTTACCACTTTTGTAAATAAATAAGAAAATTTTCTCAAAATACTGTTGCCTGCAGCTGACTGCTGCCAAAACACTTCTCTTTCACTTTTGCTAGCTCCTCACAAACTTAAATTGATCAGTATACATAATGCAGCAACAAGAACAATTTTTATACCTCTCAAGTACCACTTCTGGAATATTTTCATTCATGTTCAGTCTCTGCATTGCATGTTTAAATTTGAATATGGTTAATGATGCAACTTTTAATTGTGGTTTTTTTTTTTGTTTTGTTTTTGTGTGTGTGTGAGAGAATGGCTTTTTTTTTCTTCTGTATAATTTTAATTTTCTTTTCCTACTTTACAGCTTGTATTTTTTTCCCTGATTTCAATGAGATCTTAAAATTTAAAAGAAACTCTTTGCCTAAGTTACTTGACTTCAAGTCTGTTCAAGTTAGAATGATTTTGAAGGCATTAAGCATGTTTTTGTCACCTTCAGTTTAGAGCCACTTCAGTTTAAAAAAAACAGTAAAAATCCAAATTGAGAATACAGACCAAAACATACAACCTTCCCTCCTAAAACTCTCCAACCAAAAAGAAGCAACCCAAATATTTTTTCTGATGAAATTTTCAGATAAAGTGGGATCTATAATAACAGCATACTTACTGTTATTTTAATATCAGTGTTCTAAGATTATATGTGTTAAGTGATAGAAATAAAGATAGGCACTTTGAATAATCAGGTTTTTATTAGATTCTTCTAATTTTGACAGGCAACTAATTATGGAGTGTCTGAACAAGTCACTGCACATCTGCTTAGTATTGCTTAATCTCTAAAATGGGAATGTAATTATTCACTTGAATATGGCTTTTTATAAGTTGTTCTTGACAGGTGATAACTTAAACCAAACATACAGTTTCAGGTCTCATTAAAAATATCTAATGCCAGGGCTAGTTTCTCAAAAGTATTTGTGATCTTGGGGAGATTAAAGTTTATTCCAGCTGTGGTCCTGGAGGATGATGTTACAGAAGCCAATGTAAGAAACGTCTGCGCTTCATTCTTCAGAGTTTCTGTCTTAAAATTGGAGATTCTGTCTTGATTTAAAAGAAAAACAAATGTAAAGACATTATTGCACCCTGGAAACTGCTCTTTAGCAAAACTTGGACTTTTAATTGACTTGCAGTGAGGCTTTGGGAAATGCAAATTCACAGACAATTCATATGACAGTGTTATAGTTTTCAAAGAGCTTTATATTTCTGAAGAACTGTAGGGTTATTAAAACAAAGGATGAAGTTAAATTGCAGCAGAGAGTTTAAGAAATCCAAAGCAGGACATTTTGGTCATATTCTAATGTGCTTCATGTAGAATGGCGTTAACCTTTTCTTACTCTCCATTTCTTACTTTTACTTGTTCCAAAATGGAAACAACATTCCAATAATTTATTGGGTAAAATTTTTGAAATAAAAATTTTGTCAGCTTATCTGAAAGATATTTTCTGAAAATCTATTTTTTATACATGCATGTAAATGATGAGTTGAGAAAGTAGAAAATATTCTATCAAGCTTTAAGAAATACAAAGATTATATGGCACCATGCTCTATAGAAAGCTACAAAGAATTTAACTATTCAGCTTCCTTGATCATGAAGGCACTTTGAGCCCATAGTCTTGAATATTTGCAAAGAAAATTTCAGAGCTGCATGGGTTGTCCTTTTGCCAAAATGATAAAAAATATTATAATGAAGAAGAGTAACACTAGTTCAGGAAAATCTGTACTGATAAGTACATAAGAACCATGTTAGGAGAAACAGGGTAATTTGTACCATTTTTGGAAAGTGGCTATTTCTTGGGGCAATTTTGGATCTGGTTTTTGTGTTGAAATTGGGAACTGATTGCTTCCAGATTTGTTACTCTCTGTGAAATAAGAGTGAAAGAAGTTAAACGCGTTAATTTTCAACTGGAATGTAAATTGTGTTCTACAAGGAAGTCCTGTCCCATCTTGCAAGAAAATGGGCTAATTTGTTTGGTTGCTCTCATTCCATTAAAACACTGTATTTGTGTGCAGATTTTCTCAATATCTCTCCTCCAGCAGAATAGAAAAGCTGTTGAAGAAAAGGATTAATTTCAGAGTCTGCCTTTGCATATTCAGTCAGGCTCATAAAACAGTTGCTCATTATTGCTTTCTTCCCTGTGTTATTTAATTCTTAACCATGGCATTCATATCACTACACCTTGTATCAGATAACCTTTAACTATATTGCTTAAAAAAACTGAAAAGTACAGACAGATAGATNATCAGATAACCTTTAACTATATTGTGTAAAAAAAATCTGTCTGTACTTCTCAGTTGTGGTTCCTCCATCATTGGATATATTCAAGGTTGGGCTGGATGGGGTTTTAGCAACATGATCTAGTGAAAAGTGTCCCTGCCCGTGGTCTCTAAAGGTGCCTTCCAACCCAAACCACTCTGTGAGTCTGTGGCATGATGACTCAGCACCTCTGTCTTATATTTTTTTGGAGTGAATAGGAGGCTAAATTTATACACTGTGTGGTACTCAAGAAATGTCTCTTATTCCTGTAATACCCTCCCAGTGGCAATCTTTGGTGTCATCACCTGTATTTCAGTGTAGCAAGCCAGACTTCTGTACTCCATCAAATGATTAAACTATTTGCAGCAAAAGGCTTGTGAAATTTCCAAGTGAAATAGGAAGGGAAAAATAGAAAAATGCCCTCCAGAAAAATCTCACGCTCTAATCTTTGCACTTTCATGTCTGTGTGTGTGTACCCACGCATATGTTTGTCTATTGACAACATCTCCAGCATATTGGGAATCTCATTCTCCACTAAGTTCAGCTGCTACAGGAGCGAGGTGCTGCAGCTGCCTCATGTCATAAAGACATGGTTTGGCAGCAGTCTGCTCTCATCTCTACCTAGAAGTCTGCATAGTTTGATTAATTAAAGCATTAATTTGTCTTTCAAAAATCACAAAGCAGAATTGTACATAGAGGCAGAGCAACAAGCATGAGAGCGGAAGGCAGTAGGCAATGACAAATGCTTAAGAGTTGCTTAGGGGTTTGTTTTTAGGATGCAGTCATCCTTGTTGACACTTTGTGAGGTGTTCTTCCGTTAACAGGTGGGGGCTAATGTGAAATAGTGCATTGAATCTGTGTTTGCTCTGGTTCTAAACCAGCATTTAAATAAGATCTGAGAATGCACTATAAGGTTGTTTTTTAATAATCTTTTTTCAAGAATGCAGATCCTATTCAGTAAATTTATGATCATCACATTAACTTCCTGTATGGGATATTAATAATATGGCAAGTATATCTACCAAACCAGATGCTTTTCACAGCTAGACCCTAACTTGATAGTTATGGATATGATAGAAAACATGAAAAGCTTCTCATTATTATCAGCTCATTTGTTGCATAATGAATGTGAAGATATTATCACTATAGTTAATCACCACATCAAGTTTATAGTGGAACAGTGCACAGAAGCTATCTTAATTCTTACACTGTGAAAGTTACATTGTGCATAAATTGTGTTGTTTATATGATGATAATATTGCACCCTGATGCATTTACAGAAGTAGTTAGGGGTCTCCAATACTGCAACAGGTGCTTGTGCAGTACTTTTCAGTCTGCAGAAACAAATTCTTCGTGGCTCTGCAATTTATGTGATCAATTAGTTAGTTCTTAACAAAAAAAACAAGGTCTATGTCAATTGTTATTTCTTTGCTATAGTAGTTTTTACACTCCTTTTCTACTCGAGGATTCCTGAAGTTAATGAGAATGTCAAGCAATTGAAAAGGGGTTTTATTACTTACGTGGAGATTTTCTAGAATTGCCTTTTAAGATGTCATTGATTATATGTTGCATAGAAAAAGAACAGATATCACCTGGTGTGTTTTTTGGCGTTTGCCTGTGCAGGGCCAGGAGTTGAACTTTGATCCTTGTGGGTCACTCCCAATTTATTTCACCCTATCAAGTGCATTTCTTGGTAGGACCCCAATGTTTTGCTTTCATCTCCCTCTGTATTCCTCTTTCTTGTTCTTTGTAGCCAACAATAACACATCACAAAGAGGGACTGGCAAATGACAGCTGTTTTTTAAACAAGATTAACAAGACTCAGCAGATGATTTTGACAAATTGTACCATTTGCTACATTAAATAGAAGTGTAAAATGATGATTTACAACTTGTGAAAAATTAGAAATATCTGTCAGGATGAGCTTAAAATAATTCAACTGTGATTGGAAGGAGCTCATGCTAGTGCATATGTGCCTGACAGTGTAAATAAGGAGGATAAGATCTTAGAGTCTGTTCATTCCAAATGTGAACATAATTCCCAATGACAGTGATGTGTATCCACAATGTTATTGTAGAGTTAAACAAAAAAAAAAAAAAGGGCAAAACAAAAAAAATTCATTGTGCATTCTGGTATTGCACACTGTCAGAGCAGTGATTTTCAAAATTTCCTAAGCTCCACAGAACGTGAGCACCTATTGTATGCAGATGAACTGACCCCAGATTGCCTCCAATCACATTAAAATTAAGTTAAGGCAGTGTAAAGACAATTGTTTCTATACCTTCAGGCTTGTGTTTCACCTTTCTTAGAAACCTAGACATTCTATATTGCCTCATAATTTATAGGTTTGACATAGAGTACTTCAAGCATTGGCTCTCACTGCATGTAAATCTGTTCAGAAAAGTTTAAAAAGTGGAGTCTTCATTTATTTTGTCAACCTGTCAAGCCATCTTGATACTTCCAAAACTTGGTGGGTATGCAAAAAGGAGAAGGTGTAGTACAGTGGGATACCCTCCTGAAGTAAAATAATTACAAATCAGTTTTCAAAGCCAAGCTGAACTGTATTGCTTGTTTTACTGTGAGATTGGACATTAAAAAGCAACCATGTTTTGGCAGAAGAATGGAGAAATTTTTCTGTATTTAGATGACCACACTTTTCTCACTTTCTTTGTGTTTTAAACAGACTCTGCTTCTAGCAATTTGCTGGATTGAAATGCCTGTAAAATTTCTCATTTGCCTCCGTTTCCAATATTTAAAGTTAGAAAATTAAAAGCAAGAAAGGGAAGGAGTTATTGTATCACATACATGGTGTTCCAGTCATATAGCTCAATGAGAATGGGGTTAAGTGCTTATGAAAAGAACAGAAATGGACTGTCTGTTTTTATGGTGTAGCTCCCAGAGTGAGCAAAGGTGTTTTTTGCAGTGGCTTGGGCAAGTGGTGCCCTACAAAGTTGGAAGCACCAACAAGTATGAAGCTCAGCAGAGTCTTGTTTCCAGGTGCGACTCTAGAGAGATTATTCGTACACCTAAATTTAGGTTTGCACACTCAAAAAACATTTTCTAAACTTGTAACTGGGGGAAACTTTCATTCTCCAGTCCAGCTCTTCAATCTCTGATTTAATTGTTGTGTCCAAATAAAAGGGTAGCTTCTCTAACTGATACCAGTAACGTACAATCTATATACATACACCAGACTGCAGAACTAGATAAGATTCCCAGGGAGGGTGGCTACCTGAGAAAATAATGTGGGGACTTTTGTTTTGGGTTTGTTTTTTTTTTTTTCCCTCATTAGGTGTGGACCTTCTATTTAATGATTTTGATTTATTTATTTTAAAAAAAAATTAAATGAAAAATGTATGCAGCTGTTATTTAAGGAATGCGTTGTGGAGATAGCAGCAATCTGTATGTAGGCATGCATAACATATGGTCACCCAGTGCCACTGCTCTCAGGGAAATGGGCATTGCTCGCAGTCTGGAAAAACATCCACTCTTCTCTATCAGAAGCAGATCTTTATAAAAGTCCATTAAAAAAGTGATGGTAGGCCTGATGCTTCTCTTAGCTGGTCAGTCGTGTGTCAGTGGCGGTCCAGAAACTGCAGGGAAGTTTTTCTGGTCTCATCTGCACTGCTGAAAGTCACAAGTATAACTTCCATACATATGTGTAGATTTAGAGTTGGCAAATACATTATCCTCAACTGATTGTTTTAAATTTGTTTTATCTGTCTGATGATAAATAGTGGAAGATATGTGCTAATGTATTGCCCAGTCTTTAGTACGCTCATTAAAATAAATATATAGAGTAGAAAGATAAATCTTACCTTTACAGTTTGACAGGCATGGAGACATTACATTCTCTGCAGAAGGAGATGGTGCAGGTGCTCCTCAGCCTACCCTGCTGTCTCTTTTAACATCATCATGGGAGCTGTGAAAGTCTTGAAAAATTAAAATGAACAAACAAGTAGTGTTTTCAAAAATTTCAGCTTGACCTAGATGCACTCTGGTGCTGAGCTCCCCGTGGTGCTGGGTAGGGAGGCTCTGGGGAGCCAACCCACGAGGCTGAGAGCTTCAGATGCAAAGGATTGGCTGTGCCCTGAGCTAAAGCCCCATGCTGGCCCCGGGTGAGGCAGCCGTGGTCCCCACGGGCCGGGGGGCTCAGCGGCCAGCGCCTGTGCTGGGCTCGGCAGCCGCAGCCTGACGTGCGAGGTGGCTGAGGATGCGTCTGCTGGGAGCTCCCCCGATACAGGGGGTGGAGGAGTTCAACTCCCTTTAGGCTGCAAAGACAAAATTCAGCTTACTGTGCTGTTTCTAAAGGCTTTCTAAAACTTAGTCAACTTAAAAGACAAAGGCAAAGCGTGCTGCTTTCCCTTCATTGACAAAATCAAGATGTGATTGCACGTACTCCCCTGCCCATCAGTCAACAGAGCAACTTAACAGCAGCTCTAAACGCGCCACAGTGAAATTTAGGGTCCAGCTGTGTTAGTGCATGCTAAATACTGTAATACTGGGAGCTGCATGCACAAGGCAAGGTCTCTGTATGACTTCCTAAGTTGCTGTATTACCACAGCCGCTCTCTAAAATGCATCAAGACCCTCTTGTTGTTGACAATAATACCATTATAATTGGCCTTCTAAAGCTCCATGCATCTATTCAGTAAATCAGACATGACAGTCTGAGATATAGCCAGGCATTTGCTACTGTCGTTAAAAATTTAATGGATTTTATACAAATTTTCCCAACCAGACATTCACATGGCCTAGAAATAACATGAGATTTTATTTTACGATGTATCTGAGGATCTCAAATACCGGTCTTATTTAGGCTTCTAGAAATTAATGTCTTATAACCTTGTGTGATATTGGGGGGAGCTAGACCTGTAGCAGTGAGCTCATAAATCTGAAGGATATTTCAGATGAGATTTGCCATGAAAAGTCAAAACTCTCAGCTTCCACTTCTGAGCATTAATGGCATAGCCATCCTTCTCCCAGCAGCTATGGTAAGTTTCTCATTCAGAATAATAATTCAATAGTAGCAGTTGAGAAAATACAGTGGAATTGGATTCAGACAGTGGAACGTTGACAATATCAGTGGCACAAAGAATTGTCATAGAATCAGGAGCTGCTGAGAACATGGGATAGTCGCTCAAAAAGTTCCTGTGTATACACTTTCCCTTTTTCTCCCTTTTCTCTCCAAACATTCCTGGAATAAACTAGTAAATTATTGGGAAAAGCTTACATATATGGCTTTTATTGGTGACGGGTGTGTGTGTGCATAAAGGTGAAAATCAAACACGTGCTGAAGTTGAACTCTGACCTCAATTCACAATGGCATTTAATCCATGTGCTTTTCGTCCTCTTTGAAATGAAGTACTTAATTTTCTGAGACTAACATGAGGCACTGAGGTCCAGAAATGTCATACTTTCATATGCAATAAAATTATAATACTTGAGAACACTACAGACAGTGGACTTTGTCCTTTCTTAGTTGATAGAAAGATGAACAATGGTTTCAATCTCTTCTTGCTTAATCCTTGCAATAATGATGCATTTCTCATAGTTTTGTTTTCTGGACTGATTCAAATCACTCTAGAAACAGCTGATAATATCTAATTGGGATTTTTTGGTTTTTTTTTTTTTGTGTATGAGTCAGTAGGACAAGGGATCTTTGAAAAGCCATTCTAATGATGTTATCAGTATCTGAACTTATTGTGCATTTTTCTGATTTGGTCTATATTAACTTAAATTGACAGATTTTGCATGGCATGGCAATGTGCAAATGAGACAGTTAAATGCAAAGAATTCTCTGCTAAACCATATGACATTATTGATGTGCTGAGGGTTTTTAAAAAGCCAGTAGAGAATTATGTTTGTGCTGTCCTCATCCAGATTCTGAAATAAAGCTGAAAGTAATGACATGCTAATAAAACAGGAGGGGGAAGCTGGTGCAGAGTAGTTGCTATGTCAGCATGTCGGCTTCTGATGCAATCATGGGAATGCTCCTTGAGCATAGTTAGAAATGACATGTTTAGTGTGAGGCCACTTCAGCTGAGATGAGCAGCATTACTTTAGTCTAATTTTGAAGACTTTCTCCCATTTTAAATAGTGTTCTTGCATCCTTTTTCTAGAGAGTGTCTTATAGAATCTACAGAAATAATTTTCTTTTCCTCCTCAGTTCTTCATTACTTTCTGTAACAATTTTCTTTATGGCCAAAAGGGTTCATTCTGGACGTGTAGTCCAAATAAGTTTGTGGTCATTCCAGTTCTCTCATTTCCAGGTCTATATCAAGGAATGAGAGAGCATGCATAGGTCTCACTATGGAAGTAATTTTAAAGTCCCATACCCTTTATTTGTTTATTTGGGTTGTTTGACGTGGTTGAATGATTATATTTTCAAGAATACACGTAAAAAACTTCAGACTTCAGGCCTTGGCAAGAAAAGAAAATCATACCTCATGCATAAGGTGTAACTTAACCATTAGTTAAAGATTGCATATGTAAAAATTTTGATATAACTGTTTCACATCAGAAAGATTAATCCTATCAACTAGGGGCTAATTCCTGAAAAGACAGTGAAAAGAAAATATTCCAGCAATGTTAGCACAATCCAAACAATCCCTTCCATCTTTGCATTGAAATGGCTTTACTTGTAGAGAGCAAGCAAAAATAACATTATTTCAATCCACATCTGTAATATAGAGAGATATATGGACACATGAAATATAGCTGAAACAGGGGCATAAACTTTTATATATGGGAACAGTAACATTTAAAAATTATTCAGGGGGTTTGTGGCTTGGCTTTCTTTTCTTTTTAGGTTTTCAATTTTATATAATAACTGAAATTAAATTTTGCGAATCAATTATGTAATAAAATTTCTCTTATCAGCGATTGCAGTGTAATGCATGTGCTGCTGTGCACTGCCATCTCCTGAAAGGAACAGTGTAATCTTTATTATATCTTAAAAGGCTTTTTGTGTAGAGACGTTAGATACTCTAATGAATAAGGCCTGAGTTTCTGAAGGAAAATTATCTCATTTCTGCTTGCGTGCTTAGGAACTATGTTTAGAACTTTTTTTTTTTTGCAATTCATCTATACATTTATTTGTTTTTACCTATGGAGATACTCCTATACTAGAAGATGAATAATGTTGTTTCTGTGAGGTAATTTCTTTAAAATGTCAGATACAGTATTGGTTATAGGAGAAATTTTGATATTTGCATGTGAAACATGGAGCCATAAAAAAATAAGCCATGGTCAGAGCAAAAGTGGAGGAATTAAGTGAGAGCAACATCTGTGAAAACAGCGTGGAGTTTGATCTAACTCAGTCCCTTATATGTTCATGTACTGCCAGAGGTAGGATTTGTTTTAGGCTGAGAAACAGGAGAAAAAGTGTAGAAGTTTATTAGGAAAATCTGTGTGGGAATGAAAGAGAAAAGATTATCAAGAAGATTCAGGTGTTGGGAATCTTGACGGATTCACCGGTCCAGGATGATCTTGGCAGCAGCCCTCTGTTGCCCAGTGGAAGGGCAAAGGTGCTGAAGGAGATTTTTGTGCTGACACATGCAAAAGAAACCTAGTTACCTGGGGCTTTGCTGTATCCTCTACTTAATAGATGACCTGGAATATTTTGGGGACCAAGCCAGGGTTAAGATGATGTTTCCCATCTGTTGAATAAGAAGCTGTACTCTGCACCGTTGGCTGGAAGATCTTTATTTTTGCCATGCTGTTCTGCAGCACAGTCGACAGCTGCCCTGTATGTGTACATGAAATGTGTGCATGTTCACTTCTTTACAGTATAGCATTTGTGACAGAATTATTCTACAGGGATAGAATTTGACTAATTACTATAATTATTTTTTAATTTTTTTTCCCTCTTAATTTTACTCTTGTTACTTAGTAGTCGGGTAAATTCGTTCCTTCAAATGTTTGCTGGGCTATGCCATTATCATCAGTACAGGTGTAACCCCAAAATGTGTGGGTTTGGTTTGAGTTCCATGAGGTTAGAGACATGTTTTAACGTATGTCTTGGACACAGTTTATTGTCTCCTTAAATTCCATGCATATCCACAAATAACTGTCTTTGTGGAGAAAATATGGATTGTAACATCTTGCATACCAAATGTGTCCTCAGCCATGTGCAGTTTTGCTTTATGGAGCTAAATAAAACAAGGGGAAATGGAATGGGGCAAGGGGAAAAATGAATGTTTTCAGCTGAGATTTGCACAGAGATGACAGGTGAATGAGGTGGAGAGGTAAAGAACAGCTGTTCCAGATGGTAGGAGCTTCAGGAGGGAAAATGCTGGAGTCAAAGCGGTCAGAATGTAGAAAGAGATGATGCTTATGAAGGATGAGTGGTGCTGGCAGGGAGATGAGTGTCGGAGGTCAGTGGGAAAAACACAGTATACACTGTGTATGAAGTTTATTTATCTTAAAGTAGCCTTTTCCTCTAAATGAATATTTTTCAGTTCTTTTCAGAACCGATTGCAGCTGTTTACCTCGAGTTGTCAGTGATCAGCATTTTCTGTGGTCCTTGCCTTGACACTTTCACTGCCTTAGTGAGTTCTGTACTGACAACAGACACTCCAGAATAAATAAACACAGTTTTTAAAAGTCTGGTTTTGAACCAGCCCTTCTGTCTCTTTAATCTCCTGCCTGGAAATGAAATGTTTAAAGGTGCTTGAAAATCCAATAGCCTTGATTTTCAGGTTTTAAACAAGCTAGCATTTATCATAGGACTAAAATGGTATAATTGGAGCCATCTCCAAATAAATAGTTCATACAGGAAGCAAGTGTAAAATAATAGGAAATGAGTGATGCTAAAAGTGATGCTATAGTTTAAAGAAAAAAAAGCTTAAACCCCCTGAATTAGCCTTGGATTTTTTTCAAAACACCTGAAGAATTGGTCAAAGGAGAGCTGCTGACTCTCACTCTGCCAACGCCTCTTGAGTTTATTGGTTCACTGCTTAAAATGTTCTGCTTAAGTGTTTTGAAGAAATAGGCAGGACATTCACTTTCTGTGAGATTTCTAAAGGCAGATCTTATTTTAATTAACTGTGTAATTTTACATTTAATTTATTGACTTCAAGAGTCAGACAATTAGTTGGAGTTGTTGTTTTGGAAATCCTATAGGTATTACACCTGAAATAATTTATATTGGCTACTGACCTATTGATTATGGTTGTTAATTCTACCTCATTTTCCCAGTGCTGCTACCACTTTAGGCTTATTCTCACACTGTTTGAACTTTATATTTTGTAATTGTCAGTATACGTGATGTTAAATATATATCCTAGCCCACTGTAGTAAATCAATATATTAAATGGTACCTTTAGAAGAATCTCAATTCTCATTTTATGGCCATATTCTTATACAGATAAATTTGCTTTTTTGCCTAACTGGTTTTCCCCAACATTTTGAGCTGGAATCAGTTCTTCCCTTCGATTTATGTCTTAGATTATGTCAAAATGTAAGAATTGTATGTCTTGTGAAGCAGCTTCTGGGCACTGTATAAAGAGAGCTGCTGAGGGAAGGGGTGATGTTCTAGCAAAAAATGTCTTAAGTGCTTATGATTAACGCTTGCAGATACTGCACGTAAAAGGTGCAATGTGATTTTTGTTCTTTTTCTTTTTTTTTTCCTCCACAGGAGCTATTTTTGATGAATCTGCCAAAAAAGATGAGGAAGTTTTTCGAATGGCAGTTGCTGATCTCAACCAGAACGATGAAATCTTACAAACAGAGAAAATCACTTGTTCAGTGACATTTGTGGATGGCAACAATCCTTTCCAGGCAGTTCAAGAAGGTAGGACAACTCAAGAGATTTCCTGCTGTTGTTTCCTCAGTGGCATGCGAAATATTACCCTGATGGTTTCCTAGCTTTATGGAAATTTGTAATTTTTGTTGGCTTCTTTTTATATGAAATATCAAATAGTGCATTTAATTTTGGATTTAGTTGCTTTGGTTTGTGTTGGTTGTAGTGACTTATAGCTATAAAGTCAGGTTTATCCATTTTTTATGTAGAGACTGTTGAAATGTGATAAAGAAGTCAGATGCATTTTGTCTACATCTTTCCTCTTTTCTGGGCTTCTTGAAGTCACTGTCAAAATGGTGACTACTTACTACTACTTTTCAGTTTAATTTTGTGTGAGTACTGGCACTTTGTTGGCAAACGTAGGTTGCTGTGTGGATAACCTTTTTAGCCTGCACACCTGAAAAAGTTACATATTTTAAAGGAGGGATTAGAGATAACCTGATGACTCAGAAAGTTGCCTGTGTCCAATATGATTTTGTTCTCAGCCTGTCCTTTGTGTCATTCCATAATTATTGGACAAGGGATGACGACATCGCTTTGGGCTCCTCTGATAGTGGCAGGATGATAACAGAAAATAGTATTTGAAATCCCTCTGAGCTGGATTAGTAAATCACTGGTGTGACTGAGCAGTTCTCTGGAAAGACAGCTAGGAGAGGTCTTGAGAAATATGGGTTCAAATTTGGGGTTTAAGCATTTGCTATTTCTTTGCTGTTCTGGCACACTAACTTCTTCCTGAGATGCCAGAATTATTTATTGCAGGTATATTATTAACCTTTTCTTAACAACAAAAGTGAATTTTGATTATTTTCTATATCATCATTGGCTCTGCATTGACATGTGAGGTTTAAGGGAAATATGCAAATAGTTCCTCCAGTATTTGTGAAGGCAAAAGTTTGGCTTTAATGGACTATTGACAAGGTAATGCTAATGAAAGTCTTTAATGCCTATTTTGTTTTTTTACCAGTGACATTACTAATTATTGAGTATTTGGTAATTAGTAATTTTTTGTTCTGTTAAATTTTACAAATAGATAGATCTGTCATGAGAAGCATTGCAGTCTGTGCTTGATACGGCTGAAGTAGAAAAAGACATGATTTTGAAAGTGTTCCAATTAGAATCAATTCCATCACTTTTAATCTGAAAAGGCTAACACAGAAACTGTAACGACCTGATACTTTTAGATACTTTTAGAATTCAGAGAGGAAAATAAGTAAGTGAGCTCAATCTCTTCAAGATGCTTTCTAGATTGTTGTAGAAATTGGTATTTAAGTTGGGTTTGTTTTTTCTTTTTTTTTTTAAATCCAGGATGGATAATGTTAACTGGTGCTCTGTGCTTAGCGTTGATTAACACTAGAACTTAGCAATTAATTTCCTGTATCATTGTGGTCAAGTAGTTGCAAACTATTTAACAAAATTGTTTTAAGTACCATATTTATTTGTAACTTCAAGAAACTAGTAGTGTCTAGTAAATTAGAATGTTCTAAAGGAGTTAATGACCCAGTATTTCAATATTCAATTATTTTTGTCATTGTTGGAAGTATCGTTGTTGAAAGTGTAGTCAACATTTGAAATCTGAAGGGAGCTGATTTGACATAAATTTCATTACCATCTGTTGGGGGAGGTGAAAGGTCTGTTGGGACTTCAACATAAATATGACCATCAATATAAATATTGATGAGTTCAATAGTTTCCAGTAAAACCTGTTCCTTGTAAATACATGGCTACATGCCTAACAAATATCATAGTCCTTATCTTTTAAGTGCCCTGTGTTTTATTTGGAATAATCCAAGTGAAGAACAAAGGTTTTAATATTTTGCATATACATATCAGTGAAATTTTGATTGTTAAAATGTCTTGCCACAGTTTAATTTTGTTTTAACTGAACACAGGCAGAAGCTGCAATATTGTGTAATATTTCAGTTTCTTTGCACCAGCTTCTTGCCTTTCTCCTTTCCCCTGTATCTCTATATCACTGATCCCCTGCTCTTATTTGTATTTCTTGTAAGTTTTAGTAGCAGGGAAGGGGACCGCTCTAATTTGTGCCACATAGTACATAGTTTATAACTTGGACAAATGCCTAGAAAAAATGCACTGTATTAGACACTAGAAAAAAGTTCATTTAAACACTCAGGCCATTTCTGTCTTTTATTTGTAAAAGAAATACTAGAACAAGGCTAAATCTCATATTTTTCAATGTGTGACATTCAGTATCCTCAAACTTGCCCTTTTTGTGCATGTATGACCCTTTCCTTGGAATCCTAACACCACTGAGTCTGAGGTACTGTGGCCTCTCCTATCAGGCAGAGCGTTATGTTCAAAAAATATACTGTTTATTTAATTTACTATTTGTTTAGTTTAATTATTTTTTATATAAACTGCTTTAAGTTTACTTTGTTTTGAGTCACAATATCTGGGGTTTTTTAAGGTTTTGACTTTTTTTCTTAATGGATAAACTACAGAATATCCTTTAAAAACCCCAGCTTTTAATGCTTGGTGAAATGCTTATCTAAAGCATTAGATCCATAATAATAGCTTAAAATTAGTCTAAATTTGTCTAAAACCTGCCCTTTTCAGTGAACAGAAAAGAATAAAAATTTGCCTAGCATTGTAAATTTCAAAAAGCCAAGAAATCATGAGCAAATACCTCATGAAACAAGACATTAGGTGCAGAGTTATTTTTCATAATGATGCAATAATGGACAGCATGTATTATTTCTTTTATTTCACTTTATTAGTGAAATTAGTAAATAACATCCAAACAATGTAAACAGAAATACTTAGACACTTCATAATGATTTTGGGATGTAAAGATAAATAATTTGAGAGGATTACCAGCTGTGCAGTACTGTGTTCTTCCCTCTGAATATGTTTTTGTAACTTATTACAGTGCCCTTAAATGTCTTCCACTTATACTTCAGGGCATCTCATTAACAGCTCTGATTGGGGCGATGATCCTATAGCAAAGCTGAATGGTTTTATCCTAGAAGACCTGTGAATGACATGCCCCTTAATATCACTGGAAGTGCCCTCGGGGACAATTTATAGGCATGATCTAGTGCACAGAAACAGGAGGTGAAATTCTATAAGTTAGGGAAATTAAATCTTGCTTTTGGTGTGCATTGTGTCAGAAAGGGCCAACAGCAAGTGTGGTGCACGCCATGCCCTGTGGAAGCTGCAGCCCCGTTGCTCAGATGTGTCACAATGACACCTGTGGAAATGTCCTCCCTTCCTCCTCACAATATTAATAATACTCTTCTGTGTGGTGTCTCTCAAAATGTTTGTGTGATTGAGAGGAAGAATATTGTGATTGGGTTTCTTTATGCTGTGCCCATGTTGAGTTCCACAAAGCAAAAGCAGAAACTTAAGTTTTCTTTGTATATAGATATTGAAACAAGTAGGAATAGTCAGTTTTTGCATGGTAACAAGTCAGTAATTTAGCACTATGAAACAAGGAATTATGATCCAGATATATATTATTAGCACTAGTATGTATTACTATAACCTTGACTTCTCTTCCTGTGAGACTCCAATTTACAGCAGTATTTAAATATGGGTGGGACAGGCCTTCAAGAGTGTTTGAGTTCTACATATATTTAAATGGTAATTTAAAAAAAAAAAAGTCATGTTTCTATATGTATCTTTTCAGTGGACTGTTTTCTCTTGCACTGGGAAATTTGGTTGAAATAAGTGCAATACCTTTTTTCTCGTTTGTCAGAAAATCACTCTGTTCTCTTATCTTTCAGTTACTTTTATTATGCTTGTGCTTACTTCAATATGCTAATAATTAAAGCTTTAATTTTATGGTTCAGAGCCTGCTATTTCCTCCAATCCTTAATTTATCATCAATATGACCATACAGTAGCTGAATGGCTGATATAAAATGTGTGATGGCCTTTGTACTTTTGTGGCAAGTGGAGGGAAGCGGTGGCTCTGGTAGCTTGAACCAGAGGTGATACTTTGGCTCGTGCTGATCCGTGTCCCTGGGCAGCACAGTTTGTACAGCCCTCATGCTGCCAATTTCCACTTGCACTCCGAGAGTTATGGAGCAACCTCTGCAGGAGTTTGCAGTGCTTGAGGCATCCACAGCATCTGGAAGGTAGTCAGAGCTCGGCCAAGGATGTGTGTTGTCCTTGGAGATCCATTGGCAGTGTTTTAACCTCATGGCAAACACTTTCTTTGCGTTTAGTGCTGATTGTTTTTTTCTTTTAAATCTTACTCCTTTCTCCTGCCTCCTTTTTTTAATCTTTCGACAATATCACATTTTACCTATCTTGAATAATAACTCTATAGTAATCTCATGTTTTCTTCTCTAGATTATCTATAGCAAGTGACAAATAGATCTGACTGATGCTGCTTGAAATTAACTTTGTTGGACACGTTTTCCTATTGCAGTTGCATATATGTGAGGCTTCTTTGTATTTTTTTTTTTTTTCTAATCCAACCTTTTTGTCATTCAGGGTAGTCACCAGAGTATGCTTACAGACACCAACTCAAGCCTTCGTAATGGCTTTTGAAAGCTTATTGTGATCAGTGAAGTAAATAAGGCAGTGAGTCATAACTAAATGGGATTCAGCTGTAGAGTAACAGAGGTTTGTAGGGCAGCAATATGTATGAAGGTCACATGCAGGATTTTATTCAAGCAAAGTTTTATGGTCAGAAATTACAACCTGATGGATACATCTGCTTTGGCCTTTGGGACTAGATGAGTGTAATAAGATTGTCCTTTCCCATTTCTCTGCTCACTGTAGAAATCTGTTTAAATCCACAGATTTCATGGACTGCTAAACTTTGTTTCACTTTGTGTCACTTATTTCTTCCTATTTCTCAGCCTTCCTTGTGCTGTTTTAACGTGTAACCAGTCCATGTTCAGTTTGAGATTAAACCTTTACAGGGTTGAACTTCTTCACTGCTCCTCCATTTCACTTCTGATTTGCTTTTTATTTCCCAATAAAATGGATTTTGATGCGAAAAGATATAGTGAGGAGGAAGAAAATCAAGCAGGATTTGAGCTATGAAAAGTCAAGGGAGAAGAGAAGCGTTTCAGTAGTGATGCAAAACTCCTTTGTAAAATCAGAAAATGTTGGAAGTGCTTGCAGTTGCAAATTGCTTGTATCATGAGCACTTCAGAAAGTACGGTAGGAAATTTTTGGAATTACCTGTCCTCTGTGCTTTCTCATAATGGACCAGCAGTTGTAGCACTTTGCCCTGTTCTCCAAGTGCTGGGTGAGGAGCCTCCTATTCTTACACAGGCTTTATTCTCCATTAAGTCCTTCTAATCCCACAAAATCAATCAGATCTCCAATTTGCATAAATGTACCATGGGAGTCCAAGTGTTGACAGCTTAAGCAAAAAGATCTTGCTACACTGGTGATGACATCCTAACAGTTGGGAAGGAAGTGGTTGCATGGGAGAAGGGAGGAATGAGCACTGATGGAACCAGAAAAGGGACATGAAATAGAGGCTTAGTTGAGGATGAGCAGGATGCACATTTAACACATTTTCAGCAACAATTTCAAAGCTTTTGTGACCTTTCTTTGCTCGGAAGTAATCCACTCAGAGCATACTGCAGGCTGTAAAAGGAGGTCAGATTTATCCTCAGAAAGGTCTCCCAGATACAGTAACTGCAAGACATCCTCATCATTCTCCAGCCTTTGGATTTCGAGCCCCAATGTTTTCTAGTTCCTAATTCTTTCTGTAGTAATGTTTTCTGCGATTGTGAGACCACTTCCATCATCTTTGTTTCCAGTTTGAAAGCAAACTGGCAGCTGTAAGCTGCACTAGACTTTCAGATACTTGAAGATAAAAAAATCATTTATATTCAGGTCCAAAAAATTCCCCTAAATCCACATAAATTAAATGTCTAAAAAAAGAAATTAAAAAAAAATCAGTCTATTAAGACTGCCTTTTTTCAGGATAGTTTAAACAATGTGAGAAATTAAGCTATAGATACTGTGGTGGTTGAAGAGCCTTCTCTGCAGTAGGCTTTCCAAAGAGGGGAGCCAAGAGGCTCACTACAGTGCAGACCAGCGCAAGATCCTGCCATCCTTTAGGTGCCGTTATCCACTTTGTCTCCCAGAGTACCTAAACCCCGTTGAGTGTACACTTGATGAATGTTGCATGTCTTGGTTGTGGTTTAAGGCAAGTATATTGGTGTTTCTATGGAAACCACTTCTCTTCAGCTGACCGGGAGACCCAGCCGCATCTCCCGTTACACTTGGCTTCATTGCAGCGTTCAAATGCAACGCTGTGACTGAAGGTGTTTACGTAGGGCTACCTATCAAACCGAGGACTTGGGTTTTCAGAGTTTGCATTACCTACCACACTACCTTTCTGTGGTCTCTGTTTCTCCTCCTGCTTTCTCATGACTTGAAAACAGCAGCAGTGATTTTCCTAACACTGATGCCATTTACCATTGTCCATTGTCAAACTTTGGCTCGACTTAATTTTTATGGCAGATTTTAATATTTGTTATCAGAGCTTCCACTTTCAAATGACAGGCAGGAATTTTTATAGGCTTGAAAGAATTTCTTTCCGAGACTGTTGCTTGAAAAGCTGTGACTGTGAGACTATTAACCTCTAACCCCTTTTAAGAAAGGTGGATCAAATAAATGAATAAATAACTGGACAAGTGTGATGCCTTTTGATGGCGAGGTGCAGAGTGAATTTTATCACATTACTGTAGGAATAGCTGGACAGGATGCATTCTGCAGTACTTACAGTTTAAATCTAGGTTGGATAATTTCTGATTTTGCAATAGGCATATTTCCACTTGCAGTTCACAAGCGTTTTCATACATTAAACACGGAGCTTCAGTTTGCTGTGTTAATGTACTCTGACGTGCTGCTGGGGGTTTACTTTTAAGAGAGCTATGCAGATTGTGATGTGATTAAATAATATCAGTAGTACGTTTAAACGTTTAAAGCCACTGTGCCTGGAGGTTTTTGGGGTATTTTAACAATCAGAAGCATAGGGACAAAGCAAATGAGAGAGGCTTCATCTTCCTAGATGCCAATTATTTAACTAGCACCCTGGGCTATCAGTCCCCCAAAGTAATCTCCTTAAATAAGTAATGGACACCCTATCTGGGTTTCCTTCTCATCTTTTTGTGAAGCAATGTCCATTGAAATCACTACAGCAGTCAATCATCGCTGTCCAGCAAGACATGTATATTCCCAGACAGGCCTCCCAGCCTGCAAGCTTGCAGCAGGTTGTAGCAACTACCAAGCGATGAACTGCTGCATTCAGCTGTTTTCTGCTCTGTGGAGTCCTCTTGAGTCCTCTCATAATGTTAATTGGAGATTTTGCTTTTGTTTCTCCTGGCTAAATTCTATGAATTAAGTGAAAGTCACCAGGTCCTTGTTTCACCATACAGTTTATTTGCAAACATGGATCTGACCCCTTACAGATCCGTGTTTGCTGTATCTCTCTATATCAGTGCTTGTCTAAAATTCAATAGGAGTAATTAATTTTAATTAATTTATTTCATAATTTAATTCTCCCCTTTGAGCCTTCCTTGCACTTCTTCCTTCTCGTTTCAAAAATATTTTGTTTCATTTGCAAGCTGGTTTTGTTATAATCTGTTAGCTCTTTGGGCACTGTATTCTTAGTAAGTACAACAGTCTGTATTTGAGGAAATTGCGTATTTGTGCGCTGCAAATAATTTTATACGTACTCCCCTATCTCTCTCTCTCTTTTTCTCTCTCTGTATAATCAGAGACAAAGTGTACTTTATGGAGGACAGTAGTGTTTTAAAATCTAATTTTGGTAATGAGGAAATGAGCCATGACAACTCTGGAGGTGAAGCCTGAAGTGAATTATGAAGGTCATTCTCTTAGATGGGGAAATTAATTATATTTTAGCTTGGTTCCCTCTTACTTAGACCCTTTATATTGTACACTACCAAGTAATTTTGACTAAATATTAATTTATGAAAAATTATCTGAGCAAAAGAGTGCAGTTACAAGGACAGATTTTCAAACTAGGAAGAGTTTTATTAAAACACTAATCATATCGGAAAACCGTAACCTTTCGTGTTATCTTTTTGAAAGGATGTCTGCTGTGGGATTTTAATGCTCATTCGTTTTGACTATTGGTGGGCCTTTAGCTTCTGTGATTACAGGCTCTTCTGAAACTTATTTTCCCCCTTAAAATCCAATCTTTTGAAATTCTTCATTGTGTAGTCTGAAAGAATATTGAAGTGAGCCAAGCCATTCTGAGGGATGCAGCCACCAAGTGCAGCACTTGCAGAGGGCAGATGAAACAGGTAGTGTTGATGGTAATTAAAAAACATTTACTCTGAGCCTGGAATAGATATGGGACTCTTGCAGTGCCTTTCATGTTCTGTTGATACACAAGTGGGAGTTTGGGCTTGGGATCTTTATGTAAGGGTATAAAGAATTAACACATGGGGCTTAACTTGATGTGGAAATTAAGCACCTGCTTAAAGGCTTTCCTGAGCAGGGATTACTTAAGCAATCCCAAATCAGTGACTTAATTTTCTTTGGCAGCTGGTATTCATTATTTTGTTTACTTTAAGGGCTTATTGTCTCCAGAAACGTATAGATCTTTGCAGCATTTTCACATCCTGCACCTCTGGATGTCTGAATGTACCAGGTGGCTGTAGCTCCTCTGATATTGCTAGAAGCAGAAAATGTTGCTGCAGGTCACAACTGTGCCTTGTGATATCTGGAAAAAAGTTTGAAATCACAATGAGTCTTCCAGAGTGCCAGGCCACAAAACACAGCTAAATAAGTAAAAGCCTACAGAGGTTTGGCTTCTGACACTGTTTCACAACAAGAGGGTTATGATGTACCGGGCTTGGTCAGCAGAGTACCAGAGAGCTGTACTCAGAAATTGCAGTTTCATGTTACAGGCAAACAATTTATGTTCCTCCCATCCCTTCGTGACCTGGTGCAGGAAAGGAAGCCAGCAAGAAGCTCCTTTATTTTTCAAAAATATTATGGCTCTTTAGTAGCATGCTGTGGCTCAGTGGCAAGCCCTGTGATAGCCAGCCCTTGCTAAGGGCACAGGAAGGGAGTGTGAACTCCCCCTTCCAGGTGCAGCCAGATGTTGGACCAGCTTGCTGTAATGTTGGATGCCAGAAACTGAAAGTAAATGATTATAAGGTGTCAAATACAGAAAAAAACAGCTGCCCTAAGCAAGGAGACTTTTGCACTTATGAAATGCCATTTCAGTGAAAAGAGGTACCGAAACTTTGTTTCCTGAACAGAGGAGATGAATGTTTTGAGAAAATAAAATCCATTCAGGCTTACCAGGAATAAAAAGAAAATTTTTTTAAAAAAATGCCTAGGTTGTAACAGTTAACATTCTCTCTAGTGCATGCAATCTGAAGAGTGAGGTGATGCAACATAGGGACTTGTCAAGACATTTGTAAAAAGGTTCATTAGTTCTGCTTAAAACATGAAATTTGAGTTTTTCTTGAGGTCTTTGCTAATCCTAATTTTCTGAAAGTAGAAAGCAAGGGGGAGAAAATGGGTATAGATGAATGAATAATGCAACTTTTATTTGGCTATCTTGCCTTTAAATGTTTTTCATTCTTAATTTGGCACTGGTGGATCAAATGCTGAGCCAAAATCATATTCTTTTTTGTGCTTGGCTGGTTGAGTTCCACACATTGTGAAGTAGAAACTGGTTCCTGTGGTGAGTGCAGGAGAGAGTCTAGAGATACCTGTGAATCATAGGAATAAGGGGCACCTAGCTCAGTTGGGTTAGCCCAACACAGTGCCTGGATTTCAAATAGAAATAACTGAGTGTAAAACAAGCCTCTGAAAACAGTAACTCAAGAAAATGTTTTCAAGTAATGTTCTTTGCTGTCTTAGTTTACCTGGCACTAAAAGATGTATTGTTCTACCTTATCTTTATATTTAAGAAAACCCCAAACAATCAAAACCCAAGAAAAACCTATACAGAAGAACATTTTCTGTATTCCAGGAAGAAAGACGTTTCTTTGCACTCTTTGTTAGTAACAACTACCTCTTTCTTAATACGAAAATAGTATCTTTCAATAACAGATAATAGCATTATATTGAGAGTTACTAGGAATTCTATAGTTGGGATGTTTTTCCATTGAATTTCATTATTTGGAGGGTTAACATTTTAAAAGGTCAGCATCCAGGCAAGCTCCATGCACAGTTATTGAGTGTCTCTATAAGTCCCACTCAAGTCACAATTTTTTGGCAAAAAATAGATTTGTTTTTCAATATTTCTCAATTCTACCATGGAGAATTTCTCTAAGAGTGTTTTGTTTCTTTCCCTCTGCATAGTACTTGTGCTTCAAACTCTATTAATAAATTTTATTGTGAAGGTTCGTTGTTTTTTGTTTTGTTTTGTTTTTGGCAGAAGGAAGAATAAGCAGTCATAATTCATGCAAAGTACTGCTTAAACCTTCTGTCAGCTGAGATTTTAGATCAGTAAGAGTTGTTTGAGTTTAGTTCTGATTCTTCACAGACAGAATTCTAAAAAAACCAATTTGACAGGTTATGGTATGTTCCATAGCATCAAAATTCTCAAGAATTGGTTTCTGCATATAAAAACCCATTGTGGTGTAACAAATGGGGCTGGCTATGGCTTGTCTTGGTTCGTCTTCCTTTCAATCAACTTAGCAAGAAAGCTGTTTTAACACACTTGTTTTAGCAAGTTCTGTAATCCTAAGATTCCTTGGAATTTGGGCACAACCTGTTTCAAAACTCTGATCACTTTTTAAACCAAAATGTACCTGTTAAGTATAGTTGGTTGTGCCAAGATCACAACTCAAGGTTTTCTAAGTCAAACTTTTGTGTCAAGTCCTTAAACTAGGTTGGCCCACATAACGCATTTGCCAGTTCACATATATTTCTCATCATTGTGTTTTTGGGTTTTTTGGCTGTTCAGACATTCACATGCAGTCTAACTTGATGAGAAAGTTAGAAACGTCTATGTGTCAGTAGATGTTCCTTGTGCAAGCTGCAGGGGGTACAGGTAGTGAATGTACTGGCTCGCCTTCCGTTCCTAGCCAGAAGTGACTCTGGAGGAGCGCAGGTGGTTTCTGGAGCCTCCTTTGGCAACTCCTGATACTCGAGCTCTGATGTGAAATTTGCCTCAAAGAAGAGTTTTGGACTTTCTTCTTTATGTAGTACAATGTCACTTGCTGCTACAATTGGGATGACTTTGAAAGACATGACCCCTTGATCTAACCTATCAGCAAGTTCATGTTCTGTGGTATTTGTGAGGAATGGCCCTTGAAAAAAAATCATCTCAAAGTGGAAATGGGCAGCGAAAATCAGCAGCTTCCAAAAGCATGGGAAAGGTACAGTCCTTTCTACACTCTTTCTTAAAATCAAGGACATTTGTAAAATTAGTTACAAATCACTGTATTAGTTTTTAAACTTCAAGTTTTTTTCTGGTGCTTCTACCTAAATGATAAGAAGAAAGTTTTGTTATTTTACAATATTTGTTTGTTACCTTAAAAATTGTTACCTTATAAGATCTGGTCCCATGTATCTTCTATCAGGGAGTTTTAAATTCCAGGTTTTTCTTTCATCACTTTTTTTGTTACTTGGCATTTTTGAAATCTGTTTTCCTATGTGTTTGTGCTCTGTGCCTTCAGTTTGTGCACTTTGTGCCTTTATAGACAATATTTTGGTACTGCAAAAGGTGTTCATGAGGAAAAGCTTGATGTGAAGAAATACGGTGCAAAGTTGCACTTCCCTCTTGCATTAACGGGAAGGGGATTTAAGGAGAAAGGCTAAACTTTTCTTCCAACCACCAGCAGTAATAGTGACTTGGAAGTTTGTCCCCTTTTATTTTTCGTTTGTATTAATGTTTAATTCAAGGACCAACTCATGTAGAACCCTCCTCATTGTCTATTCATTGGTTTCAGAGGTTGGACTTGATGATCCTTGTGGATCCCTTCCAACTTGGAATATTCTGTGATTTTTTTTTTTATCTGAAACTGGAGAAGTAATTTATTTTGCAACATGAAAAAAAAGTGATTTCAAAAGTATCTGTGGATGAGTGATTTCCTTTGATAATGAAAAGCAGAATTTTGAGTAGTTTTCTTTCATGGGAATTCTTCTTGTATTGCTAAACTATAGCATCTTCCTCCATAAAAAGCTTCTAGAGAACTACTTGAGCTTTTCTTTAAGGGATGACCTTTTCATTCTTCCCCCCTTGCTTCATCTATTCTTTTTGGTTGTTTCTGGATGATCATTGCTTATATCTGGAAGTGCTTGTTGTATCTGCCCATTTTTGATGATATGGTTACATAAGAATCGAGAACAAAAGTACTTGTCTTTATCTGACTTTATGAAAACCACAAATTCTTGACTAAATTACCTCTGAAAATCTAGTATGACTACTAGTGCTTGGAAGCATCAGGCTCAGCAAATCTTTCTGATAACTTGAGTGTGATCAGTTATGTACAATAGCAGGTTGGAAAACATTCCATGTAAAAAAATCCGTGGGCTCAACAATGTGTCTGTTACAGTGATTTTATTCGAAGTGAAGGCTGAAACTAGAAACAAAATAGGATTAACATAGATACTAGTTTGCTGTAGTAGTTTGCTGTAGTATTCTGTGTGTTTTGCAAAATTACCTTGCTGCGTGGTGGTTGTCACTTCGCTGAAGAATTAATTTCAAACTTAAACTCAAATTCTTTACAAGGCAAAGGGGTGTTCAATCTTAGTAAAAGTATTTAAAATATAGGAAATGGAAGAAAGGTCGGTCCAAGAGCAATAGAAGCAATGTAGGAAATTAGACAAACTGATATAATATTTTTTCTCACAAATTGACAAGCTGCAGTATGCCACTGATGCATAGGAAAATAGTTAGGGATGGTAAACAGCGAAGCATGTGGAAGTAACATTTGAAGATTTGTTCATGTCTTTCCAAACGTGATGGATACGTGTGTTGGAATGCAGTGGTGTTAAGACTTGAGATTTTGATAAACTGTCCAAAGGACAAATGCAAACAGTTTATAGGCCCTTTTAAAATGCTTTTTCTAGTAGATGTAGAAGCCAATAAACAAAAATATAGGTATTTATTGACTGTATCACAATAATAATATCTTGAAGACCACTTTCTCTGCACCCTTGTAGTATTTTGAATGTTGCTGGTGATACGGAGCCACTTAGGAAGCAGCACAAGTTTCATTGCAAGACTCGCATTACTTACATAGGAGGACTTGAACGTTTTTGAGGCACAAACATACTTGAAGCAAAGTATCTTTTAATGTAATTTTTGGTGAGATGTCTGCATCTCAGGAGAGCTCTACTCAGCTGCAGGATTACAGAGTAAATGAAAGTTCTTATCTAGGAAATCATTGCTTTCTTCAGCTTTTTTAATTGCTCTGTTCCTTGAGGTAAGTTAGGATGGCTATTTTGGTTTCAAAGGGTAAGTGTAAGTCTTTACAATCATACTGCTCTTCAGACTTGACAGACTTGGAGAACTTTGGAAGTATTGGGGTGACTATGCATGGCTACTGTTGGGGTTAGCACACTTTTTGATTAAGTCTAAAGAGTCATTAGTCCTAAATATTAAGTCATTAGTTCTAAATAGTTACCTCCTGGAGAGAGATGTTATCTATAAAAAATATGGAAAAGCTAGAGAAACACTCTTACATACCAAAAAAACTGTGTTTCTTTTTGGAGTGTGGAGAAGAAAGGATTGCAGCCTCTGAGGGCCTCAGTTGTGACGCACAGAAGAACTTATGCAAAATTAACCACATTTATTTTAACTGTAAATATTTATCAAGCAAGAGTAAATTATATCATCCCAAGGTCTAAAAATGTATTTGTTTGTCTTGCTCCTTTGTAATGGGAAATGACAAAAACCTTTAGAAAAATATTAAATGCACCTGCTTGTCATGAGTTGAAAAATTTTCATCTAGTGTGCCTGACTAATCCAGGATCTCTTTTTTCTTTTATTTTTTTCCCCTCTCTCTCAATTTCTATTGAGGGCTCTCAAATTCTGTTAAAAGAGTTGAAAAGCTAGCTCCCATGGGGTTGGGTTATACTCTTTTAATTGGTGTATAGATCACAGAAAGAGGTGTGAAGGGTTTAAGCCTAAATCTCTAGGTCTCACTTTCAAAATAGAAATTGAGTAGAAAGCCATACCGTAACCTCTGTTGGACTTAGCAGAAATCCTGAACATTGATATTGCAAGAAAGGGACAGGTTTGAATTTTTCAGCTAATATAAAGGATCTGAAGATATGTCTTTAAATCAGCCGTGTCTATAAATTCTTGATATTTTTATAACCTGCAATGCATTAATGGAAAAGCAAGTACCACAATTAGGAAAAAAGAAGAGTTTTAGGTAGAGATATGTGTGGATATGTACTGAATATTAACTGGTGATAAAATTGGTATTGTTACCAAGGCTACAAGAGTATACATGATGTTATCTTCAAATGCATCAGTAATTTTTTCTGTTAAACCTATCATTGTAGCAGCAACTTGAGCATTTGAAATAGACATTTCCCAAAGCTTTACCTGGCATGAAAATCACTTGGCAGATGTATCTGCATGCAGAGTCATTACATCTGGCAGCTGGAATATATATCTGGGTAGAATAGATTACAGTTTTGGAAATATCAAACTTTTGGAAAAGTAAAACATGATTCCCTGGTTTTCTATTATACTTGGATGATAGTCAACTTTGAAATGTTTACCTTCTTCTGGTAGCTTGTCTGTAAACTCTTAGATGTCACTCACTGTCTGCAATCTGATTATTTTCTAAAATATTTATCTACAGATTCATCTAATCTAATGATAATAATATAATTTTGGATCTTGACTCTTACTATAGAAGTACCTGGAGCATAAATATTTAAATGGTCTTCTTTCTGAGGTTTACCTTTGCTGCTTCCAGGCTGCCTCTTGAAATAGTTGAATCACTTTTTGTCTCTCTGCTGACTGTGTTCTGGACATCACTAAATTTGGAAGGAGCGCATGGTCCTTGGCTGGGCTCCCTGTGGCAGATCTCCTCATTTCGGATCTGCAGGGCTCTGGTCATATGGACTAGTACAAGACATTTACACTGGGCTGAAGGGGGTTGAAGGTTACTTTGTACACAGAGAAATTTATTTGGATTAAGCTAGGATATGAATTAAAAGAGAAAGAACTATATCTGGTCTAATCTTAAGAATTGCTATTTTGGAACACATTTCTATGCAGGTAGAACCTAAGCTGTTCAAATCTCAGATCACCTGAGACAACGTTTCACCATAATGTGTAGGAGATCATAGAAAATAATCTTTTAAAGTTTTAGGACACAATGCTTTGATTTTTCTTATTGCTTAATATTTTCATGTGTGTAAACAACGTCTCTAGTTTGGAGAAGATGGAAGAAGAGGGTTAGGAGGGAGCAGAAGAAAATTTCATAGTGCTCCTTGGCATGGAATTTTCCTGTCTTTTTGTTTAGTGCTTTACTTTTTTCTCTACCTGTACAACATGAGGTTTTGATCAGCATTTAGTTTTCTGCAAAATAAGAAACTTAGATTTCATTACAGACAAGCTGTCTAGCGAGCTTACCTAGCAGCAGTTCTGGGCATAGCTGCCATTTCATGCAGTCTTGCCCCTCCAGGTAAATAGCAGTTGATACAAAGACTTAAGTTGGAATTTTCCAGAATATGTCATAAAACATGTATTTCCCCGTAAGTGTACCTGCACTTTAGCTCAGCCATTTACAGTTATCAGAATCGTTGGTACCAATTATATAACCTATTCTCTGAGTCTCTATAATTTTTCATTATTCTTTGTGTGGTTGAAACTGCTGTGAGAGCCCTGTAGTTTATTGGGTCACCCTCCTTCAGTATTTCACAAGTAAAGTTTTTAGTGTTGCAGAAAATCTCCACTATTTCAATCTTTATTTTAAAAATTAGTACCAGCATATTAGCAATTATCTCCTCGGCTAACTTTTAGTATTCTTGGATCATAGACACTTAGTTTCACTAATTTGGAAAAATTTGTCCTTACTGAATGAGATTTGTTTCCACAAAATGATAGAAACCTATACTGAAGATACATCCTTTTAGGAATGGTAGTGCTGTTTTTTCCTGTCTCTCCTTGGAACAACAAGCAGCCCAGCCTTTTTCTTGGACTTACAACATCAGTAGTGGGGCTGTTCTGAATGTCTGTCCCCATGGCATGATGATGATCCGTCAGTAATAGCAAGGCTGATAGTGCAATGCAGATGTTCAAGTAGGAGAGAAATTTTCCCCAGACTGAGTGAATACCATTTGCCATTGGCAAGTTTTGGAAGCTCCTGTGAGTAATTTAGAATAATGTGTGTTGTCAAAGGATTGAAGAACCCAGCGACATAGGGTAGAGGGGAGGTTTCAGATGGTGATAATTGTTATCGCTAGAAGGGCACTGTACCCAAGCAGCAAGAATTAAACATCCCTGAGCATCCTGAATTTTTTCTTTGCATTTACTCCCTTCCTCTGGCATCACATTCTGGTTGTTTTCAATAGCTGTATAAACAAATTAAATCTGTTTATTCCAACTAAAACTCTGAATACAGAGTAGCCAAGCCCAAGTTTATTGCCTGATTCACCTTTTGCTCCTTGCTCCGCATTATTGTAAGAGGGCAAGAGAGCTTCGTGTTTTATTCAGTTAATACAATGTATATGTAATTTGCATTTTTACTCTTTTCAAAGGTGAAAGATAACAACATTGGCAGCACTGAACATGGTAATTTAATTGGTTGTAGGGTAATAATAGGGTTTTCAGAAATGGTTTCATGGGGAAATCTTGCAGAGCCTTAAGCAAGTGCGCCAGTCAGAAGCTCACCTGTGCTGAACTGCCACACACCCACAATGTAGCAGGGAGTCACAACTGGGCAGCTGTCTCAGTGTTGCCTCTTAATTTAATTTCGAATGTCTGCAGGAGAAACAAAACCTAAAGGGATGAATAGATGCAACCAAGGCATACTAAACACTGCTGAATGCGTTCCTTAATTTCTCTGCCACTGGGAATAGTTGGGGTTATAATTTTACTTGTGTACTGAGGAAATGAAGGAACAAAAAAATGGTGTGTATTAAAAGGGAGCATATAAAGTTTGTGATAGTGAAATTTATCTGTCCTAATTCAATGTCTGCCTGCAGGATCTGGGCTTCTAAAGCAGTATTTTTTATATGTGTGGATTTTGTGTTATGAAAGTTGCACAAAAGAATAGAACAGGAATATCCCAGGATTTTTGATGGCTGGTGTATGCTTTTTGTTACATTGTTTTCAACTCAGGGAGGGGACAATTCTATCAAGCAAAAGGATCTGCATTGTCCAAATTAGATACTAAGGTGATAGTGCTTTCAGCCAGCTATTAAATATCCAAAACTTTCTATCTGAGTGCAAACTCAGAAAGAAACATCTCTTTAATCAAATTAAAGTTGGTCCAAACAGGTTATTTATCTGTAGTACGTGATTGTACCGTTTGTGTTTTATCAAGCTGTTGCTATCAAGATAGATTTAACAAAAAGTACTAGGTACTGTTTTTTATAGTGTTTCTTAAATATGGCTGCATGTTGGCTTTTTTATGCTACTTATAACATAGGTGGTAGATGTTAGACTGTTTCCTCAAAAAGGTGTATGTCAGCAAAGCTGGTGTCCTGGTACTGAACTACAGACACACAGAGGGACTATTTATACTTTCCTCTTCGAAGCCTGTTCCTACATCTTCATTCCAATTCCTTGTCTGACGAGCACCTAATATACATCTTTTACTGTTTTCTTATTTTCTCTAGAGCTGCTTTTTTAGAATTTTATTTCTTTTGAAGTGTTCCTGAAATGCAAGAATTTGTTGAGGTGAAGGCACAACATTGATGTGGATAGCCAAAGTGTCTAAACCATGATTTTTGACCTGCATTTTCCGAAGATTACTCTCCTGCCTGTTCCTACATGTTTTTTACTATTTTTATCCTTCTGGTGTATTTTTTACCATTTGGAAGCCAGAATTATGAACATACTTGTTATTGCTTATCTGAAGATGTTCTGTACGATGTGCAGGAGCCTAGCATTTTGTCCATTAACCTTCTCCTTTTTAGACAGATTTTAGCTTGCAAAACTCTGGACTTTTCTTGACATAAAAATCACCAAAAAAAAAACCCCAAACAACCAAAAAAACCTGAAAAGGTGGATTTGTTGTGATTCACCAGATCAAATATCCTTGCACCTCCTACCTTCCTCCTGTAAGCCAAAATACACGCATAGACTGGGACAGTGGATGATTTCATTGAAAACACCAATTTAAAACTACATCATAATAGTTTCAACAGCATTAAGCTGTAGTATTTGTAAGCAGTTTAACCCTGTATGAATTATTATTTGAAGGTAATTAATTACAAGCTGCTGTTCAGTTGATGGCAACATGCCAAGAAAGCACTCGGAGGCCTCCGTGTTCATCTATCTGTTGTCGGGATTTAAGTGTTTCGCTTTAGAGCAGAAAACTTCAAAGAAACTTTTCTGCCAAGTTCTTTCAATTATTCTTTCTATTAATGAAATGCAGATTTTCAGCATCATATTTAAAGTCTAGATTAAGATAGAGAGGGAGGAGATAAAATTGATTGGGAATTGTATTAGGACTGCTGTGTCATCCCACTTCCTAGCAATCATTAAAATTATTACTGTAGGTACATTGGTAATTAACTCCAATAAAAGTTGTCTCCAGTTGTATCTGTTAGTGAAGTCACTGGTCTCTCTTGAAAGTTACTTAATGCTTTACTGCCTGTTCAGTTATAATTTCTGCCCATCACTTTTCTTTTTCTTTCCTCCAAGAATATTTGTCTTTGCAAGACACTGTCGCACAGTGTAATATGGTTCTTTTTCCTACTAAGAAGTTACAAGGCCTGCTGCAAATTGCATTATTACAGCGTATGCAGTGCAATTACCTATTTAAAAATAGGAAGAGAAGAATCAAGGGAGAGCAAATTTATTTTCATTACTCTTATGCTATTTGACACTTGTAATTTTTTATGTGATGAACTAGTGCTTTCAGATGAAGAGCAGTCAGAGTCTTTAATTCTTTTGTGTGAACTGCAATGCAGTATTCTGAAGGAATAGCAGGATGCTTCACCAAGTAACTTCAAAACACAAGTGATAACATCCTCCAGCAGCTCCTGTATAGCACTGGGAGCCCTGGGAAGAGCATGTGTGGGCCAAATTGGCACACAATCCCAAAAGAAGCAATTGTGGCAATTTTACTCCAGGGTTGACAGGTACAGCACTGCTTTAAATATGCCTTTCTGTTATTTTTAATTTTACTGTACAAGAGGCCTGAAGGATACCATGTAGATATAGTTAAACGCTTAAAGAAAGGGGTTTCTGTATTTCTGTATTTATAATTAAAGACTCATTTCTGGTCTGAAGCTTTGGTTTATAAAATGGCATTAGTGGATGTCATGATCATGTTTAAAACAAGCAGCAGACTTCTACACAGCCCTGTACAATGGGGTTTGGTTTTGGTTTTTTTTTGCAAAGGCAGCCACTGTTAGGCTCTTTCATCTGTGGTACAGGTTTTTTCTTGTGAGATTGCACTGCTTAGTTATAACCAAAGAGCTCTATGATTAATTGTCTAGGTGAAAATGCAGTTTTACAGGAGATTTTATCATCTGGAAACATTTTTACAAATAAATGCTGTAAGGTCTCAAGCAAGAGCCCTTAAAACAAATTTTATTAAAAAAACTGTAATGTCTAGAGAGACCATATCTTTGAAGCTGTCCAGATAATCTTGGCACAGAATAATTTCTTGTCTTTTTGTTCCTTATTTTATTTATGTGTTTTTGTTCAAAATATGAGCATATATTTATGCTCCATGATGTATATAAATAAAATGTGGGTTTACAACAGTTAGCAGGCTTAGCAAACACTTGGCAGTCTTTGATATGTATACAAAGACATTATATACTATATATTGTACATCAGTAGTGCTTTAACCCATTTTTCCAGCAAAGACTTACTTTACGTATGTTAATGGGCCAAACTGGAAAATGAGAACTGATGGGATGAAGAGGAGAGAAAAGGGCATTCAGCTTGTTGGCTTTGATGAACAGCAAATGACAACAGGCTGGCTCCGAGAGGAGGGAGTTCCTAGTTTCTTCCTGTGGTAGTAGGTTTTGCTCCATTGGTGCTTGCAGTTCATTGCAGTGTGGTTTTGTATCTGAAAAGTCACAGAAATGTCCAAAACTTGTTCACCTAGGTAACTTCGAAACTAATTTGGACTATTTCAACATAGAGTAGAAGGCATTTATTTATTTCCATATGGAATTGTAGGATATGAGATGAGAATTTCCAATCTGAGGAATAGTTCTACTGTGTGTTAGCTGTAGATCCATAAAACAAATAAACCTCACAGCCCTGGGAAAGAACTGAACCCAAAGCTTGAGATATATAGCAACCTTCTGTGAGTGACTGACATTCAGGATATCATTAAATGCAGGCAGCTTTGTGTTACTTCACTCTCCCAGTGCCACAGTTTTGGACTAGAGGGACATATTTTATGACACCTTCTCGCCTCGTGCAACTCCTACATGGAAGGAACTGCTGTTTCCTTTCATCTCAGCACTTCATTCATTGTTCTATCTGGTTCTAAGAAGAATTTACGTTCAACTTGGTACACACATACCTGGCAGTACAGGGTATCTGACATCTGAAGGTACAAAGGGTTGCTGGAAACTGAAAAGGTCCCTGATATTCTCCATATAGGGAGAGAGAAGGGGAGAAAAGAGCTATGACGTAAGTATTCCTGCAGACTATTGCAAGGAATGGAGGAAGTATTGGCATCCAGATGACTTGATTCCAGCAATGGAAGGAAAAGAAGATATAAAATTGTGACCCATAAGAAACTCTAAGAATTCTTACTATATTTCCATTTTCAAAATCTACAAGTAATGTCTTTCTTTCCCCCACTAGAGTATAAATGTCCAATGTCCTGACATAGGTACTTGTCATGCTGCTGAAATTGGCATTACTGGGAAGGAGGTAAACTTTGTACACCATCAAACCAATGCATTGCTAAATCAATAACTCCTTCCAAAGCATTGTAGAGATAGATGTCTCAGCTCTACAGGCATTCAGTAGCAGATGTGCACACAGGAGAATTGCCAGGAAATGCCTGTATTTGCTGCACATGGCTTCCCGTACTTGCTTCCCAAGCTTCTCTTTGGGGTTGTTGAGAAGAACATTCAGTGCCAAGTCCCCATGATCTGTTGTATGGCTCCATGTTGGTTTTTTTTCCTTCAAACTGTTTTTTACTGCCTGCTCTGGGCTCCATGTTTTTTTTATTTTTCCTTCAGACTCTGATTCCTATTGTGAGCTCTGGGTTTTTCTTTCTTGTTGACTCAGTGAATGCTATTTGACCACTTTTTCTCTCTACCTATCTCTTTCTCTAGAATTAAAGAACAAAAGCCAATCTTGTTCAAGGGATAACCTGAGATCACCTTGTCCAATACCATATATGATTAGATGGAGTAAGAATTGTGCCTCCTGAAGTCTGTAAAGATTACTTTGTATTATCAAATAGTATCTTTGATTTCATCTACAGATGGATGGATATTGACTTAAAGAAAGTGAGCCTGGAAGAGTTTGGAGGGGGTTTTTTTGGTTGTTTTTGTGTGGGGGTGGGGGGGTGTCTATTTTGTTTTATTTTGGTTTTTGTTGTTGTTTGTTTTTGATTTTTTTTTTTTTTACCATATGATGTTTAGGTCGTATTTGAGCACCTGTTTGATAAGACAAGCTATGCAGAGAGAAGCAGATGATGTGTGCTTTACTGATGTGTAAAAAATATTTTCTTCCTTTTCTGCTTGTAGTATGGTAATCCAAGGGGAATTTAGTAATGGTTCTGGGAGAATGATATTTCTGGGTTAGTAACAGGAATGTGAAATAGAAAACATTTTTTCCTGACTTATGGTCAGTTCTCATGTTTTGTCTACCAATGTCCTGCTCCACTTGTACATATTGGGAAATTCCACCAATATGTTATTAGGAGGATCTCACAATTCTAGTCATCCTGCCCGCACTTGTGCATGTGAATGTGCATGTGCTTATTCTCATTGTCTGGTTTTTTGTTGCGATGATCATTCTTCTCTCCCGTAACCATTATAAATGGAAACAATGAGTCTTGGCATCTGCACTGATAAGTTTTCGTGGTGATTTTATAAGTCTGCAACCATCTATTTTGGACTGTAGGGATTTCTTAATTAAACACAGGCTTAGGTTTATGTTTTATATTCCTTGTCAGAGACAGCATCAAGCACTGTTACAGGTATGTAGAACAATTGAGGCTTAATTGTGGAATGAGATAAACATGTATAAAACCCAATTTCTATTGTTACTGATCTTCTGTATGTTCCAGTGAGATAATTTATGTTTACATACAGATGCATAGGTCAATTGGAGAGCAGTTTAAACCTTCTGAGGCATCAGGTCTTGCTGGAGGAGCTGACAGACTGCAGATGTAAACCATTCCACAATTTAAGAGAGTAATAAGCAAAGCTTTGTTAATGGACCTACTGGATATCTCCTTTATTGGCTATTGTCATCAGTCTGGAAGCATGAATACAGATAATGCATGATGCCAGACTTCATTTAACCAAGCTAATAGCAGTACTTAAAGTAGAGAGGGAAGACTTATTCACTCCCAGTTTGATGTGCGACTTGAAATCCTTTTGTGAAATATCTGTTTTGTTATTCTGGGTTTTTTTAAAAATTTATTTTATTTTTTATTTTTCTATTTTTTGTTAGTTTGTCTAGTGAAGAGTGGCTCTGTTTCTAAAATGTAATGAGCACTCAGCACTGCTTAAATAATATTTGGGCAGGGTTACATGTGGAGCAAAATAACATAGGGGCACGGTGCTTTGATGGGTATGGATTTCACAGTTACAGAGATTCTGAAGGCAAAAGCTTTTATTTTTATTCTTCTCTTATACTTGGCAGCTTTTAGCATTATGCCTATTAACTTTTATAGATGTCATACATTTTTATGTTAATGGTGCAGCTTTGACTATAGCGAGAAGCTCAGCTTCTGCTCATCAAACTAGTGTACAAGCAAAATTATGACACTTCAAAATTGTTAAAAAGCTGCTTTTATTGTTTTATGTCAATTTATTGCTTGCATGTTTTTATGGTAAGAAGAGAAATCTTTTTCCTATGTATCAGGACTTGCAGAACTTCATACCAGTTTAGTAGAAGGATTTAGACTTAATTTTATTTTTGTAGATGTTGGCACTGGAAATTTCAATGTTGTTGAGGTTTGTGCCAGATTTCACAGTGCGGTAGCAGAAAAGCACCTGTGTTTCTATGGAGCTGCTTTCCATCCATGGATAATCGGTACTCTGGCAATTGTGTGACTTTACAAAGTCCCACACCCAAAGGGTATAAAGCCTGGTTTTCTGTTGCTCACTACAGCTACAGGCCAGTTTCTGATTTCATACAAAATCCTTTGTGACTCTTGCAAGGGAAGCACCATTTGTAATATAGAGTGATGTATCCCAGAAATAAATGAGAAGCAAATCTGTCTTAGAAACATTCCAACTGCATGGAGTAGCCAGTGAAGCATGCAGAGAAAGAATTGTTCCTGTATTGCTCTTCTGGTACACATAGGCTAGACTGTGCTTTGGTTTGAGCAAGTAGGGGGTTTTGGATTTTACTTAATTTGTTTTTTTTCCCAGAGTGACAGATGATAAACAAAAATGTGTTTATGCTTTCTTTTGCCTATCCAGCCTCATTGCTATGAAAACATCCTTAGTGAGAAACAGAATTTCCTCTGATTCAGAAAACTAGAGTGACATGCAGTGCATTGCAAAATTTGGCTGTAAAATTATTGTAGTAGTATTTTCTTTCAGTTTAATGGTTTGTGAGTACAAAATTACACACTCAGAGAGCCAGTGTTTGTTATGGACTATTTTCTGTTTTACTTTGCCCATTTAACTTCAGATACAGGCAAAGCAGGGAGGAAGTCGTCCGCCTCTATTCATTGGGTGACCTTGGCCGAGTCACTAAAATGTAATTTCCTTGAGATAAAGCAAAGTAGTGGCAGAAGAAATAGTTTCTTATGTTTTACAAACTGCTGGTAATTGCTGAATATGGTGAGCTTAATACTTAGAAGCTTATTTTCCTCTTTAATTATACAGTGAACTAATCTATAAATAGACTGTACACAAACTGCCATTTTTCTTAGCATGTGTGTTTGAATCTGGACTAACTGCAAGTTAAACTTAGGAGAAAATTCACTATTATTTCAAATGTTGGCTTCTCATTTGAAATAATAGTGTTCCTTTCTTGGAAGAATGGTATAAGTTTGCTTTTGTTATGATTTATTAAGTGCTTTCCTCTTTTTGCCACAAACCAGTGAAACAGTTGCTGTATCTCCATGCTTGTTTCCATCAGTTTATAAAAATATTTTTTGATTTAAAAGGAATAATTTACCCTCATTTAATATGAGCCTTTCATACCATTGTGGGATTTTTTTCATTTTACAAATTCTAACCAAGTATACAGTAAATAGCAGCATTGTCAACATCCCAGCTAGAGATGGCCCTATTCCAAGATAAGAGATTTTGTTCATTTGAGGAGTAGGCAACTTTGGAAATTCAGATTTGTATGGCCGTGCTGTAAACCCAAATTCCAACCAAAACTCCTTTAGATGCCTTATGTGTCTGTGATTATCCACTGACCTGCATTACCTACGTGTATTTCCGCATAATAAACCAAGGGAACGTTAAAATTATTTATGTGAGGTTTCTGGGGATGACCAGATTAAAAAGAAATCGATGACTCTCTGAAACCTTTCAAAGTTTAATTATTTGCAAAATCTGGATGGAAAACATTATCAGATTAAAGGAACAGTATTTTCCAACCCAGCTGGCAGAGTTTGTGAAAGATGATACACAGGTGATAATTGGGAGAAAATCAACCTCTGTTCAGCCAAAGTGGAAATATCAAAAATGAGAAGCACATCCTGTGGAAAAACATCTGCTGTATCTGCCAAGAAGGATTTAATTTTTATCTGAAGTAATTTCTGTCTGTGACTTCCAAAAGGAAAACAATGATATTGTTATGAACACTGATGGGACATGAGAGACAGGATGAGCACTCTGAGCCCGATGGCTAAGTTAAAATAATTCAGCAAATTGAGTTTACCTTTGGTAATACACATTCAATAAACTTTTTGAGTGCAGTTAGGCAGAAGCAAAATAGAATTGATATATAAAAATGACAATAATAATGAACACTCTTTGGCAGAGGTAGACACATCCCTCTACCATAGATGTGAGAGGCCTGAGGTAGAAAGATTCTTTTGAGTGTATCTATAATGTATTAGTTGGTGTGTCTCTCTTAGTTTTGAACCAAGGCCATGTAATTTATTCCTGGAATTACTGCAGTAATACTACTCTCAATTAAAACTAATCTCTCCCCTTTGGGATGTAATGCAAAAAGTGAAATTTCCAAAAAAGTTGTCTAAAATATTAAGAATTTTTACATTATCTTTGCTTGTCATTATTATTTGTTTCTTGCCCATTTTCTTTAACAAATATTAGTGATAAAGAAAAGATATTATTTTATTCTTTCAAACAGAAAAACCCATAACAGTTTTCAGCCACACTGTGAAAAATAAAACCTGCATCATGATTCAGATACTTTTGTTGCACTGTACAATACATCTATTGTAATATAACAAATAGATATTTCCTGATCTTAATGATAAAGTCTCAATCGTGTAAGGCATTTAGGTTCCTAAGTTCTGTTAAATTCTATGAGCGTATTGGAATGAGGGTTAGGCCTTTGAAAATCAATGGCATAGCTTTTTATGAGATAGGTTTGCATAAATTATACATACTCGATATTGAAAAGAATATTTTTCATGTGATATACTGACAGATCAAGAAGCTCTAATTTATGTACCATATAAAATAGTGGAGAATTTCAGTTTCTTTCCTTTTACTTTTCTGTGGTGTTTATATCCCTTATTTTTGTTCTAATTTTTATTAACTCTGTTACTTAGGCTGGGAAAATAAGAAAGGTATTACATTAAAAAAATCATTTAGAACAGCACAAATATTGTGTAGACTGTAAGATGTAATGCTAACCAAGTTATCACAGTGAAGGAAATTACTGAACGGGGAAAGCAAAGGCTCATTAAATCTAGTTAAATGGTGATTTTGCTTCCTTCTTTCTCACTCAAAAATCACAGTTTCTTTAAAAGGAAGAAAAACCAATCTGGTGTGAGAGCCAGCAAGGTAAAAGCACTGTCTTTGTCTGCTGTGTGTCTCGTAGGTTCTCATTACCTGTCCTGTTTGGTAGTCTGCACATGGGCTTTAGATTAGCTTGCTTTGCAACCTGCAAAGCAACAAAGATCTTTTGCTATCAAATAAATTATTAAAGTGACTTATTTATCTCTCCTATCTATTAAGATATTATTTATGTTTGTCACTAAAGAGATGTAAGAAGTAATTAGAGGCTGCTGTGGGATGATGACCAAATAGACAGGGAAGGTCTAAGGCTTCCTCTCTGTGGTGTACCCTGTGTACCCTCTGTGTTACCTTGGCAGATGCAGATCTGCACAGGTGATGTCAAGAAAAGATGAGGCGGCTGAAGGACAAGGTCCTGTGGAGATAGGGTGGTCTTGGTTTGGCTTTGATGAGCAGCATAGAACAGAACAAAGCCATAGGACTGGAAATTTGAAGCAAACCATGTCCAAAAAAGTAACTTTTGCCTGATTCACTGTCATTTTTATTACAAGTACACCCTGTATAGCCTAATAAGCTTAATGAAGTAATGGTACCACATATGTGACTGCATTACTCCATTCTCTGCTTAGGTCTTGGTATACACAACATAGGAGGAGAAGGGTAAGACTGTGCTATGTATAAGAAGGGTAGAAATTTCAGCCTGTTAGGAGGAAGACCCAAAGACCTCAGAGACAGTTGACAGGATGCTCTCCTCCCCCTCCTCCCAAACAGGGATGCCTTCTTTGTAAGCTTCTTCATGGGATTAGTATTAGTACCTGGGTTAACACAATAGTATTGTTATTGTTAGAGCTCTATCACAGCTAGTGCATTTATCAATGCCAATTCCAAAACTTTCTGCTGCTTCAATTAATTTCACTATTAGTCAATCTGTGATCTCAAGGTTCTTACTAAACATGACTGGACCTATAAGGTTGAACTGGTTAATCTCAGTATTTGTGGATCAGTGATCACACAAGTTCTTATTGAATGCGACCAGACCTGTAGTGCTGAAATTTAAAACTGCCCAATTTATTAATCTGTGCTCATGGAAGCTCCTATTCAACATGGCTGGATTTAGAGAGCTGAAATGGTTGTAATAAGAAAGCCCTGCCACTTTCAGCCCCTCTGAACTTGGACCAGCTGGAATGCAAGGGGTTTATTTTCTCTGAAATTTTAGTTTTAACAAATAGAGAATATATATCCTGTGCATATATATCTAAGTAAAACATTTATATAACATTCATATCCCTGTTAAGTACACAATGGATGGAAATCTTAGTTCCAGATTTTCAGATCAGAAGACAATGGGCACTGACCATTTTTTTTCTTTTTTTTTAATTCCCAGCTCCTGCAGCTGTGCGTACAGCAAATCTCTTACTGAAGGGTAAATTTCTAGCTGCCTTTTCATTCCAGCACCACGTAGCAAAATACCTTTGTTTATAATGTCTCTGTTGCTTGTGTAATGAACATTGTGTTTCAAGGATGCAGGATATTCTACACACGCATAACACTGTAGAGGATGTAAAGGTACAGCTTGAGGGTAGAGAGGAGCTAAGGAATTTTGAATTTGGCTGCTGACAGAAATTATCAATGTTAGTTCAGGCTTCTTTAGATGTTCTGGTGGTGAACACTTGAAAATCCTACAGTACTTTTGATTTTCCTGCAAAAGCAAATTTGGCAATCACAATCATGTTTGTGGAAAGGACTTCAGGCATTCTTTTCCAGTTGGTGAGATTGGTAATGGGGTAGGTGGTTGTATTTTTGTTTTGTTTTCTTTCTAAAAATGATTCTAGGTTTCACTGATTGAAGCACTTTCTAAATCATTGGGCATGTTTGTGTTTTACTGCAGTGTTTAATAGTTTATCTCCACATACACAGGCTGTCTAGTGTCTTTCACACTGCCCAGCCAAGTGTTCTTCACAACATGAGTTGAAGCCCTATTAGGTCTAGCACAAAAACCTATATATTTGCAGGAGATTTGTAAATAATGGTTTTATTTGCTGCCTCTGGCATGAAGAGAAGGCAGTCAACCACAAGCTGGTATTTTTGCACTTGCAGGTATTGGGAAGTTTACCCAGTGTTTGGACAGAACTTGATGAGGCTCTGGTCCCACTCAGTGTTTCTCTTAGTGCTTTGCCCAGATTGCAACTTTGAGCACTCACGTGCCCTTTGCAGAGTGCAGGGTTTTGTCCCCCTCCCCTGGCACAACATGCTTTATGTCCTGTCCCACTCTATCTTGCATCCTTCAGGTGACAGGTGTTGTTGCATTTCTTTTTCCCCTTCTTTCCCCAAGTCTATTACTCACTGTACAAAGAGCATACTGATACTGAAAATTCTGAGGATGAAGATCAACAAAACCTCTGAGAACTGCTTGGTACTGATATTGCTCACCAAGTTCTGTCCCATCACAGTTATTTGAATTTGTCATTTTAGAGCTAATTGTTCCATTGTAGGCAGATCTCAGACTTTAGCTTCCTAGTTACTCCATGCCAGTATAAAGACCTTTGACCAATATCTCATTAAAGAGACTTAAAATAGCTTCTTTGGTCAGTTGCATTCCGAATGAAGGGAGAAAAATGTAACCTTTGGGAAGACCTAAAGACCTGCACTTAAAGCAGAGGGTAGTGGTAGGATACTTGCAGATAAGCTCTGCAATTATGGTTCAAGATATGATGCAAAATATATTAAGCAAGCTACAAGGATGGAGAAAAAAAGACTCTCAGATGCCTTTCTGTAAGTTGTGCTAACATGACAGAGATGTCAGTCACGAGATTTAGAGATTGACAGAAATACACTATCTTAAGTCTGTTAAACAGGATATTTCAGAAATAATTTTCTGAGGGAATCATCTTTCCCCTCCTCTGTTGCAATTTATACAGTTAGCCAGCTCAGTATCAGGGAAGTAACCTGAGGTAGAGGTAATATTTCTACAAAATAAAGTGGATTATGCCCCCACTCTTTCCAGTTTTACCCAACTTGTGTGTAGACTATGGTGTCCATGGTGTTGACAAATAATCTGCTCTTCTAGCAAATGCTGATTGCATCTGTCAGCAATATGGAAGTGGTGACACAAGGAGAAATTACAGAGCCAAAGTGCTCATCAGGATGCCTATCCCAGCATCCAGGCAAGTGGGTGTAAAGGGTCTCCCAGCAGGCTTTTTTGTGTCAGGTTAGCTTTTGCTCCTGGGTAAATTAACCTTCACTGTTCTTGCATTTTTTTACACCTGTATTAACAGGCTGCTTAGGAAAGTGTTTTATCACATATGGGACCCATGCTGAGTTGAAAACAAGAACCGTGGACAAAGCTGGTAGGCTTGTATTTCTAAAATAATTTCACTACATCTGGGCTGCTACTGTGGTATCACTGGAGGAAAGGGGTAGGCTGTTGTTCATCCACTTTGAAATCAGGAATTAAAGCAACTAATGCTGGATAATCAATCTGAATGTCCTTTGAGGTTCCAGCTCCCTTAAATATGCCATTCCTGGGACTGTTGTTCCAACTCAGATAGTAATATTATTTTGCAGGTGAGGAATCAAAATTGTTTTTCTGTTTAAAAAAGAAGACATATTTTTATTCACTTTGTAGGTGGTTTCATGGACAGCTCTTAGTCTAGTAGGTTCAATGGGGGGCTATAATCCTGATACTATGCCATTATATTTCCATGAATTTTGTGAGTAATTCTGCTTTCAAAATTGGCTCTGTGGTGGCAGGATTCTGTCAGGAAGATAGGCACGGAACTTTTTGTAACATAGTCTGAAAATTATAAAATTTTCAGAGCAATTGCATTCTAGATGTGATGTACCTGGAAATTAGGATGGACTGTTTATAGGAAAGCTTGAAGCAGGCATCTCCTTTTTATTGCAATGTCTTTTGTTTTTTAATATGGTCAACTTGAGGTCAATAGCTAGCAGTCTGAAAACAGGATTGTTATCTTAGAAACTTTAGTTTACTGTACTTTGTAGTTAATGGCTTATTTCTGTGAACCGTAGTTCTTGGTACATTTTGTGGTAACAGAATCAACAGGAGCACTTCATTTCAGCATCAATAATTATTTCTGGTGACAGATTTTAAGTGGTCCAAGAGAGGATGGAAGTAGGAATTGAGATTATGGTGAAATAGAGGAGTAAATCTGTGCTCTGTCCCCTTCCCAGATCAAGGCCAGTCGATTAACACAGCAGTGCTGAAACCTTTTTGGACAAATGTCAGCAAATCAGGCTACAGGGCTTGTTCTGCCTGTAGTCTAAATGGGTAATAACTCCCAAGTGCCTTGAAGCCAGACAGCTTTTCAATCCCCAATCTGAATTACTGCTGCAGTTTTAACCTGGTTACGTGAATAAATCATTCTAAAAAAATACAAGTAAGAGGATATTGAACAACCTAAGTATTTATGGCCTGTGGTTACACTGGTCCTGGACACAGGGCAAGAAAACCAATTTCCAGGGGTGGCCTACTTCATACATCACTAGTCAAGTATGCTAAAGTGCTGATGGCTAGGAACACCTAACTATGCATGATTAGACTGAGGTGGCAGGACACATTTTTTTTCCTTTTATGTTCCTTGGCTTGAAATTTAGAGGACACATCACTCTTCAGCTTAAAGGACCAGAGGTCAGGAAGTTTCAATCTCATCCTTCTCACATCACAACCTTAATTTCATTTTTCTGCCCCAAACACTCTTTAGATCTATGATTAGATGCCATGGTGAGGGGCACTAGAATATCTGTCTCTTAGGCTTGTCATCTGTCTGTCTGAACCAACCAAACAGAAAGTATGAACTTAAAGTGAAATAACTAAATAAGGCCAGGGCATTGCACACATGTCCTCTTTCTCTGATGGACGTCAAGCAAACCAGGACTAAGGGGAATGATTCACTAGACTCTCCAGGTGTGTGCACTATCTTGCAGAGGTGTGATGGTGGCACAGACCAGGAGGTCTTTAAAACATGAAAAATGTAAAGAAACTGCAAAGATAACATTACAACCCTATGCCTTAGGCCAGCAGCTGTGAAATTGAATCTGTGTTGCAATCTGATGGTCTAATGGCATCTTCCCTGGCCTTTTGCTGATGGAAGTTGCATCCTTGACCTTAAGCAGCTGAGTACACTCCTCACAGAAAAGGTTTTGCCAAGACTCAACATGGGTTCTTTAACCATGGTGATTGCTTATTGGCCTTAGGTAAGAATTTTAAACTGTCTTGAGTTGAGCACAATGCTGATATAGATTGTTGGGTTTTTTTCCCTTCCAATACCTAAGAAGGAATAAATGATAGCTTGATTATAGCAAAGTCACCTGGGTCAGGATCTTTGAGTTCCGTATTTCTAGTATTCAAGCTCGGCAGCTTTGGCAGAAAATCCGTCGGTCGATTTGTTAAAAAATTGTATTTAATATTCTCTTCCAGAATTGACCAGAGCAGTGTGTTACATGCTTGCACAGTCATTAAAATTGTGAAGAACGGTTGTAAAATACCCTTTTGGTGGCAGTCCCTTTGTGGCAGTCTAGATGAATGCAGAAACTTCAAGGTAATAAAAAATAGGTCTTGCACTCTTCATTCCTCAGGTGTATTTGAGGAGGTGTTTTTTAACTGAGAAAGTGATTTTTTGGTTATCTCAGCCACGCCTGGATGTGCTGGGACTGAATTTATGATGTTTAATGTGCAAGAAAGGTTTCAACTTCCTCCTTCCCCCTGTCCACACCTGGCCTGAACGATCTCCATAGATCACTTCTTCTGTGCTTGGCAAGCCAACTGAGTCTACCAAGTCAGGAGAAAACAGACCCAGCCAAAAAAGGGCAAGTCTTCTGCTCAGTGGAAAGACAATGGTGAGTAGGAGGTCAGGGCTTTGATAACTCTGTTTCCATAAATGGCAGCTTGTTGCATCAGCTCTTCTCTGAAACTTCAAGCTCAGAACAGTTTTAGGAGTCACAGCTTCAGCACTCCTTGGTTAGGGTTGCTCAGCAGCAGTTTTCCTGCTGGCAGGGAAGTCTAAGCTTATAGAAAAGTAATTTTTATTAGCTCTTTTTTAGCTTTTAAAGAAATGATTTCAGAAAAATCTCCATATTATGCTGAGGGTTACTAAGTTCTGCATGTGACTGCAGTCCTGTGAAATATTTCTGACACAGGGAATCATGTACATTTAATCGGTATTGGTTTCCTGCTTTTTGGAATAGAAAGCTAAGAGGTTTTCCTTAAATGTGCATAGGGAATATCTACAGCAAGGATGAGTCGTAAAACTGCCTTGGGCTTTCAGTCTTTATACTTGAAAAAATTAATAGCATCAACATGTGTGAAGACATTTCTGTAAGAGTAAGATGGTGCACAACGGGATGTGCTACAGAGCTTTTGCTTTAGTTTCAACTCTTTGTTAAAGTTTTGGTGAAGATGGACGTTGTCATCCATTTGGTGGCATCTCCTTTGTTCTCCTGTGCTTTGCAGCATTGGACATTGACAAAACAGAACCAGCCTGTAATACAAGGACTTGTTATCTTCAGTAACACTTGCAATTCCATATACAAAGCAAAAATAAATAAAACCTATCTTTTAGGGTGTATAATAAAGACTAGGAGAAAACAATTGTCCAAAGCAACTGGGGAGATGCTTCCCAGTAGAGCTCCCTGAAGCCTCGGTCACTGGCTTACTGGTTTGATAGACCAGTAGCCTTGTCCAGTCTGGCAAAAGACTGTTGTTAAAGAGTTTAAAAATGCAGTTTCTGTATGATTTTTAAGATTCACTCAAAGAAAATCTTATTTGAATGCTTTTTTGTGTAATTGTAAATTATTAATTTTAGTGAATTTGTAATCTCCTTTTCTCTGCAAGACAGTCACCTTTGTTTTCCCTTTTTGCACACAGCTGAATTCTCTTTTTCTTCTCCCTCATCTCTCTCGGGTTTTTATTACTGAAAATGTAGCAGGCATATTGATGCATTGCCACTGCCCTCTGAGACCTAGAGTTGTATAATGGAAAACAAGGTCATGCCACAAATGTATGAATTCTATTTCAATTTGTTAATATATGTACAAATAATAGAAATTACTTGAAATTAGATCAAGTTATATGAAAGAAGGGTAGAACACAATTTTTCCCAAGCAGAAGATGAAACAAAATCCTAAAGTTCTTTTTGCACTTTATTCAATAATCCCAGACTAAGTGGTGATGGAGAAATACAGAGGTGGCCATGGATACAACTGGAAAAACATTTTTTTCAGTATTCACACATATGAAGCTAAGCAAGCAATTCAGATAGTCTTGGGCATAAATGAACTTTGCTGAACTTCAACCAAGCTCTCTATCCTCTTACCAGCTCTGGCATGTGACTTTGCTAGCATATTAGTAGGTTTCTATTGACAGTAATGGTGTGTGAAGAATGCAACTTTAAATTGCTATACTTAATTATAGCTATTTTTCCCTCTCTGAACTCCTGCAAAATTATTTCCTTTTTCATTTAATAGCCAGTCATCAAATGATTTAATGAAATGATCTGTGGAGAGTTTCTACTGAAAGCAGGTTTGACATGTCTGGTAATTCAAGAGGTTTTGGCTCATCTCTTAGGAGAAATGGCTCTGAAGAGTCTCTAGGGCTTTAATATTAAGTTCTGATTATAATTTACCTGTTGGATACTGTTTTTAAGAAGGCAGTATCTTCAAAATTTCATTATTTTCTATTTAAAGCCTAGTATTCATATGATCAAATGAAATTACCTCTGGAGGTCCACAGTGGTCTAAAGCAATGTCTCATGATAGACTTCATCTACCTTTAGATTGAGCTGTAAAAACACTGGTTACTAGACTTCAGGAAATGCTGCCTTCATCCATGGGATATTATTAAAATCTATGGACCCTTTTAGTGTCTGGATTAGCTGCCACTGTGCTGAGTAAATGAATTTGAAAGAAAAAGGAGGGAAATGTCTCCTCTCTAAATACCTCTTGGCCGTCTTCTCAGTACCTTGGATATAGAAATCTGAAGTAGAAGTGTGCTTTTTCTCCTGCAAACAAATGTTTCATTTGCCTGTAGGGCACAACATGAAGGCTACTGTCTCCTGCTCTGGGAATGTGTTGTATGATGACAATAGAAGGGGAATATGTTTGTGTTCTTCTAAGTTCTACCTTCATAGTGTTTTAAAACATTAATTCCAGGCAAGGGTGGGAATAGGTTTGGAGTGGGAAGGAGAGGAACATGGGATAGCAGGGGAATAGAAATTACCTTGTGTGGGTTAGAATAGAGCAGCTGAAAGGCAAGAACAAAAAATGATCTGCTAATTTGTGCATCCTGTTGCCATATTATGATAGAAATAAGTTATGCAGAAGATACAAGTTTAGGCTCAAGTTGTGGTAGCAGACAACAGCATCTTTCTAGTGCTTATATGAGCTTGTGAACTGGCAGAACCTCTCTGAGGGCAGAGATACTGGCAAAAGACGTGCAAGATGCTCTCTTTATCCTTTCCAGTCCATTAGTGCAACAATATAATGAAGTTTAAGTGAGCTAGTTTATGATGGAAGTTCAGCCTTGCTGCTAACCCATAGCATAGAGGAGGTCATGCTCTGCAGTGTCAAAGAAAATCAGTGCTAATGGAATAATTTAATTAAAATTAATTGGGTATGGTTCTGTCTCTTAAATATGAGATTGGTGTAGGCTATTTTCAGCTTCTTCTTTGCTTAAGGTTAAACTCAGTTTACTTAAGATATCCCATGTTCTTTGTTTTCTTCACATATAAGTTAAAGTACAGTGAAATGGTTCAAAAATTAGGAGAACTCAGGGTAGGGAAAGACATAGCAGATCATCCTAGTCTGTTCTTGTGCTGGACCTTGTTAGCATCTATAAATTCCCTCATTCCTCATTCCTTAGCATGTATGTTAATTGATGTCACAATAAGAATTGTGTTTATGAGAGCAAAAAAGAATTGCAAGTGACAGGACATGCTGCGTGTTGGATATCATCTGAACGTAAAATCTGGCCTTTTCTCATTCAATGACATTTTCAGCACTGCCTCAGCTTTGATGTGGTAGCTGCAGACTATGTCCCATAAAACTGTATTTTCTATATTGTTCCATGAAACTGGAAGATGTATATCCATGGAAGACAAAACCAGGTATCCTGTGTGTTTTCTATACATCAGTAACTTAGGTGCTTGCCTGTATTTCATACTGCCCTTGAGTAGAGCCTATAGAATGTGCATTTTCTTGTCTGATACTATTTATTTTATTTTTGCATATAGAAGGTAACATTTTAAAGTGTAAATATTTGTGGATGGAGAAGAAAACAGGAAAGGCAATAAACACAATTGTCTATATTCTTGCTGTTGAAAATGGAATATAATGTAGATTCATGTTGTCCTATTTTTGCTGTAATGCATTTCATGGAAGATCAAATTACTTTTATTCATGTCAGTGTCACCACTATTCTGGAGCAGTACCTGTACATACCACAGCCTATATAATCAGCCACAAAATATCTAGTTTTACTGCACAATTGATACTTTCTGAAGCAGAAAAGTAAAAAGCAATGACAAAAAACAGTGACAAAAAACAATGACAAAATCATGGCATTCTGTAGAGCATCTCTTGCCTATTCTTGTCCAGAGAACTTGTGCCTTGAAGAAGTGTAAATTAGATGGCAGAAAATTTTTTGAGTTGTAACTCAGGTTAAATGCCTCCAACTATTAAAAGCATGCCACTGCAATCAAATGTGCATTTCCTCAGAGAGAAAGAATTTAACATCCCCCCTGCCTCCAGCCCCACATATGCAAAACATATGCTCAGTGTTTCTTCTCTCCACTATTTAACTAAATGCTGGGAAAACTCAATTTGCACAAATCTGCTTTCCTACCACCCCCTTTCTTTTTGCTGATTTCTGCTGTGATTATGGTTTTTGTGAGATTACTGGGGATAGTGAACAAGTTCTTAATTTTTGAGAGTTCAGGGATTAAAATACCTGCTTTTCTCTGTGTGTGGCCACCCTGATAGTTGTTATAAACATGCTTGTTTTTCAGTATGGTATTTCTCTTGTAAGATCAAATACATTTTGCCAGAATTTTCCAGAATGAGCAAGTGCTAATACATTTTTTTCTTAGACAACTCTTGTAAGCTGCTAGAGATATCCCTTAGATTTCTGCTGAAAGACCACTGAATCATTAGCACCACAGGAGAGAGTTGTAATGAATTCTGATTAATCTGTAATACTCCACCACTCCAACATCCTTTGTTAATGGAATTTTTGATTAGATTAATATTTGAATTATAGGGGGTTTCATCAGTTCCTTCTGTAAAAGCTGTACATGCAAGTGACATTACCATTGGGGAGTATTTAGTGGGCAGAAACTGTAGGAGAGCAGTCCCATCGCGACATCTCAGTCCAGAGCCTTCAGGAATCTGTGCATTCTTGTAATGGTTTTCCTCAGCTTTTCTTACAAGAATATATATATATATATAGTGACCAGTTTCTACTATCAAGCTGTCTTCCCTACTTAGTCTTTTCACAGACTGGTGCTTGCATTTTATTCATTTTCCAGCAGGTATTTTCAACTGCTTAGCAGATTGACTGAAAGAGGATTAGGTAGGCAGTGGGGGTATCTGGACTGGGAACTCTGCAGCCTACTTTCAGTTTCCCTTCTGGAAGGCAGGGAAAGGTAAAAGGCCAAAAGTTTCCTTCAAAAAATGCCATGGATCTGACTGAAAAATAAATGGATGTGGGCAGCATCTAAATGATGCAGTAATTAATTTTTCAGAGAAATTATAAAATGGATCACGTATAAGGTAGTTCTGCATTTGTATATACATATCCTCTCCTTTACAGAAAAAACATTTCAATTATTTAGCAGAGAAAATCAACTGTACTTACCAAAGAACTATGTGATATACTTTGTGTACTGGTATATTTACCAAATAGTAAAGAATATTTACCAAATATGAATGGAATGATATTTCAGACTAAATTTCTTTAAGCACAAATAAAGTTTTAGAGAACACCTCTCTATAAATGCAAATTTCATCCAAAGGCTTCATAAACTACAACAGTTTTTTAATTATGCAAAATAAGCTGCTGCTACTGCTGAAATTATGAGAGAGATCAAGCATTGCCTGCAGGAAAGATCCAGCGAGTTCTACTTAATAACAGTAAGTCATCAAGGAGACTAGAACTGAGGAGAATAGGGGAAGTGTCCTAAAAATCAAAACTTACTGTACACAAACCCATTTTTAGATAGCTAGCTCTCCAGTGAGCATTCATAATAAATTTTACAGGCGTGACTCCAGTTTCTACATGCAAATGTTGTGACTTTGGAAGGCTTCCTGGCAGAGCTGTGGTGTCTATGGAAGACAGGGTGCAGGCAGCAGTGCAAGTTTGTATGTGGGTAATAAAGCATCTCAGTCTTCAGATGAGAGCGCATGGGTTCATATTTTGTGTGATAGAAAAGTCTTGCAAATATTTGGCATTCTGTAGGTGTGGTGAGACTGAGTCATCTATATTTTCTATGTGGATTTGCCTAAACTCTCCTCTGTAGCAAGTGCTTCCAAAAGACAGAAATAGCTTTAAATTGAAAAGCCAGACTCATCTTGAGTATAAATTATAGCAATTAATATTTTGAAGCCAGAAGAAACTCCCTCAAAATAGCCATGTAAACTGGAGTTTGCAAACTTTACTCTGCCTGACCTCTGTCCACATGCAGTCTTTCCATTCCTTCTCTGGTACAACCACAGCCCTTCCCTCAGAGTTAGTTTTATCCCTGTGATTCTGTGGCTAGAGGACAATGCTTGTGTTCTCCTCCAGAGAAAAGCATTTATCCATCACCTCCAAGGCCTGATTGTCTCTCACTTTTCTAAGGCATTTATGCTGTCCAGATTCATGTCCTTTCCATAAGCTCCCTTTCCCAGTCATTCCTCCTCCTTCCCTTTCCTCACTCTTCTTGCTTCTCAGCCCCAAGGAAATACTTGCTCTTCCCAGAAGCTTCATCATGACCCAATGTGCAGAAGCAGAAGAAAACAATTAACAGGTTTTCCCCTAACTTGCATCCCCAATGTGCTCCGTTATACCTGACACAATACAAATGTGCTTTATACAGTAAAAGACAAATTAAAAGTAAACCAGACGGTGGTCATTACAGCAAGATATTGCACATTTGCAGAAAAATATAATTACATTAGGAAATCAGAAAAAGTCTAGAAATATTGGACATGCTATGAAGCCTGAATAATTTACCAAGGATAAAAAGGTAAACAGCTTTTATTCACTAACAGCCATTTCATGATTATATTAAGGTCAATGACAAAGCTTTTCCTCATTTCATTAGAACTGGACTTGGCCTTAGTTACTTTTACTTAAAAAACTCCAAGGAATAAAAAGAATTATCAGAGTTGCAGTGAAAAGGACGTTCACTGGATGCAAAAGAGAAAATATCAATCAAGTGGTGATATATAGTCTTCTAAATCTCAGGTTTGAAGTAATATGCGTGGTTTTGCCTGTTATAGCCACCTGTTATATTAGCAAGTAGAAAAGCAAGACTCATACATTAGCAATGATTGGGTAAGAAAAATACATTTTATGAAAACAAGTGTAAAAATAAATTTTAAGTTGAGGGATAAAAGACTGAGAGATAACAACTTTTTTTTTTTTTCTTCCTCTACACACATTATTATACACTGTAAAATAATATGAAATGTGACTTGCTGTATTCTACTTGCAGGAAAGACTGGTAATTTTAATTCATGGTCACTGCTGGAGGCAGTAGAGATTTGAGCTAGGATAGGATGAATTTTCTTTCCTTGTAGTTCTTAAACTGCAGAACAGTTTGTCATATAATGCACAGATACTCATTCACATGTGACTAGCAAAGAATGATTTTTTAAAGAAGATGCCTTCCCTCTATTTTCCTGACAAAAAAAGGAAAGAAAAGTATTGTCACTTCCTTCTGCTGTGTTTTGCTTACCTTCATCTTCACATCACAGCTAATCTTTTGTATGGCTCTAGTTATTCTTGGCAGTTTTATGTGTATTATGAGGTTTCAAAACTGACATTTGAGGGTTCAAACATGTTGGAATGTAATTTAGTAATGCTAAAAGAAGCAATTTAGAGAATTTAATAAATACAACAACATGGCCGTCCCAGAGGGTTATTTGCTGGCAGTTGTAGTAGTGGCAGGTCATTAGGAAAAGAATAGATGAGTGTTTTGGTTTGTCCTCTCACCTTCCTGCTTCAGCTATTTCCTTATGCTTTGTTGGCCTGGGTGGGCTTCTATGAAGATGACTGATCTAGTTTTGAATCTACATATTGTTGTATATGTAACCTGAAAAAATAAAGGCATATATATATATATATATATATAGTTAATTTCTATTTTTTTTTTCTCATCTCATTTTCTCTGCAATAACTTTCCAAGAGAGCAAAGCTTACAGAGAGAGATGGAAGAACAAACAAGTTCTCCCTATAACTTCTCTTCTGCAAAAAAAAGAGTAAATGTACTACATAGTTACATGAAGGAAGAGAAGGATTAGAAATTCAGCTATAAGTTGGGATCAAGTTGAAAAACTTAGGGATCAATTTGAAAATCCACATGGACATACTTTGTTGTTGAAAGTGATGTCTTAGGATGTAGAAGTGTATTAATTATGAGCTGAGCACACTGATGTAATTCCAAAGACATGAATAGTCAAAACAGATCTTTGGTCTTGTATAAACAGTTCTAATTTTTTCTTATTTTGTTTCTCATAAAACAGAGTTGTCGAAGTGGAATGTTAGTGATGCTGTAGATAGCTGTGCTCAGTTAATTAATGCTATTCTAGGATGGTGTCTGGGTTTAAGAAAAGCGTAGTTCAAGTGAGTAATTTTATTTCATGTATTGTGATGTTAGTCTTTTATAAGTTTACCTGCTTTCAACTTTCAACTTCAGGTTTATTTTGATCTTTTAATCTTCTTTCAGTAGCATGGGAAGGGCAGTTAATCTTCACACCACTTTATTAAAACAACAGAGTAATGAAGCTCCTTACATGGATAGCACTGGCAATCAGATCCAATAAGAAAAGCACAGGGAAGAACTAATGGCCAGGCTAGAAACGTAATTGATTCATTCCTCTGGACTTTTAATTAGAAATGTATCAATTTTAGAGCTTCAGTTTACTTCACAGAAATGAATCATCTCTCTCAAGTTGACTTTCAACTGTTTTTTCTCCTCTAATGGGTCATATCTTAGCTATGTTCTGTAAAGCAGTCTATTTTTCCATACATTTTTTCCACACTGTACTGTATATGCAAGACTGTTGTCCACATTTTATGTAGTTTTGTTTGTTTTTTCCCAAAACTGGTTCTGGAACTTCTTCAGGTAGAAATAGAGTTCAAGCCTTTGACTGTCTGGAGATAACTTTCCACTCACTGCACCAGTGCTGGGTTACCACTCTTCCCAAATGCTCAACTGACAGGATGGAACGTTTACTATTTTTTGACAGTTCAGGAGAATCCTCTTCCTAGGCCTTTGTCTCCTCACCAGTTTTCTCAGGAGACAATTGTATTTTGCTGTTTATTGTTTGCAATGCATTTATATGCAACCATTTTACAAAAGCTGAATACCAGAACTGTTGTGATTATGCAAAGAGCTTCTGGATTGTGTAATTTAGCTGAGATGGGACACTTGATGCTTGTCCAAGTGTCACATCCAATCACAGACCTATGGCTATGTCTGACATGCAGAGACTGCTTTCTTTGGTGTTTGCCTTCAGGTTGTGTATTGGGTGTAGGTGTCTTGTAGGTTTGTCTTGTCACTCTTTCACCATTCTAGTCTAGTTTTAATTAGCAATAAATTAAATTAATCTTCCCCAGGTCATGCCTTTCCTACCTGTGATGGTAACTGATAAGTGAGCGCCCTGTCTGCTCAAGCCACAAGGTTTTCCATCACGCTTTCTCCCCCTGTCCTGTTGAGTAGCCGGTGTGAGCAGGTGCCTGGGGGGGCATCTGGCAGACGGACAGTGAAATCCACCACAGGGCTGTAAAGTTAGTTATTTTTCTTATTGGGAGGTTTGCTTTGTGAGGGAGTAGAGAAGTAAAAGGTGTGGGGAAAATATGCAGTGGTGCTGAAGGAATGCCCCTTCCCCATCCAGCTGATCTCTGGGAACAGATATCTTGCGGAGCTCCATGACAGATGTGGTAGGGTCTGAATTTGCTTTGTGATAGAAGGGGATTTCAGTGAGCCTTCATTTTCCAATGTAGTATGGAAACTCCAAGTGGTTTCTCTGAACGTCAGCTGTGAAAACAGTAATTACAGCTAAAATGTAGCAAAAACTTCAGTAAAAAACCTCTAGGGAGCTACTTTTCATCTGTAGTCTCTTAAGAAGCAGCTGTAGTTTGAGGGAGTTGGAGAACATCTGGATACACATTAATCTGTTTAGTAATATAGGGAATTACTCTATTCACCTGTTCTTGAATTCCTCCAAGACTTTTTTTATGTTCCAAACCAACTGAAACAGGGTAATGCTAGAGAGAGGGTAATATCATTTGCTTTGTCAGTCATTCTTTTCTTCTAAACTAAAGAGGAAAAACTGTTCTCTGACTCCTCTATAACTCCAGGTTTGTGCCTATTCTAGTTAGATGTTTTAGTAATGAACAATTAGTAAATACAGAAACATTTGCTGTCCAGTATTACTGTTACTTCTCACAGTTAGTGAATGCTCCCAGATTCTGATGCAAACATTCTGCCCTAAATACTACTTTTGTCCTTTTATTTCTTTTCCCTGCTGTCCCCAGCCTCCAATCATAATGGTCTGGGTTAAATATTTTTTTCCAGACTGTAGCAGTACATTCAAAATGTCTGTAGTTCTGTATGTTAAGTATGCCTTTGAATTTATTTCTGGCTTACTTGAGTGCTTGCCATAAATTAGAATAATATCCCTCCCACTTTTTCTGTATTGTGTTAAGTTCTTCGTTCTTTTTGAAACAAAGTTGCTCATGAGGGTATGTTTTTCAAATACCTTTCTGCATTTTACTTTCTAATTACATGACAAAGATGGAGTTATTAATGCCGTAATAAACTATCTGACGGAGTTTGCTGGAGGGTATTCCATTTTTGCTTAACTTCCAGCATTTATCAAACCCTAAACTGTTAAAAATTAAATTGGGCCCTTAGAGATAACACTTCCTTACCAATGTTGTGTTGAATCTGACACCAACATCCAGGGGTTATATTCAGTATTACTTGATTGGCATAAGTAAAAATCAAACTAAAAATTACATCACATTTCTAAAACATGAGATTTTATCTTTGCTTATAGGCATTGCTTTCACTTCTCATTACAAATTAAAATTAGAGTGAGGTGCATCAGTATTCTGTACAAATGATGCCTAATACTATCAACTGTCAGGTCTAACAGATATCAAAGACAATTCTTGGCCCATGTTGCCTTGACAACACATGTTGGCTTTGGCCTTCTTTGTCAAGTCAAATTCTTGAGTTCATAGAATTTAATTTAGATACCTTTTTCTTTTTTTTTCTGAAAAGGAACCATTCAGGGGGATGACACTGAATTTGAAATACATTCAAATAAAACTATTAAGAAGTGGATGCTATAACAATTAAAAAAAATATTATTCGCTGATAACTGAATTTATCTTACCATCTTGTCATCTGCTCTGATATGAGGTTACAGCATGCAGGATTGTAAACTCATCAACACCCATTGACTTCCTTCATTTCTCCACCTGTACCCCCCAATAATTTCTTTAGATTCAGTCCTGGAGTTTGTAAGAAGTTATTTCCACCTAATCAGGGACTTTTCTTCAAGAAGTTATTGCTTAACTATAGATTTGTGCTTTTTGGAGAGCACCCAGCTTAATATTAATACTTCCAATGCTGCAGAGCTGATGTCAACCCATGATAAGGTGCTTCAGTGGTTCATTGCCTCCAGTGTTAAAAATAACCTCCTTATTTTCAGACTGTATTAATCTTACTTCAGGTTTTGGCCATTCATTTGTGATTCTTCCATTATCAATTTTTTCTGCTTCATGTATTTATTAAAGACTGTAATCAAGTCACTCCTTCATGTTCCTTTAGATCAGTGAAACAGATTGATCCTCCTTTTTATGTCATGCTTTCCTGGCTTTTTAGTCTCACATCTGACGTTGCCTTTTGAATTTTCTTCAGTCTTCAACTCTTTTTCTGAAGTATAAAGGGCCAGGCAAGACCCATCCATCCACTGTGATTCAGTGGCAGGTGAAAGATACTTGGACCTTCCTAAGCCTACTCAGTATTTGCTTATTTGTACACATCCGAGTGCCTTTTCTGACCCGCACCATTGCAGAAAGTTGCTCAGGTTCATCTGAGTAGGTGCTGTGACCTGTAAATCTCCATCTTCAGACACTGTTCCTTGGGAGAGAGTCACCACTCAGTAAATCTAGTCTTTGTTTCACTCTTAGGAACGTGAGTGGAATAGTCTGCATGGAAATGCAAGAAAAATGAGGGGGGGGGAAAAGCAGATGGTTGAGTTCAAAGCTGTCATTACAAAATTTAATTACATCCAAATTTTGCAGAAGAAGAGGAGAAGAAAAAATCAGGCTTTGGTGTTTGTTTTGACTCTTATCTATACAGATTATTTTCCTCTAAATTGCTTGAAATTCTGGGTTTGCTGTCACTCAAAGTCACTCTTTATTTATTGGTCTGCTGCTCAGTAAAAGGGTAGCAAAAGTGAGAAATCATCAATCAAGCTGGAATGTATAAGTGATCTTTTAATAAGGTTTTGTTTTCAAAACAGATAGCTATTGAACAACAAAGCAAATTACTTTTTTATGCAACATCTTGGTTGCTGCTGATTTCTAGCAATATCTTTGCAAGGGAAATTCAAAGTTTCCCTTCTGATGCAACTCAGACAACTTGCTACTGTTGTAGCACAGGATCCTATTTGTTACTGCATTAGTGCCTCTAAATAACTTACTTTGAATAATTTGATAGACCATGTCCCAGTTTCCAGAGAACCTTTTAAAATTTAATTTTCCCATTTTCAGGGATATACATTTGAGGTGAAGATTTTTGTCAACAAGGCATTCAGTTCTATTCAAAAAGCAAATGGGGGAGTTATCATTGTGATGCCGTATTTAATTATTGCCATTTAGAATGGGAATAGAGAGCTTCTAGAAACTGATATAAAATAGTGAAAAAAATATGCAATTTGTTTGCCTGCATTCATCTGTTTGAAGAAATACACCAGTTGTGCTATTCACATAATTTCAACACGTTGTAAGGCTTCTGTATTAAATTTCATCTGGAAGGAGCAAGAGTTTAGGATTTTTGTTTGTTTGTTTGCTCATTTTTGTTGTTGTTTTGGGGTTTTTTGGGGGGTTATTTGTGGTTTTTTTCTTTTTTTTTTTTTTTTTTGTTAATTTATTTGGTTTTGGTGTTTTTTTGCTTGATTGTGTTAAGGAGGATTGTTTTTTCCTTTATTTTAGGGAAAGAGAAGGAGGGACCTTTTTTCTCTTTTTTTCTTTTATGTTGGTGGCAATATGCATGTTCACGATAGTAGCAAATGTCCCTAGTCAGAAATGAGCTGTCATGATCTATGCTGTGCTTAATTTCCTTTGCCTATGATTGGGCCATCTAGCGTTTTAGTAACTTTAAAAGAAAAATGCAGTAGTTGGGACTAAAAACCAGGAGGAGAAGAGAGAAATGACCAAGTTGAGCATGACAAAATAAGACCATGATTTAAGATCACTTTACCATTTCAAAATATTACCTATTGGTGTCAATAAATAAATTATATCCGTTTTCTGCAAGTGCCACTCAGTTTGGCCATAATTTCTTAACTAATAGCTGCTATGAATCATAGACAAGATTAATCCTGAAGGGAGATTTATTGGACAAAGGCAGAGTGCACAGATGAGCAAGGAACACAAATAACAAACCAAACAAACAAGGCAACAATAACTTGGGTATTACAAAACTTCCTTAGGAAGCTGGTTTAGGCTTTTTTCCCCCTCTCAGACTGCATCCTTTACTCATTATGCCAGATTAATTTGGACAACAAGGGTGAGACATCTGCCTCTGTAAACTCTGTCTCAGCATAGGGAAAGCTGCCCTTGGCACAGCGGACAACAGAGATTCTGCAGGACAGGGGACAGCTTGTTGCATTCAAGTGCAAAGAACTATTTATATTCAAGCCTTCCTGTTTTAGTCTTAAACTTCTCTTGAAATTTTAAAAAGCAAATAGTAATTAAAAAAGGCACATATATTTGAAAAGCCTTGTGCTTATACTTTTAAAATGTAAGCTTGAGAATTTATCTTCTTCCTGACATATGTAAGAATTATATGCATAGCTTGGGAAGTATTGTGACAGTTTTGAAGCCATGTTTAAGATACATTTGTGAAGCACAGATCGTGTCTGAACTCTAAAAGATTTGGAGCAATTTTTGGTTTTCAAGAAAGAATCATATAAAAGCTCTACCAGTGAAATTGAAAAGTAGTTCAGTTCGGCCAGTGTAGATTTAAAAGAGTGAGTTTGAGCTTTGAAGCTATTACTGATAATGCACTCTTCTGAGCTGGGATTCTGGAAAAGCCTTAAAATTATTCTATATGTTCCTTATTTTTGTACCACAGAAACATTTGGGCTGCAAATTAGCTCAAAAGGCCTGGGATAGAGCTGTGAAAAGATTGCTGTCAGATTCAGTCAGCCCATTTTCAATATCCTGATATCTCAACAGGTTTTAGGCTAAAAGCATTGGTAATAAAGTTTTCTCACTTTCTGCTTTTGCCCCTTTCTTCAAAGGTACTATTTGCCTTGGCAGCAAAGGACTCTTAGAGTCGTGGAGCTTAGCCTGTGTGTGACAGCTTTTTGTTACTGGTGACAAAGAGTGATTGCATCCAGGTGGCAAAGAGCCGCACAAACCTTCCCAGAGTTCTTGGTCGTGGTCCTTCTCTGCCTCCCAGCAGGTGTTGCACTTTGAGAATGCACTAGCTAGCGATTTTAAAATAATGGGGGAAAACAGAAGAGCAATAGTGCACCCATGCTCTTTTCCCTTAAAGCTAGGCTAAGCATATTGCGCTGTTGGATTATTTTTTTTGTTTTATTATCTGTTTTTCTAGCAGTGAATATTTTTCTTGGGTACTCAAATACTGGAAAAGATTCTGCATGTCAAAAAGGGTAGCCTTCAGTCTGCATAAAAGGGTGAAGATCTGAACCTTTCTGCAGAATTGGGATTGTGCCAAAAGTAGGCTGAGTATCTTGATGGGAGACACCAAAAAACTGATAGCACCATCAAGGAAAAATCCTGGGAGTAGTCAGAGTTTAGAGTCTTTTCATCAGCAGTGAATATTTCTGAACTGGGTTCTGCATATGCCTTTTTGCGGTTTGTAGCCTGAGTAATAAATATTCACATTTATGCCACTTCTCAGAGCATCCTATGCAAACTTTGAGCCAAGAAAATTCATAAAGCAGAAGCAAAGAGGGAGTCTCAAACTGCCAGCATATAAAAAAGGAGCAGAATACATTTCAGTGTGTGTTTGTAAAGAAATGCAGCGAGTGTTATGTGAGAAAGTAAAACACTATGACACCGTGCTCCCCATTCACACATGCTAAAGGCAAACTGTGCCTGGCCATGCAGTTCTTCACCTGAGGGCTCCTGGCTTTGCCATCAACCTCCACAACTGTTCCAGAGTCAGCTTCAGGCATGTAACAGCTCAGGAGCTCCTCGGGGCCTCAAGTCCAGGCTGATAAAAACAATACTGTACAGTGACAGTGCTTCCCCCGCCTCTCCACAGCGTTTTTTTTTTCCCTTTCTGCATCAGGCTTAGTGGAGAGACCCATACTTTTTTGACCTTTTTTATAAGGTTGTTAACTACATTATAAAAATAAACTAAATCAATGGAAACATGAACACTCAAGTTAGCCAGGATTTAGGTAAACATGACAGGCACTGTTCTTGCAATGAAACAAGGCTTTAGTTTTGACATCCCCACTAAACCTGGGCAAAAAAAAAATCACAAGTTGTTCTTTTGTGTAGCTTTAATATAAGACCTATTTCAGTAATTATTTTGTGCTTATTTTTGTACTGTAGAACATCTTGTAACAGCAAAAATTCCTTTCATCTCTTCTGAGAACTCAATCTCTCTCCTAGTATTAAGAAAATAACCTTGCTCAGCAACTTTTTGGCATATCAGTAGCACGTACTTCGTCTTGGTTGGGAAATGCATCAGGCTGCCATGCAAAATGTATCTGTCGGTTTCCCCCATACATAGGTTGTGCAGGCTGTAGGTCCTGAAGGTATTTGATTTTGCCACAATTTTTTTTAGCGGGGGAGCAATAGCTCCCCAAAATCTTGAATTTATATAAAGCAAAATTCCGAATAATAAGTTATATAAACAGAGATAGAATAGATCTCTTATATCATTGATGGGTCCTCTAGGAAACAATAGTAACTGTCACATAAGGATGCTTGATTATTTCTTTAAATTGTTCTGTATATTCTATGCTTCCAGTACGGTATAATTTAGAAAGCTGCCATTTAAATCCACATAACTTATTGTGATATTAAGTGTATTTAAACCCCATAAAATGCATTCTAATTTATTTTTCATTTAGTCCATTTAATAAAATAGCAATAATGTTCTTTCAAGTGAAGGTTATGGAAAGAAAATTGCTCCTACTTTTAAAATATACTCCTCAATTTACTGTACCATTTATTGCACTGCAGAAGTCATTTACCCTCTGGAACATTCACTTAGAATAAAATTATTGCCTAATTTCTTTAAAAAACACTGGAGATTGGTCATGTTCTTCATAACTTTAAATGCAGTTTTGTACATTGTTAATGCTTCATGGTTATGCTTAGCAGTAAATCCAAAATTTAATTTATCCTTGGTATTGTTTTCGATTTGCTTTCTGAAAGCTTTGTCTTCTTCCACAGTCTTTGGAGAGGTAATAAAGAATGACAAAAACTGTTATAATGATGATACTTCAGTTATCTTATGGTGTTTTATGTTCCACTGCTGTTGCTCTCAGGTTTCTTCTTATTACAGAACAAACCAGTTGTAATATAGCCTATACTGTTTTTGAAGATGTATGGAGAAGGCAAACTTGGTTCACCAGTGCTGCTGGGAGGTCATTAATTTCTGATGTTCCCACATATTTTGAAGAAATCTGGGAAGAAACCTTATATTATCTTTGAACCTCTTGATTGTGGTCAATGTCCAAGTATCTTTTCTGTGTTGGGATCCTTCTGTTCTCTTCTTGCACCTCTGTGTGCAAGCCTTTCCTTCGGTCAGGACTGTATTCAGAGAATGAAAATCGAAGGCTGAGCATGGGACTTGTACCTATGACATCTTTGTATTTAATTGCCATATTTCATTGATTTTCATAAAAATTATTCTCAATTGACAAGTAACAATATGCATTTCCTAAACTGCCAGCCCTGCATATACCTCTGGGAACTCTAAATCTCACAGTGCTGCAACTTTAATGTTGCTGTGGTTAAATGATATTTTTTCATTGTGTAATTGCCCTCCACTTATATCTGTGCTGTCTTGTTGAGTTGATACAAGTATTTGGAACTGCTGATTTGGACACAAGAGCAGAAAAAAAATCACATTTGCCTTTGTTGTCCTGCAAGTTATGGCCTTGGTTTATGCATCCTTGTGGAGCTGTTTTGTTTCTGTCTGGTTGAGCGTTGCACTTTCCACAGTATTTTATAGACAAAAGCCCCAAACAATACAGCCCTACCCCATAGTCTGGAAAAAGATAGTTCCAAAATCTGTTCAGTTTAGGGATGAGAGGGAATATTAAAATTACCCTTTTTCAGCTTTTAGCTTTGGTTTAAGATTTTAGTCTCAGGCCTCTTGCTGTTGTTTTTGGTCAGTTCTTTTCTTGAATTGCTGAGATTTGTACCTTAGGCTCTTAGTTTTTTTCAGATACATATGCTTAGCCCCAAAGACTTACATCTTGGTCCAGGAAGGTTCAGTGGTGTGGAGCTTGAATGACTTCTGCACTCTCAGCTCTTTTGGGACTCTTAAAGATTTCATTGCAACCAAGAAGCACCTACATTCTGTTTCAAAATAGAGAATTAATCCATTTGTTGCACTTTCCAATCTGAAGCAAGGTTTATCCTTTCACAGGTATTAAATGCTAGAGATAATAGTAATTTCTACTCTTTTACTTATGTGAATTGAAATTACTAGGTGAGTTTCATTTGGGAAAGTTATTTATCTTCCTTATAGTTGTCCTCTTATTTGTTTATCTTGCATCTAAATTCTCAGCCATTCATCGAGTGGCTCCTAAATATCTTTTTTCAATATAATATCCTGTCAGGCATTAGAGCAAATAAAACTGGGAAGATACAGGTAACTGCCCTAATGGTGGAAATCACAGTGGCCTTACCAAAGTAACTGCATTGAAATAAACTCCAGCAAATATTCACACATGTGCCTGGCATTAAGGTGATGTGAATTTTCTTCTGTACATAGCCAGCTGTTTTGGTAGAGGTTGTTTGGTTTGTGTGTGAGGGAGGGGAGTAAGTTCCACAGTCAAATGTAACTGCAAAGATTTTTGGTCAGCCTGGTTAAGCAAATAAATTGCATTAGTTTTGTTAGGAAACTTCATTGTTAAATTAAGAAGGGACAAATATATAATGAGAAATGGAAAAATACTGGTCCATACATGATGTGAAGTTGAAGAAGGAGTAACTGGTAGCAAAAATATACACATGAAGGAAATAAATCTAGACTCTCAGGTGCTGCTTGTGGTTGACCATAAATCTCTCTCTGTTTAAGGAATATTTGAAATGCAGAATCTTTCTTCCTATTCATATTCTGATGAAATATTTTATTAAAGAAAAGTTTATTTCAAAACCCACTTGTGATTTTCAAATTGTTTCCAATGAATTGAGCACATTGTGAAAGTCACTGCTTTAGCCCCACTCTGTGAAAGTTACCTTTGAAAATGTCTTTCAGTGATGATGAAAAAAGAAGGATCCTTTCTCTTTGTGTGGGAGGATAACAGAAGTGTTGTCGCAAATGTATCTCTAATTACCTCTGATGGTAAGACAAATGCCTATATTCAAGTCTTTAGAATGCCTTCCTGTACTTAGGTACAGACAGAAACACCTACAAATCTGTTTTCAGGATGGCAGTACGGCTTGTGCTGTAGCTAATTAAAAACATACTGGTTTAAATATTTCTTCCAGTTTCAAAATTAACATTATTGCATTTTGGCAACACAGACAGCTTATTCTGTTGTTTCTAAATTATTCATGATCTTTCCAAAATACCTTTCACTTTGTGGTGCCACTGCAAGCTCCATAAATGGGCTCAGTTTTAGTTTAATGAGAATTCTCTGTATGTACAGAACAGTGTGGGTGTGTGTTTAGAGATGCACAAAATTGTGTGGGTTTTAAAACATGATGATTTGTTCTTTTTGTGTTTGAAAATTAATGTTTAATTCCCAAGCTCCCAATGTTTTTTTACTAGGCATTAGGAGCACTTTTGGTATATATTGCATGAACATTTGATCTCCTACAGCTTGTGATAAAAAGCTCCTTTTGAACCCACATAAAGGGGAATTAGGCATTATCTTGAGTCAGAACTGTAGATAAACAGATAAGACTAGAATGGAGCTTGCTTACTTCCCCTTGTGAATGTATTAATCCCACCTGCCTATCGTATGTCCATCTTATTCCTCTGCCTTTCCAGCCTGTTGTTATATACAGTGTAATCTTCACATATTTCCTGGAAGGAGAATTTGATTGTTTGATTAAGCTAACTTTTGCTTTACTGAACCAAAAAGCATCACAGGAAATGTATCCTCTTCTCTCCTATTATTTTTTTTTTGTTTACTTTTTGTTTGGTTTTCTGGTGTTTTTCTGGGTTTTTTTGGTGGTTTTTGGTGGTTTTTTGGTGGATTTTTTTTGTTTGTTTTTGGGGTTTTTTTTGGTGGGTTGTTTGTTTGTTTTTGGTGTTTTGTTTTGTTTAGTGTTTTGTATAGATGAAGCCCAAAGTGTAGGAAAAACAGTCTGTATGGTTGCCGTTTGTCTAATTTATTCAGCTCCTAAAATGTGTTATCTAGCAGCCTCAGGTCTCCTGATTTTTATGAGGTGTTTATGGCTGTTTGACAAATTACATTTATGGTGTTCCCTTCTCAAGTTTACTTGGATTTACAGGATTAACGCCATCTTTTCCTGAGGATCAGAGTGGGGCTGTGCTTTTGGAGGTGGTGATAACAATCCCTGAGAATAATTTCATATCCCGCAGAAGTACTCAGTGCTGTTGAGTCTCTTATCATGGAAGCATGATAAGGATGCTGCACCCTGTTTTCTTCAGCTTGAGAAAGAGTTTGGAGATAGTGTTTTGAAAACATGAAGGAAGTGTATCTAAGTTCAAGTAGGTGTGGGTATGAACTGCTTTGCACGCCTTGGGTCCCTGTAAAATGGATTGCAAGAGGAAGCTTGCCCTCCTTTGTCAGTAATAGTCCAACTTGTGGTTGAGCTATCAGTAGGCTCTGTAACAGCTTGCTTCTTTGAAAGGTATTTTTGTAAGAAACAATTAACACATTGATAGCAGTGTTGGTTGTTTCTTCGTATCCTTTTTAACAATGGTGTTATTCTTCAGGAAATGTTTAATTTTCACCTGCCATTGGCTGTCATTTCAAAGGGGCTAAAGCAGAGCTCTTCATCTCCTCTCCATTAGTGCAGGGTGCAGCATTCCTAGTAGCTGTGGGGAGTGTCATCTCTACTGTTTTTTGGCCTATAACCTTGATCTCATCTCAGTTTTGATTACCTTTTATATCCCAGCATCTGCTTCCTTCTTGCATGATTTTGTTTTTACACAAGAGCTCTAACATGGAGCTTTTGTTAGCCATGTGCAAATCTGAAAGTCACAGCATTTCACATCCCAGCATTCTATTTTCTGGTCTTGGCAGGTGACATATTTTCTAATCTTCATCTACTCGCATCTGCTGCTCAAATATTTTTTTCTTAACCTGTGGCTTGGAACATTTTGCCTGCTCTCGGCTAACCTCCCTTTCTCTATCACATCAGAATCAAGTGCTCATTTTTTTTGTCAGTGATGCTGGAGGCCTTTCCCAGCCTATTCCTTGTTTCTGTGATATCATGATGTTGTGTCCTGTTTGAGACAGGCAGTGACACAAGGACTTTGTCACTCACATGCTGGCATGTTCTTTTACTCTTTTATTCCATCTGTCTGTCTGTCTGTCTATCTTTTATCTACTTCCTTCTTTTAACTTGGGGAGCACTTGCATTGACACACAAAACCATTCAGCACCTTGTTCCTTACGTGGATCCTTAATGCCTTGTTTCTGTAGGAGAAGCTTGGCAGCAGTCAGGCGCCGGCTGTGCCTGTCATCCTGACTACCTGGCTTCTCTCCTCGTCTTGTGCCCTGCGTTTGGACTGAAAGGTCTTTAGGGCAGACACTGTCCTTTTTGTTCTGTGTTTGCAGTCTGACAGGGACTCAGGAAAGGCTCTCAACTACAACAAGACGTTTAAAAAAAGCAAAAAATTCAGGGGTTATGTGAATTGATGAGTTTACCAGTTGGTAGTTTTATAATGTCTGCTTTAATAGAAGACTCTGTTACTTAGGAGGAATGGATAATTTTCCTCTTTGTTTTTTCCCCTTTTCGTACACTACCATTGCTTTGCAATTTTACTGTCTGTATCTACTAAGATTATGTTTTATTTACCTTATTGAAATATACATCTACAGGCTAAACCTTTTTTGTAGAAAAGGAAAAAGAATAATTTGTTAAAAACCCAACATGTTGCATGTATTTTTATACTTTGAGGTAAACCCAAAGAAGTGAGTTCTGAAAGTAAAGCAAAAAAAATTGCAAAGCTTAGAAAGTGCTATAAAGGAAGCTTCACATAATTGTCTTGAACTACAGAAATCAGTATCAAACTTAGATTTCTATCAAATACAACTTAAGAAAACCATGTATCTGTTGAAAATTTGTTTGATTATACAAAAGAAATATTTGTGTAAAGCTCACTGTTTAGACTAATTTGATAAAATATTATACTTGTACTAATACGCACTCAGAATAGAAGAAAACAGGCTGCAATTCAGGCAAATTAAATTTGTCTCCCAAATGTAAATATTAACCCAGTTGAGCTTCTACAGCTCTTTATTTTCCAGCCTTTCTAAGTGAGACCTCTCCTTGGGGTCTGGGAGCCTTAGGAGCCAGGCACTGATGATACAGTTCTCTGCTTTAGAAGGCTTCATCTCTGAGCTAAATACCAAGGCTACTTTTTTACCTTCCTGAGTTTTTCTCTTTTGCAGTGCCAGTTTTTTCTTATCCATTCAGTTTTTCAAGTTCCAATAATTTGCTGCAGTGTTTCTGCTTTCCCTTTTTCTTGGAAAGAGAATTACTGTGATATTTACAGCTTTTCAAGTATAATGCCACTTTTCAGGCTTCTGCAGCTGGTTTTTGGTTCCTGCTTTGGAGGTGGTTTGGGGTTGGTGCTTTGTGTTTTTTTGGTGTGGTTTTTTTTTTTTTAATTTGTTTTTATTTTTTGTTTTTGGTGGGGTTTTTGCTTGTTTGTGGAGGTTTTTTTTGGTGTTGGTCATTTAGCTTTTGTTATTTTTAAATGCTCTTTTTACTCTCCTTAACTGGAGATGTGACTTGCTCTACAAGACAAAGCAACTGGTCTCCTGAAGACATGATCCCACTTGTGTCAATGGCTAATACTTGATGTGTCAAGAGGTAAACAGGGCAGGAAAACATGCAACTTGCCTTGCTGAAGGTCTGAAACTATTTCTCGAGAAAGTATTCCTTTGTGATCTCTGTGGTGAAATCCTAACACCCAAGAGTGTGACATTGCCTCTTCACTCCAGCTTTCTTGCTTTAAATGGAAAAAAAAGTTTTTATTTTTATCCATGTTGCCAATTACAAACTGATAATATAAAATTTCCTGCAGAAAACTAATTGAAAGGGAAGTAAATATTATCTTGGTTTGCTCATTAAAAAAATTGTATTATTGTAACTTAGTGATTTATCTTTATATTTCCTATACCAGTGAAACAGCTTCAAGTTATTAAAATGATTGTGCTACTGTGCTTGCAGTATTATTTTTGGTAGTATGAAGTAGTTGCATTTCTCTTTCAGGCCCAGTAGTAGCAGTAGACAATATGAAAATCTGGCTGTTGTTATCATTGTGGTAAACAGAGGTGGCTTTGTGATTATACCCCTGCATAGTACTTACGCTTCTCTCCCACATATATGGAAAAGAGCATTCCAGTGTATAATATTCCATTTGAACTATGGTTGGAAAAAATTGGGAAAACAATTAATGCCAGTATATTTTCTAAAGTATTAAGAATTTTCATCCCTGTTTATTTCTCCCATTATAGAGAGAATGATAATAGTATAAAAATTAGTTAGGTAGGACTTGTTTGTGCTGCCATGTGTTCTTTAAAGCAGCCTGTCCTTAGCCATGCTTCAGGTGATGGGTGAGGAGCTGCTGTATATTGAGAGCCAAACTGGGCTCACCTTGTGCAATGTAGAGGCAGCTTTCTGTTTTCTCTCTTTCCCCCTAATTCTGGGGCTGAGCAGCAGGATGGACTTCCCTAGAGAGCCACGTTTGTGAAACCTCATGCTGCCACATCACCTTTTTGCATCTTCCCTCTTCCTGAAATACTTCAAGTTCACATTTTGCCATTACAACAGTAAAAGTGAAAACTTAAGTAGGACAAAAGACATGGCTTGCCATTTCTGAAATATTCAGAGCTCTTTATTAGTTAGTGAAGGCTCAAGTGGATGGGCATGAAGCTCACTCTCTTTGAAATTTACTTTTCTGTATGTTACAGTGTTAAGTAGTTAAGTTTGAAGAAGAGACTCTGGTTCAGACTGTTTCAGAATCCCTTGGGATACCTTGAAGAAATGGGAGACAAGTAGTACCCAGGCTTTCTAGATGCTCATTTCTGCAATCTGAAAACATTTGGTTAAAAGCTGTTCTGAGAATCAAAGATGCTCAGCTAGAAGCCAAGATGCACTCATATATTTCCTGTTTTGTCACATCAATTATATTTCAGCCCTTCTTACCAGTCAGAGTACTAATTCCAAGTGTTTCTGGACAAGTCCAACACTTCGGCTAAGGAGGACTGGAAGAGACCAGGGCATATTTCGTTTAGGTGTATGATGTTTTTTAAGGTTTTTATGAATTTCGTGGGCATCTCTTGACATAAAGTGCCCTTTTAGAAAAAAATTGCAGGAACTGTTCTGTTGGTCTTTGCAATTAAACACTTCAGTCACCATCAGCCTTCACCTGTGAGATGCAATTCTCAGATCCTCAGTTCTGGGGGTGCCCCTAGCATGGTTCATCCTTCCCCTTGTCTTTAGTTGCTGTTTGTCCCACACTCCACATGCTCTTTTTACAGCACAGAAGCTTTCTTTTGTGTTTGGCTGGAACAGAATGGAGGGTTAAGCATGGGAGGCTGGATTTTCAGAAGCACACAAGTAATCTGGAAGCAGTTTCTTAGAAAAATCAATGGGAGTTGTGCTCCCAGGTCATGTAGGTATTTTTTGTAAATCCCAGCAATACATTGAAGGCTTTGTAAAAAGTAGACAGTCTTAGAGTCACTCAATGAATCTTAAGGAAGAAGGAAACAGAAACGCTCTTGGAGTATGTAATCTGCTTTTTCCTGAATGCAAACAATTAACTTCAATATACTTGTATGACCAAATTCACCCATAGCTGAATTCATGCACTGTTTGATCCTGTAATGCAGGCTACAGTATTTAGATTTATCAAAATCAAGGAATGATAAATACAGAATATTCTTCAGTCATTAGAACCTGCTACATGTTTTGGTCTTGTGCTGTGTTGATAACGAAAAGCAATCTATTTGTTATGAGAATCATCTTACCTTGTTAACTCTGGAAAGATAATTGTAAAAATCATAATTCCCCACGTAGAACTTTTTGGGGAGTAAATAACAGTAAGGAGGACAAAAACGCCAAGGAAAATATTTAAAACTGATTCAAAATTATGCTGTTAATGCTCTAGTATTAATTTTCTCTGCATCTGAAAAAGGGCACATTGCCCCTGCAAAATAACATACGGTTTCATAATTGTTGGCTTTTTGCTGTGCTTTGGGAGAGTTAGCAAGGGATGGAGAAAGCTACATGATTTTTAAAAATTGCAATGCAATGCAAAGCTTGACCCAAATTTTCCAGACAGTGGAAGGTTTGAGCAAAATCATGTTGGAGAGACAGTGTGGATTTGAAAGAGCAGTATTGATGGAAAGAGCAAGCAGTACTTGCTTTCGGTAGAGAAAAGGCCGCGGACTTCACAGTTTAGAAGAGAACTATCACACTGACAACTCCTCAATTTCCAACACATCCCCCACCATCACTGCTTTCCCTGCTCCATTCTTATCCACACACCACCTAAAACTCAGTTTGAAAGAGAACCCTAAATAAGTTGTCCTCTGTTTCTTTCCCTTCACCCCACTCCTGGTTTTTTCCTGTGCCATTAAATTAAAACCCAAACAAAGAAAGAAACAAAACAAAGCAGGGAGGGTTTAGAGAAATGAGTCGTGAAATTCATAAATTAAATGAAGCCTTGGTAATGAACAGTGCAAGTGCAGTTGTATAAGAGTAAGGAAAAAAATCCACATTTTAAATAAAAACTTGAAATTCTAAGGGTTTAATTTTACTTTTCCTCCTGGATTTTACAATGACAGAGAGTTTCCTTGTAGGACCAGCTCTGCTCATATTCACCCTAGTTATTTTTCTTCTGAGATGCTCTTGCCATCAGTATTTGCTGTAGCTAGCAGAAATCAGCTGTCAAAATGAGCTAGCATGTATAGCAATCTTTCTGCAGTTACTAACATCTAATATGGGGATTTCAAAAATAAATATTAAAAAAATTAATAAGATACACTAGTCCTACTGTAGAAACCTTGATGGCAATTATGACAAAAGGTAAAGTTGAATTAGATTCTTTATGGAGGGATTCATTAATTTATTTTCCAGACTAAGCAATGTCAGTTTCCATTTGGTTGGAAATAATGCTTCCAGTTCAAAGATCACCTCTGAGCTCTGGTTATAATATGTTAATGACATAAAATCATCCAGATCTAAATCATTTTAGAGATTGCATTTTCTGATCTGCGGTATGCTCTGCTAGTGTCAAGTAATAAAAACATCAATCAGCTGCAGCTTTTCATCCTGAATGCATTTGTGCACAGCACATCCACTATTTTGATAGACAACAGCTAAGGGATCAGAGAATACCTCAGAAGACTTTTAAATATCAACATAAATCTGATCTGTTTTGCTTTTTCACAGTTTGCCATTATTTTAATGAAATAAAATTAGTTTGTGTTGTGAACATATTCAAAATAAGGATCAATAGATGTGCTTTGTTTGTGACATTTTGATTTGGGTAAAAGGTTTTCTTTAGCTACTGCATGTCAAATTCTGGGGGCACATGTACGGGTTTGGTTTATCACACCGAGTAGCTGCTTATGCTCTCTAGGAAGAGGTGATGAACAGAAGCACTGGTGGACTGTAAAGAGTACCTATTAATGAAGTTGTATTGTGTGAATGTTTTATAGGCTGAAATCTGGATATAGTTACGTATTTGGCACCTTTTCCAAATGGAAAGTGGCAAGATGTTTACTCTCTTTATCAGGGATCTGAGCACAATAGCTGCCTCTTTTATTTGTTATGTATCCAGGCTGGTCTCACACAGATCTCACCTTCATCAGTTAGCAGCCTATTCTGAACAACTGGGCCAGATCCAACAGCTTCGGGAAGAATGTGATTGTTCATTGCTTTTTAAAGTCAGGACCTGAGTGTATTTCAAGGCTGGAGCCGATGGCAGCCATCAGTCCCAGCCTGAACCCCATGTCTGTGCTCATATAAACAGCAGACATGCTAGGAGGATTATGAGATTAATGTTTCTACCATGTGCTCTCTAATTCTTTAGTATTTATTTAAAACGTGCTAAGCAGTGTTTATTTTATGGTTGAGCAGTTCTAGCAGTGCCCTGGAAGTTGCATCTCTTGTTGGCTATTTAACCCCAACCAGAGAGTGTCACACCTGTCAGAAAAGTACGACAGCAAACACGGGACCGAGCACCAAATCTTTTTTATTACTGCTGTTGTTATCAGTAGGGTCTGCAAAGTCAGTGTCAGAGGCCTTGATTAACACACAGCAACAGATAAGCTCGTGTGAACTGATGCTGGGAAATTCAGAATAGTGCATTTTCTGGGTATTGCTTATTCCACTGCAGTACACTGCTTGCCTGTTGTGTTTTCACATTTCCCATTTAACACTGATTGATTTTTAAAGTGACAGAACATACTCGTTTCATATTATGAGGAGTTTAAATGGGAGCACAGAGATTATGAAATGAAAAGAAGACTCTTGTATAAAAACAGTTGAATGCCGTACATGTGGGATTTTTTCTTTGATTAGAAATCAGCTCTCAAGGAGTTGGTTATATGTGCTGCGCAGTTCCAAGACGGATCCTCTCTCTGCACAAGGATGCTAACACCTGTCAGACAGGACAAATAGTGTTTTCTAAGATAAGATGAGCATTTATCAGCAAAAGTAATAGTTGTGAATTCTTTTCCCTCTCAGTTATTGAAAGTCTGCGTGGTATACATTTTAATGAAGAATGTGGGGAGGAAATATACAAGGCTGTGCTTATTACATGGGACTGTGCATTTTCCATATGATCTATTAAAAAATAGTGAAAAACATGTCAAAAAAATAGTATAAAATAAATTACCGGTCTCGTGCCATTGACACAAGAGCAATACCACTGGCCTTCTCTGTGCTAGACTTGATGTGGTTTTCAAAACCTTAAATACAAAACCTTATGTTGACACCATGTATGTGTTCTTTTGTCTTTATATTTTACTTTTCATTAGGTACCACATTGAGACCAGCGAGAGCTCTTTGTCAGCTGCTGACCAAGCTGCTGTTGCTGCTGGTCAGGAGCATGCCCTCTGTTTACTTGTATACTTCTCGAACCTTTTGCATTCTCCAGGAAGATGTGATTTCTTTGGTCTCCAGGCTAGACCTGCTTTTATTGTTTTTGTGATTGGTGCAGTGGACTTGCTTTCTGTTCATTTGAGAGTAGAGATGAACCCCAGATCAATTAGTTTTCTCTTTAGGTTATTTGAGTTGATAGTTGTTTGTGTCAATCTGAAGTGTGAATTTTCTTTGTGTCAGACAATCAGCCCAGAAAGTATCTAAGTCTTGCAGTTCAAATTCCCAATGGCATTTGAAATAAGTTGGGAGAAAAATAGATGTTGCTTCTGCTTCCAAGAACAGAAAGGTTTGCCAAAACAAAGCTTTCTGCAGGAATACTCCTGCAAGTCTTAGTAGTGTTAAGACTTTGCATCAAAAGTAAAGGCCCAAAAGTATGGATACAGAAAGCCAACATGTGTATTCCCACTGTGCCTTATTCGAACCATCATTTCAAATATGCCACATTCCTGACTTGTCTTCTCTGAAATCCTCTCATTTGTAAGTGTGCCATATTGTATTATTAATGAAGTGCTCATTAGGTCTGGTGTTTGAGCCTTGCTGTCCTGTGCTGTAGGTGAGTGGCATTATTTAATGTTTCATTATTTGGGATAGTGCCAGGCAGAGGGGAAAATCCATCCCTGCGGCAGCAAGGCACCTAGGCCACTGTCCTCTGCTGAAGACATAACTGCAAGCACAGCCTAAACTGGCTGTTCAGGCCCTTGGCTTGGCATTGCTCAGCTGAGTGTGGGATGATAGGCAGTTCTGCTTAGTGGTATGGCTTCTCTCTTAACTTTATTTGAGAAAAAATCTGTATACATGCATGGGAACTTCCATAGCCTTTCATACTGAGCAGTGGAGATTCTCATGGCACAGGAGTGGCACTTGGTTTGTCCTTCCAAATGGCCAAGCCTCATTTATCAGCAAAGAGGATTTCCACTGAAAAACTGCTTGTGTGTTGATACAAGTAGTAAGAGTCTCAAAGACCAAGGTTTTTCCGTCAAATAAACAGGATCAAAAAGCCTAAAGGGATATAAGTTATATTAGATATCTAACTTGTTTTATAGATCTATGTAACAGGGGTCTAAAGAAACAGCTCATAACACCTCTGGAGTGGAATAGAGAATAATACCCTGTGTACATTTCTTGAACCTCCCACAATGCTTAGTAGAAGGGATATAATTTCCTTTCTGACTTTGTCAGAAAATTCAGCTGCATAGCAAAGTGAGGGATTATTTATAAAAATCTTTAATTATGTGAACACTTCCTTATAGCTCTCCTTTATCTCTCTAGTTCTATTATTAGTAGAAATTGCAAAATGTAATTCTCTTCTTTAAAGGCAGTAGTCTTGAAATATTATGTACAATGTCTTGAAAGAAAGTTACAAGCCCTTCCTTTTGTAGAGATCAGATGTGCCCAAGGATGCTCCATTTCAGCCCCTTTTCCACTTGCACTGTGTATACGTCTTGTTATTAGCACCATTTAAAAAAACCCAGACAACACCCATCACTTGGATCTAGCTAAATATTACCAGTAACTCTGGGAGTACTGGTGGCCATAGAGGTCCTGAATGATACATCACTTATCTTGAGCCAAACTGCTGCTAAAAATATGGGCAATAGTACTTAGCCATCATTGAAATAATCTCAGCAATTTTTTAAATTCAGTTTTCTTTGTGTAGGCTGGGTTTTCTCCTTCACATAAATTGCACAGGAGAACTTGTCACACATGAAAGTGTCACTGAGGTGAAATGTAAAAAAGGCAACTGCTGATTTATATTCTATGGAATGTCAGAAATCTTCCTGTTCCCATTAAGTAATTTTGTGTTCTAACATTTGTATATGAAACAAAAGATCTTTGAAAGTTTCTGAAATGAAAAATGTTCTTTCCTTCTGTGCCTCACTGAACTATGAAGTATGCAGGCAAAACTGTTTAGGGGAACTGAAGAGAATTAAGTAAATGTGTCTCAGGACACATTTGCAAAGAAACATACTCAAGGGTCAAATAGGTAACAAAAAGGAAGTAGATGTGAGTGTGACTTTTTAAATGTCATTGGAATATTCATACATGCCACATTTTCTCCAGTATTTCACTTTTCATAATTCCAATTGCTATATATCGCTTTATTTTAGTTTTATATTCCACATTAAAAATCTTGAACATTCAGAAAAGGGTCATAGTCCCTTCCCATACTGAGAATGAAGATTCTTGAAGTGACCCAGTATAAAATACTCATGTTGCAGTGAAAGTGTGAAATTAACCATAGTGTGGTTCCGTTTGGTTTTCCCAAGGACACATTGGATCAGTGGAATCAAAGGACAAGTTTTTCATGTTTCACTCTTGCAGGAAGGAGTAATTAAGTCACAGTCTGAATCCTCCCATTCATAAAGACCTAGTAGGAATCAAGTAAATTTTAATATCAGTTAATTAAAATATAAAAAGGAAAGGAATTATGAAATGTAAATAGCCTAATGAAGTGAAAACTGGAGCATATGTCTTTGGAATTAATAAAACAAAAAATTTTGAAAATTATTCTTGATGTACCAAATTAAGCGTTTAAACCATATGCATTTGAGTTGCTTAGCTTTGCTCAAAGATATACTAATCCCAATAAAAAATAACCTTCCTGTTATTATTGTATTTTTATGCACTTCTGCATCATTAGAAACCCTTTGCACATGAGATTCCCCAGAAGGAAAATAAACAGGTTGAGTATTTGAATCACCAATTAAATGGAAGAGGATAAGTGGAATTTGTCTGAGTAACTTGGATTGAAAGAATCCTCTATGTTTACAGTATAACTTTAAGTCTTTCTGGCAATGGAATTTCTGTGCTAAAGCTATTACACAACATTTAAAAATATAAATTATTTGTAGTAAAGGAAATCTTTAATGCTTAATGGGAAAATTCTCATCATATTACTAGTTCTTGCTCTTTTTTAAAATAGAGGTAATTCTGTATATTGTGGCACGCCTAAAAATAAAGCAGATCTTAAGGTTACCATCTGTTGAATAGAGAAATTTTAGAAGCCCATGGCAGGAAAACAAAGGATACACATTATGGTTTGCTGATGGAGACCTAGCAATTGATTCTTTTTCTCTTGGGCTTTCTCCTTCCCTGCTGTGGCCTGTGCGCTGCTCTCTCGTTTTCTCAGTTCTTGCTGCGACTCCTCTTGCTCTGTGCCCGTTGTAGCACAGCTCTGCTCGGAGAGATGCCCGTTCCCCCAGCCTGCGTTCTGAGCCGCCCCGGGCTGTGTGAACGGGGCAAGGACAGCCCTTAACCTGGGCTGTGTGAGCAGAGCAAGGACAGCCCTTAACCTGGGCTGTGTGAACAGAGCAAGGACAGCCCTTAACCTGGGCTGTGTGAACGGGGCAAGGACAGCTCTTAACCTGGGCTGTGTGAACGGGGCAAGGACAGCCCTTAACCTGGGCTGTGTGAACAGAGCAAGGACAGCCCTTAACCTGGGCTGTGTGAGCAGAGCAAGGACAGCCCTTAACCTGGGCTGTGTGAACGGGCTGTGTGAGCAGAGCAAGGACAGCCCTGAACCTGGGCTGTGTGAACGGGCCGAGGACAGCCCTTAACCTGGGCTGTGTGAGCAGAGCAAGGACAGCCCTTAACCTGGGCTGTGTGAACAGAGCAAGGACAGCCCTTAACCTGGGCTGTGTGAACGGGCTGTGAGAACAGAGCAAGGACAGCCCTTAACCTGGGCTGTGTGAACAGAGCAAGGACAGCCCTTAACCTGGGCTGTGTGAACAGAGCAAGGACAGCCCTTAACCTGGGCTGTGTGAACAGAGCCAGGACAGCCCTTAACCTGGGCTGTGTGAGCAGAGCCAGGACAGCCCTTAACCTGGGCTGTGTGAACAGAGCAAGGACAGCCCTTAACCTGGGCTGCAGTACCCGGGCTGTGTGAGCAGAGCATCTCCTCAGGCTCAGGCACTGCTGACAGCAGTCCTGGTTTGGCCAGCTGTGAGTGCACACGAGGCAAATGTGTGCCCGTCTGCAAAATACTGGTTTTCTGTGTGACCGTGTCACATTGCGGGGTCACTCTGAGTTTGCTCCCTTGTCTTCAGGTTTGTACTGAGTGATTCTGGGTTCATCGACACAGAGTCTGCGTGCGCATCATAAGTCTTGTTCAAATTGTTTACAACTTGCATTGAGTGTTGGAATATATCTTTGTATTTGAAGCCCTTTGCAATTCCTAACTCTTGTAATCTGTTGTCTTTTATTAAAAGTTATTAACCCATATTGCTGAAAAATTATCTTATTTCTTGAGAAATATTTTTAAGGGTTGCTATAAGGTAAATTTTCATACTATCAGAACAAATTCACAGTATTGATGATGTTTTAAGTCTAGTCTGAAAAATACTGCTAAAAATTTCCAGTTCTAACTGGGATCAGGGGGTAAGCTAATTTCTTCTGCAGTATGTGTCTGGTATTTCAGTTATGCGTAATTTCAGGCATCTAACAAATTAACATTGAGAAATACATTCCCTTGGTTATGATCCACTCGCAGATAAGCGTCGTAGTCTTTTTTAGCATGATTTTTTAAACCACCATAATAAGCATTTAATCTTTCAATCAGCCAGAAGAGCTATTGTGTGCACATTCATCTGCATCGTACTGTTGGAAAGATTGCTTCAGTTTCAAAATGCCAAGTGAGCATATCATTGTGGTGATTTGCAACTGTGTCATGGTGTAAATGTTCATGATGGAGCACAGTATTTGATTCTTTGTACATGGTTTTAGATAATTCACTTTAGTGATCCACAAAACGTATTTCAGCAATAAAATTTTGAAATAAAATAGTAACTAGGTGCAACACTGTGTTAAGTAGTAATTACGTAATATTTTACAAATCTATAATCATGTACTGAAGAGGTTGTGGTAGCTGCAGGTTTTGAGGAATTCTGTGGAGTGACAGTGGGGAAGTTTAAATAGTCAGATGAACACTGGGCAGTATTCATCTTGCTATATAGTTATCCTGGTAGGGAATTAAACTATTACAGTGAGCCAGTGAAGATTCACTGCCTGTTAACCTGATGACATTGTTAAGGCACCATTGAATTTGTGAAGTCCCAGATCACTTCTTGTGACTGCCTGTGCCTTTCCTGTGGGTTTTATGAAAAGACAGAGGGGGATTTTTATTCCAGATATTCTATTTTACCTTTTCTTTCTGAGAAATTAGATGATTTAGGATAGGATTTAAAAAAAAAGCCTCAAAAAACCAAAACATGGTCTTCTGACTTCATAGTAGAGGCTAAAACCAATGGCATGTGTTTCTAGTACCAGGAGAATGGAAGGGCTGGCAAGGTATTTGTAACAGGTGATAAATCCTTTTGAACATCTGGACATTTATTCAGATGATTGTTTTGAAATTTATAAGTGCTAGATCATTATCAGTGAAGTTAGTAATATGATCTCTGCCATTCTAGCATGAGATGTATCCCAAATATTAATGAATATGTCCATGTAGCATGGTAGTTAAAAAAAAAAATTAAAATCTTCAGTTTGCAGACACAGAACAAATATTGAATAGTACTACATTCCCCAATCTGCCAAAGACATTAGAGAAATTATCTGTTATTTGCCTAAAATTAAAGAAATAGAAAGTATTTGACAAGCCTGGGAATTGTACCCACAGCATTTGGGTTTTGAGGAAGACCTTACCTCTGTCTTCTTCAATTAATCTTGATAATTATGAAAGCATCCTGTCATCCCACAGAAGACTCAATGCTTTTTATCTAGAGGTATCAGAGGGTATTTAACATTGCTAATGTGAATTCTAATTCATGTAAATTACTTCAGAAGTGTGGCACATTTCTACCCAAACACTTTTTATTTCACGGAGTACTTAGCATTTAGTTAGTCTTTGGAGGATGATGCATACTAAAACATGCCTGACATAATATGAAAACAGCAGTATTTTGTGGAAGTGATACAGGAATAATACATAGATAATAGTACTCTGCTGACAGTGATACATAACAGCCACTTGCTTTTTTTCTGGTGAAGTCAATACAAGCTTAACGTGTTCATTTTATACTGCTAAAAACGCAAAAGATCTTGTGATTATTTTAGTCCCTTTTTTCTTGTTTTCCATATACGTCTAGTTGATAAATGGTATGTTAACCTCATTCTGAGGATTCCCCAATCCCTGTCCAAAAGAGGAAGCAAGGATGTAATCAGCCCTGGCCTCATTAAAATCTTTCTAATGTAATCTGTTGTTCTCAAAAAGCTTAGCCTCAGATCTACCAAATGTATTTTAATTATGTTTTAGATGGATTGTGTCTGGAACCATGCAGTTGCTGAAGCAAATGAATCCATTAGATCAGCCAGTTCGAATTCTTTGTATGAGAATATTTACAAAAGACTTACAGACTAGCTAAAAAGACTCAACACAGCTTTTTCAACAGTGGTTTCTTATATTTCATCTTTTTGTCCCCAACCTATGCATGGATTCTATTAAAAAAAAAAAAAAAAGAAAAGACAATGTATGCTTCAGTGTGATGCATATTTTTCGTTCACAGAAAAAGATATGAGGAATGATACTTAGCACAGGTGCACTCAGCAGTGAAGCTATAATAATTTATCTAATTCTATCTAAAATCTGCATTACCCATACTAGAATTGCTACCATTAGGAATTTATTATTGAAAGCATGCAATAAACAGTAGATGCAGTTGATGATGTTAAATAGAAAAATAAATTTTCAATTAAAATGTGCGATCCTGGAAAATTTAATTTTCCATGGCAAATGATTACATTCTGTTTAATAAACAAACACTAAGCAACCTGGGAAGTCAGTGTGTTGACCAATTCATTAATCATTTTTTAAATCTTGCTAAATACAGTTTATTTTCTTCAAAGTACCACTAATTACTTCAATTAGCTTTGAAGTGTATCTTTTCTTTCTCTGACTGTGCCTGTAATTTTGAACCCAAGAGGGCTTTCTAGTCTTTAGATCTGTTTGTTTCATTTCAAGATAAAATTCAACTCCAAGCCTCTTTTAACTGCCTGTGTCCTTAAAGGAAATGTGGGGCCTTTCCCTTCTCCCTCCATGTGGTCTCTTTGGCTAAATGGAAATCTGGAAACCTGGTGGACCTCTTGAAGTCTGGTCAATAAACAAGCATGGTTGGGGCTTTTATCCTGGGGGTATTTGTGAGGAATGATGGTAAGCACATAGTTAGAGATTATAAAAGAAAAATTATTAAAGTAAATGTGCTGACATTGAAGGGAGTTGAACATTCTACACTCTATACTTGAAAGTCAATCCTATTTTTCTGGCAGCTTAGTATGTGTTTAGGAGCTCATCTTCAGCGTATCTTTTTTTTTTTTTTCTGGAAATGAGAATATGAGGTTCCCAAGAAGGATGAAGTACTCATCTTCGTCTCATTACCTCCTCTCAATCAATGATCACCATCAAGTGTTGTAACAGGAAGGTCATGTAAGAAAATGCAGTCAAAGTTGTCTTGGAAAAGGGAGAGGGAAGAGGGTAAGAGGGAGAGTCACACTTAGCGAAACGAATGGAGGAAGCATTTCACATTTTTATTATCTTTGTTAATATTTTTCTTAAATCTCTATTTTTGTTCCTTTTTGTCAATTTGCAGGAGAGGGATGTTTTCAGACAGCAGAGATGCTGTAGGAACCCAAAAATGAAATGCCAGGGCTGCTCAAGATGCTGTTGAGATGTATCTCAGAGGAGCAGCCACCTCACTGTGTGTGCTCAGAGATGATGGATCCTTTTTTCCTTGTTAGTTAGTCAGGGAGGTCTGATGGAAGAGAGCATTTTCCCCAGGCGCGTTTCACTTAGGAGCCCGGTTCCCTGGGGCACTGCGAATGGGGTTGAAAGCTCAGCACTTCTGCATTTAAATCACTGGCCTGCGCTCAGTGCAGCTTAGCACAGTGGCACTGCACAGGCAGAAAGCTAAGCTGCAGAAACAGGATCATGCTGCTTTGCTTTTGTTTTTTCCCAGCGTTAAAGTGCCCTCCAGGAGATCTCGATGTGGGCTAAACGTTTGTTTTCTGTAGATTTCATATTCCTGGGGATTGCGTAATTAGACCATTGAGTGCCAGCTCAGACCCTGCCCTTGGAGCCTGTGCTTGTGAGAGCTCCCAGGAACACCACATGAGGTGAAAGGTTTCTTGCCAACCGGCATCCTCAGCTCGTCATTTTTTACACTTAAGCAAACATACATCACAAAAAATTCTGTGTCGTTTGCTCCTTCCTTCCTTGTTCATTTACTTCCTGGTGAAGAAACTCTGGTTATTTACAGGATAAATAACTCCAGGTCATTTTTCACTGATTCTATTTTTTCTTATCTATAAAATACTTAGGAGTCACAAAGCTGACTGTTTTCCTGGTAACATGTGGGTAAGATGTCTTAAGTGGGCTTAAGTCCACCAGAGAGGCAGAAGTAGAAGAATCTCATAGCTCTGTCCCAAAACATCTGTCCATGCCTGAAGTTATCTGTAGTGTGGGCATTTCAGTTCTAGTTATGACAATTTTTGTTATGTTCAAATCTCTGCTGTGCTGTCATATTTAATGACAAAAATTACATTTATGGCTTGAAAAAAATAGTTTATGAAATGCATTAGCTCCACTGCAAGGTAACTTTTCTGCTCCCAAAGACTTGTAGGGACATACTGCTCTTACCTTACTATTGCTTTGCTATGAAGTGACAAAAAGAGCAAATACATAAATTATAACAGTTAATAAAATTGTATTCACTCTTACAATCGTTGCTCAAATTTCATTCTTAAGGTTAATGTTTAAGTTCTATTAATTTACTGCATTGATTCTTTCAAACCTGCTCAACTTTGCTGTGACATTCACATTTGAAAAATAAACCCCATTTTAAACTACAAGTCTTACAAGATTTGGCATTAAAGGTAAATGTTATTTTGTTTCAGTTATGTTGTATACAACCTTTAGATTGCTAAATTAGGGAGAAGTTTAAAGCCTGTTATGAAAACATGAAATTGATCGTGTTTAAATTGCTGGTTCTTTCTTAGGTGCACCTTTCTTAATACATTAATTTAGAAGCTTTTTGTATGTCACATGTGACTTTGCTAGGCTTTATATGTCTTTGCTCTGATTTAAAGGCAAAATATTTTTCTGATGAGCATTAGCATTGTCCTCAGTGCTGATTAATTGTGTTGCAAGACAGGACAGCAATCTGTTACAATAAACTGAAACTTATTGGAAGTTAGTGAAATTGTTTCAACATAAATTTCCCCTAGCATTTCTAACATTCTTTCAGCCATTCTTTTCACTGAAAAATGCTGGAGAAGCCTCACAGGGGACCATGTACAGTGTTTGCCTGTATGCTATCAAGCTTTGTTTTTGTTTTATTCAAAATATTTTGCCTTCAGGTTGCTGAATATTTTTGTTGACCAGTTTTCTCAGCTGATGGTTGTGCTCTCAATCATAGGAAAATGGATCTAATATATTCTAAAAACTGAGATGAAAAAGCACAACAGCTAAATATTTTAAAAGTTGAGGGGAAAGAAACCCATTCAATATAGGCACCAAATAAAGGTTTACTTCTCTGCTATGGAGATGTTTTTCTAGTGAGGTCTTCAAGTTGAGCTGATATCTGCAAATTCAATAGGTAATTTTAACTATAATTAAATCTTGACTTGAAAAAGAGTTGGTTTTTTTTTTTCCGAAACAGAAACATCCTATTTTCATGAATATGTTTGAGAAAGCGAACCCTTCTATTCCCACCTCAAGGAAAAGAAACTTGCTGTGAACTCAGCTTCTTAGTAAGGCCTGAATAGCAAGCTCCTTTCTAATGCTGCCAGTATTAAAAATAATTACTGATTTACTTCTTGGATTGTTATTACACTTTGCTTGTCTTTGTTTTGATTGTGGAGGGAAGATTAAACGTTTTGCCTTTAAGCCTAAAGCAAAATATAGAACACTGCCTTCGTCTTGAGTTCAGACACAAGAGCATTGCATGTGGTGTCTGTTAACCTCAATCAATGCAGCTTCTGAGGCCCTTTGGTTGAAGTCTGACTTACAGGGAAATTTGTTCCATCCATGTATTCAGAACTGCGTAAAACTTGGATGGTGTTGAATGACAAACACTGGTACAATTCTTTATTGGCACTGTGAAGGAGGAAACTGTGGTATGATGCCTTTTGGTTTAGGTTTTTTTTTTTTTTTAATAAATGGGTTGTGTATTCTTTGACACTGATAGTTTCTAAAACATAGTATATTGTATTTCTTTTTTTCCTTTTGCATTTTTTTAAAGTTTCTGCCTGCTTTTCTAAAGGAAAATTGAGAATGGTTTGTTGAAGTCTGGAGTACAAAGGGGAAAAAAAGATGATTGTAGGCTGATAGGCATTCAACCCCAAGACTTGTTGAAAGAGGAGCACAGTACAGAATTGCTGTTTTAAAAAGTAATGACACAGAAGTGTGGTACACTAAAAAAAAATTGACTTGCAGAGAATCTAATAGATAGTCTAAATTTGTTTCCAAGATGGTAAAACAATTCTACAATTACATCTTTTGTCATAATTGTTGTATATAATTTATGCAACTTTCCCTTAAAATGATTAATTTTTTTTTTTTTAAATTTCCACCATTTCAGAATAGCCACAGAAGAAGTAAATCTTTTTCTTAACTGAGATCATCATAAAGTTGACTATCTAAAGTAAAGCTATTCCCAGCAACTTTTCCAGCTAAACACTTCCAACTTTCTCAACTATGAATGATCCTCACCCTAATAAATTCACGTTCATTGGACACATTACTTGGTGTGACCTTGTTCAGAGCACCAATAACTGAAGATAAACTCTGATTTCAAATATGGAAAAGTATTCTGTGGAATCCCCGTACACTGAACAATGTTCTTGGGTTCTTCAAAATCTCTTATACAAACAAACAAAATTAATGTATTAATTGCATCCCAGTTGCTCTGGTGTGTGACCCGATTCTCATCTCTGCAGATATGTTTTCTTGTGTAAAATTTTCATGTAAGATAATTTACTAAAATACTATGAGTGTCAATGTATTTTTTTTTGTAACTATCAGCATCAAAAACTGCATTGGCTGATATATGTATGCATGTGTGTTCTACCTTTTGATCTTTCTAGATGTTGAAGAGCTAGCATTGGTATTTGCAGTATTTCTCTTTTTTTATTTTTTAATTTTACAAAGCTAGATGTAAGCATTGAAGGTTCTCAATGGAATTAAATATTAAAGCACCCTGAAGCTACTTTTAGTGCTGCAAAATGAGAAAATGGAGATAAGAAAGAAAAAATCATGCTCAGCATGTAAATTTACATTTCTAAGTAATGGGATTTGGCCAGGAATCACTATGTTGTGTTTCTGGTTTTTTTAAAGTTTTTTGGTTTTTTGTGCCTTGCCAGTAGTATTTAAAGCAGTAAGAATGTGCCAAGGAGTATTAGATTTTTATGGTGGTGCTATACTGTAAGAAACAAGAAAGTGTCTAAGTCAGCAGAATATCATTGATGATTTCTTGAATAGGGTTCATGATGTTAACAGGAGTTAGTTAAACGGCATTTGTCATTTGTTTGGAGTTGACTATGTCTGCTATATTGTCACTGCTACCCTCCCGTTACATGCGTGGAGCCAGATTCAGTGGGAATTTTGGCTTACTTTTCCTATATAATCTGACCAGGCATGCATCCTGTCCCTGGTTTCCTACTGAGTCCATGGTTTTGTTGCTGCACTTGAAAGACATTTGATCACAAGCCCAGTTACAACCAATAACAAATCTGAATAGCCATGAGGAAGCATTTCTTCTCCAGATGTCGTGCTTCTGACTTCCCCCATGGAACACGAAAGAATTATATTCTTTTTGATTCCATGCTAATATTGAAGAGCTTTGTTACTGTCCTTTCTACATCTCTGCTTTCTGTCAAAGTTTCAGCACCCCAGAATCATGAAAGCTCTGGACAAGTTTTGTCCAACCTCTGCCATATTTTTTATATTAAGAGCCATTATAATCTACTTCCTCCTAACCGTTTCTTGGTTTGCGGTCTATATTCTTGCTGGAACGTGGATGAGAAATTAAAAAATAAAAATTGAATTTTATTTTTAGACTGTGTAACTCACCACAAACAGTGCTGTGATTACACAAGCAGGCAGTGTAATAATGAGAATTCTATGTCCATATTCACTGTCAGTAGCAAAAGTCAGATTTTCTGTTGTTTATACATAACTTTGAAATGCAATTTTGAGAAGAAAATAAGTAAGAATACACAACACAAGGGAAGGAAATTCACTGTTGTATGGAAGTGCTACTGCAGTTTATTTCCACAAATTAATTTTCAAAGTAACTGGATAAATTCTGGGCTTACTTGTTCTTTAGTCTTTTCAGACATTAATTTCTGAGAATCATATCTGAGGTAATAATTTTGAGTATAGAGTTTTTTCTGTACAATTCTAGATCTTACTTGTAGCTCTTTTTTGCTTGTGCATTAGTCATTGCCCTTTTTATTTTTCTTAGAGATTGAAATAAGTAAAATCAAAGACAAATATCCAACTGAATACAGCAACAAAGAACACTGCTATAATTCTTAATTACTTTTCTTTTTCATTTGCCTTCAAAATCAACAAATCATTCAGACAGAAATAGGACCAAACAGTATTGATGCTGGTTTCTGTTGAGACTGAGTTAATTTTAGCAGTAAAATGAACTTTTCTATCCTTGAGAAGACAGCTTTTTGTTTCTTCTTGATATGCATCATTTCCAGTGAAGAGAATCGGAGCAAAAATCCTCAATTTTTGTCTTGTACCAGTCAGAGTAAGAATTGGATGTCTAACTTCTGAGGTGATGAATACGGTACCCATTCAAAAAGCAGAAATGTCTGGAGTTCTCTTACTGACTGCCTGAGTAAAACTGTTTCCCTTCCATATTCTTTTCCTTGTTGTTTTTTAGAAAGAAATCTGTAAATATTTTGTTGGAATCTTATCTAGGGTGTAGTGAGGAGCAGAAAATCAAGAGGCAATTCTGATTTCAGGTGTATTCAGTGCATGTGAACTTCTTTCTGCATGAGTTTCAAACCATGACTGGATGAGTGCTAATTCAATTCAGTCTCTTGTAAGGGCTTTCAGGAAAGCAATTTTATCTTTAACTTCCAGCAGTTAGGCATATTCTAAGACAACAGCTTTTATGGCAATACAATGTAATGATACACTATGAAAGAGCTGATTTGCATTTGTGCTTGCCATTGCAAAATGCACTGCCTGTTATGCATTCATTTTAACATTGATGAATGAGAAAAGGACTGAACAAATCCTAACCTTCATAATTGATTATCCCACGTGATCAGAAATCTGGTTTGATATTACTCCTTCTTTAGTTAGATATGCCCTTAAAAGGACTACAACTGTTCTGCATTTCTGAATATAACTTTAAACCTTTAAATAATGACCGAACTTAAAATATGTATTGATCTTGGTTTATGCTTTTCTAGTTGTACTCTGTGGTGATAGACACTGAAGCACCATAAGGAAATCACTGTCTTTCTAAGAGGCCCAGAAATGGATATTTTGCATAGATACTCTCAGAACAAGGTGCTCTCACGTAGGTAACGTAGACCTGCAAACCTGACCTGACATCTCCTTAATCCACAGTGCTACTAATGTTGAGCAGAAATTAATGTGGGCCAATCCTTCAGCACTAAGCACACGTTGTGATCTGATGCTTTCTGACACCCAGAGTCACTTTAGAGTCTAGGTAACCTGGATAGGGGAAGGCATTAAAAATGTCAGCTTTTTTTCTCTTGTCATCACTTTCCTGTGGTGTTTGACTTTAGGATCCTCAATATTTTGTTGCTGACTGCATTTTTCTTATCCCTGCTATTAAAACCTGTAGCTGATGGGTTGACCAGATGCCCACCCAGTCACTCTCTCACTCCCCTTTCTTGATGGAACTGTAGGAGGAAATAGGATAGAAGAGCTTATAGGTTATAGAAACAAGGAGTCTACTTAGCAGTTACTGTCACAGAAAAACACTCACCTTTGCAAAAAATTGATTTTAAAGGCCTAAATGAAGGCTGCCTAAATTTTTCTCATTTGCTCTTTCAATTTGAATACCTGAAATGTTCCACTAGCCTCAATTTCTGACATGACTTGGAATAGTATTCTCTAATAAAATTCTCTTCTCTTTTCTCACATATTTTTTCTAAAAATCATCTTTTGCTAGTATTACATTTGATGAGTGTTTCAAGAAGTAATAATTTGCAAGTTAAAATTGTCCTCAGCTCTGGATATAAATTCAGATTTTCATGATAGTTCAATTTCAAAGAGATAATTAGGTGATCCTTATCTCATATATCTTTAGTCTAACATTTTCTGGTAGTCAGTGTGCGAAGAAAGTAAGTGGTCATTTTGGCTCCAACAGAAAGATGTGAATGCATACAACTTTTCATGATGCCAGTATTATATTGTCAGGTTCTCGTGGTGAGGAGACATATTTTTCCTTTGAATTCCTTCCACAGGCTTCAGTTCAGGATTTTCACCCTTACCATCTCTGTCTTAAGTGGTCAAGCTTATTCTTCTTCCGAAGCATCAAATGCATTTTACGTTGTCGGCTGTAGACACTCTGTCAATGGCTTTGGTTTGCTTTCTGCCCAGTTCTCCAATTGATTTGCTTTTCATAACTTGTTGCTTATGTTGCCTCATAGGCCTGAAATGGACTTTATCATCTCATGGGCTATGTAAGCTTGCTTGACTTGAAATCCATCCTACAAGCTTGTTATTTTTGACTGGTCTTGTAGTTTGGTGCTTCTACACTGCAAGTACCCTCTAGTTTCTTAAACCACTGAAATTTCAGCATTAATGTTTAATAACTGTGACCTCAGAATTGATTAAATTCAGTTGATGTAACCTTTCTTAATATTGGAGCAGATTTTCAGCTTCTGTTTAAAAAAAAAAATTAACCAGGACCTGATATTTCTATAGCACTTTTGCCATATATGGGAATCAGATCAATTAAAAAGAAAACCTAGATGTACTAAGAGCTACATACTGGTATTTTTCACTTCATGTGGCATTATGGACAGCACTTCATTTTGAAAATAAAGCAGCTAGAGGAAACCCAGCTTCTTTATTTCCCTGTAGAAGTAGTAGACAGCCTGGAAGGTTGTATATGACGCTTCTTTTGTTGTCATGAAGACACAGCCAGTGCAACCTCTCTTTCTCCCCAGGAATGAACAAACAAGCAAACAAAAGAAAAGCCCAACCCTGATCAAACAGATTACTAAATACGAAAAGTCAGTGTTGAGTTATTCTGTATTCCAGGTAATTGCTTCCAGGTGTCATCTCAATTCTGTGAGAGTTGTCAGTTGTTTGATAGTATTTTGAGAATTTGGCTTTCATGCCAATTGATTATCTTTCTTTCAGCTGCACCACTTAAAAGATCAGAAGTCTTGTGCTAATACGATAGAAAAATATTTTCATTTCAACTTTTTTTTTTCTTTTTAGACATTGTACCCAGGCAGTATAAGACACATGAAGCCTTAGGACTGTCAATATATAAAATAAAAAACCTATGCTCAAGTAACATACATACTTACCATGAGCTGACATGATTTGAATCTGTGATTTTTTTTGAGTACAAAGAATATGTGAAGTTTGTTTTGTTCTTTGAACTCTGCGAAGGATAAAAAACTATTTCCAGAGACCTTTAGAAATAAATGGGGTTAAAAGGATTACTAAATTATTTTATCATTGCTCAGGAGAGATCTCCAGAATGAAAGACAAAGCTTTCTATTGAAATACTTTCAAATAGCAGCATTGAAATGGTTTTAAAATACATACTGTCATTTTCTAAGCACTTATTGTGTGTTGTGTATGAAACCCCATTTCTGATACTATCGAAAGTTCTTTTTTTCCTAAGAAAAAAAGAAGAAAAATTTCAATGTAAATCTCCATGTAATTAAAGCCCCACTTGGATCACACTGATTACTATAAATTAAATATAATGGTAATCAGCCTCAGCATTTACCATGTGATATGGAAATCTGAGATTTCCATTGATTGCAGTGAAATTATCCGTGTGCCATTTACTCAATACGCGAATAAAGCAAAAGTCCTTTTTAGCATTGGCCTTGGTTTATTTTGCAATTAGGGTGTATGTTTCATCCCAGGTGGGCACAGGGCAGTTCCTGACTCGTGAGTCTGGTCTAGCAGCGGTGACTCTGCGTGCTTAATTTGAAGCACATAAATAGTTTCCGTAATTATGACTGAAAGATTGCCTTGGATTTAGTTGTGTTGGACCGGCTGTATGCAGCCAGTGCTGGATATCTTGTGTGTACCAGTCATCTCCCTGACACCCAGCTGCTCTCAGGACTTCTGCTTCTTTGTAGATTGATCAAAGTTCAACACTTTCCTTAAAAATTTCTTTCTCAGAATGAGGATGTTTCAGCAGTTGTCTGTGCTTCCTCTTGTTAAGCTGAAGAATTGGCTTCATAGCTGTCTTCACCAAGATCTTACTCAACAGTTAATACAAGAAAAACGTTTACATTTACCAAGTATGTCTTTTGTTAAATTTATGTGAACAAGTGAGGGGAAAATGTGTCTTTTGAGCTCTTCTAAAATAATGAAGTATGTGGACTTTTAGTTGCTACGGTATTGTTCATTCCTAGAGGAATTACATTCCTCTACAGCAAGTAATTGTGCTGCATTGATGCTCTCTCATAAGTGTCATTTTAAAGAAACATTTTAGTTTTGTTGCAAATCTGCCACTTTAATTCACATGTTATTTAATTGCTGATATAAAAGCTTCTTCACTAACGAATGTTTTCCATTTCTTTCCAAATACATTGTCCCCTTACAGGCAATAATAATTGTTAACTCAGCAGGTAGACCACTCTCTAAGGTCTAAAACAAGTGCATCTTTAAATAAGGCTAACAAAATGTGCATCTTTAAAGCAACGAAGTGAATGAAGCTGAGCATTAGCTGTAGGAAAATGTAAAGGAATGTCACAATGCTCAGTGGCTGAAACCACTTAAAAAACCCTCTAGACAGCTGAAGGATTAGGGAAGCCAGAACAAATTAGGGGAATGTTGAAAAATGAGATATTAAAACCACAAAAGAGCTCTTGTCAAGAATAAACTTTTCAAAATGTGATAATAACAACTTAAATATGCGTAGTGCCTCTTGACCCCCCAGATCCAAACTGCCTTGCAAACTAATGACAATTCTGCTAAAAAGACATCTGTATGCAAAAAGTGGCAGCTAGGATACAGTTAGGTAGAAGAAACAAAGGTTTTGTGCAAACCTGAAAAGTGAGCAAAATATCTGAGCCATTTCCTATATGTGAACTCCACACAGTCCAAACAGTCTGAACTTGGAGTTAAACTCACAGCTGAAGGATTTTCCAACTCAAATATTAGTTCATCATAAAAGCATAAAGCGATTAAATATATCCTGTCTGTTTTGTACTATTGAGACATGTAAGCTTGAAGTCAAACTGTAAAAATGAAGTATTGAAATTTAATTGAAAATTTCTCTTCCTTGAATTAGTGTTAATTCATTTGACTTTGATAGAAACTTCATTTCCAGTTTTTGAATGTTAATGACATGCAATAAAAAGTGAAATACAGGCATGTACCTTGTAGGAAGAAAAATCAGGAAGAAAAGTCATTTAACTAATTAAAATACTGTGGAAATTTGGAGCAGGTTTAATCTTCGTTTTATGCATTTCTTATAATGCTCTTCTTAGTGGCATTATAAATGAAAGGACTCTTAGAAATCTCTTTGAAAGAAGGATGGAGTCACTTCTTGGCTTTTTATCCTTTGCACCTCTTATTGATATATTTTAAAAAAATCAACAGGACAGAGATTATGCTCTTCTGCCAAGGACTGCTGGGGCTTTTTAACACTTGTATTGGTGGATCATTATACTGCACTTAAAACTAGGATTAAAAAGTGAATTTGGGAATTCAGATCCTGAACAGATCTATTGAAGAGCATTGCAGACTTACTTGGATTAAGATGGTGGTTAGCATCTGAAGGATGCTTTGGTTCTCATATTCACATACATCATTGTATTTTAATTAAAAGAAGGGTTAGGGCTGGTTTGAGAAAACTGCTGCTGAGGACCTCTGGTTATTAGCTTTCTTTAGGCTTACAGAGCTAAAATTATTTTTGATCCCAGGTGAAACAGTACTGATGAAACAGTAGTTTCAGTGTGTGCTTTTGTAAAATTAAGATGCCTTCAGCTATGATGAAAACTAGGATCGGGCTGCAGTTAGGAATAAGATTCCAGAAATCTGGGTTCAAGAACTCTGTTTCTTTTTGTGCTGTACCAGTGCCCCAGTTTTTGAACAAGTGCCAGTGTGAGGAGGAGCAAGGGCTGACTTCTGCTTTCACTGTGTAAGAAAAGCAGGAGGCATTGCTCTGTTTCAAGTTTCCAGTTAATATAAGGGGTTTGGAAAGTAAGAATCTAATGATACTGTCAACTATGTAATAAAGGAACACCTACAGGACCACCTGCTGCTACTTGTATTGACTGGTTAAACCTAGAAGTCGGGTTAGATATTGGGAATAGAGGACTGAAAACCTCAGTTTATTACAGGTTTTTGAAGTCTCAGGGAATAACACAAATGACAAAAAACAGAACTCTTAATTTTGGTGCATTTTGGTTCACTGCCATCTTGTTAAGCTTGATTCAGGGCTTGACACTGCCTATATATATAATTAGCAAAGGTGATGGAAACAAAAGTCAAAGAAAGTCTAAACTAAGAATTTGTTCTTTTAGGCCAGATACTTGGAGGAAAACTGCAATGTATGAATTTGTTCTTTGCAGTGTCTTAGCAGCAAATGTGGTGGGACTTTTTCCATTGGAAAATGAAATATGTCAGCATAGTTGCCAAACCTTTGATCACTCTTCACTGTGATAATTTCTGGGCTCATGGAGCTCCTACACAGATGGTAAAATAGCCTGATGTAGTATGTCTGAAATGACAACATTTCTCATGCTAGACAGAAGCATGGCGTGCCTCTGTGAGGGATATCTGCCTTGCTAGCACCACCTCTAGTTGGCAGGTAATGCCTTGGATCTCCTTTTTTTCTTTGGGAGCTGGTGTGCACCTAGGAAGGCAAAACACAGCAGCATTAGATAAAGGGGGATGATTTAAACAGAGACGTTGTAAGTTACAAACATGGCATCTGCCTTTCTTGGCAAGAGAACTGAGAACCTGGAATGAGAATGTTTGGGAACTATGGGGATTCATTTCAGAACAAGGTCAGAAACATAAAAGCAAATTACATGGGCCGGTCAGAACATTATTTTTCATTAAAAATCAGTGCTCAGGCTTACTGTTAGATGCATTATTATGACCATATGTTAGGACTAAAGCAAAACAAAATGCATTTGGAAGATGCCATTGATCTTTAATGAGTGTGCTGTCTGTGATTTAATGAAGCATACCGCTTGTCCAGTTCATGAAGTGGAAGGAATTTTCATTAGGGACATGTTGGCATGGCAAATGCTTGGTACATTTTAGCCTTCACATTGTCATTTTTACAGTATGGCTTGCTGCAGCATTGAAGAAGATTTGACCTTCATAATGCAGCAAAAAGACAACTGGAAATTGAAAAGAAGTTCGAGTGAATTGACCCACTATGGGAGCATTATTGTTTTTGATAAAAATATTAAACTTTTTTTTATTTTTTTGAGAATAAGGCGTCACTGCTCATCTTGTGGGTAGCAAAATAGTATAATTTCTCCTTGGTATAAGCTTTTTAAAAATAATTTCTTCTAGAATCAGGAGTGCCAAAATGCATATGCAGTCTGGAGATTGGTATTTCAGGTTTATCAAGTTTCTGGAGGTTTTTTAGGTTTTTGGATAATATAATACCATTTTTTCCAGAAAACTCAATTTCCAGAATTTCTGGGGTCATCACAAAACTCATTGAGATAAAGAAATATTCATACATAAATGCTGAAGTATTTGACCCTTTGTCTTTGTCTACCATGTGAAATTTTTTAAGTCTCCAAGTGTAAAGGATTGCTTGTGCATGATGTTTGCCCTTGATACCTCTAAGTCTTTGACTTCCAAAAGCACCGTGCTGGGCTGAAAGGAGGTATCAGTTCTCTGATATCTTACATGTTTTTACATCACAGTCAATGCACTGAGTAAATTGACCTTATGTGTTTTTCTAAATTTTTGCATTGTCTTATCTGTTTAAACTGTAAGCATGGAATCCACAGTAAAAGTGCCGTAGAGAGTTGAAATTGCATTCAAGTGCGTAAGTGTTAAGCTTTTTTTTTTTTTTACAGGGCCCAGAAATGCCTGAGACATCCTAGATCTTTGCCAAAATGATGTTTTTAAGACTTAAAAACATCAAGACTATACACACACATATGCACACATATTTCTGTTTTTCCCTGCATAATTTATCTTCTACTTGAATGATATATTATGGGTCTTGTACATTATGTTTAATTTGTCTTATTAATTGTGAACCTCAGTACACAGCCTTATTTGTCGGACAGCCCCCAAGTTTTTCTCAACTGAATGCCCAAAGCCTGAAAATTATAAACAGATGACAAAAAAAAAAAAGAAAAAGGCAGAACTAATTTTAAAGATACAACAGTCATTGATTTGTTGGTGTTATTTCAGCAGGCAGTCCCTTCGCAAAAGATTAATTCAATTCCATAAGAATTCATTCCTTTACATTGGTAGATATGAAAAATAAACTGAAGGTACTGCACAATATATTTTCAGTTAGCAAAAAATATAAGCACTGAAATGACAACCAAGCCTAAGTTCTGTTTTCAAAACCATGAAGTCTTTTAATAAGTGTGTAAGACAAACTTGAAAATGGAATTTATAACACTAAACCATTGAAAGCTGTTTTTAGCCTTACAATACAGTCAAGCAAAGGGACTATTCATGTGTGTCAAGTTAGGCATATGCATAATTCTTTTGTAGAATCAAGGCCTAAATTTGTCACTTTAAATAGCACTGGCCTATTTACATGCACAGATTAAAATGACTCTCCGTTTGAACTCCCTCATAACAGGAGCTTTTAGCAGTTCCTTGTGGTCCAGGTGCACAAATGGCCTCCAAGTAGTCTCCTCTGAAAAGCAGGAAAGTAGAACTGATGAGAGCAAAGAAAAAAGAACAGGAAAAGGGAGTTAAAAATTTAAATTTGATGACTATGCTCAAAAACATATCTAGCTTTTAAAATGTAGTGGTTTTTTAAAAAAAGAAAAACAACAAACCCACAGTAATTTAAAAATTGAAGGTTGACTTTCAGTTGCAGGGGATCTCACTTAAGCATAACATCATGTCCAACAACTGAGGGACCAAAGGGCTAATATGTGGGGATGTGCCTTACATTGCTTTAACTATTAATCACTGAAAAGACCCTGAAAAATTACTTGTAGCCCAAGTAACCATTAATAATATTCAATTATAATGTGTCTGGAGGAGGGCAAGGTTGTAATCTCATTCTGTTGGGGAGGAATACTGTGTTGGATACAAATGGTGGACCTTGGCAAAACTCCTGCTAAGGAGGCCGAGTGTTCTCCACTGCCTTCTCAGGCTTACATCAGGTGTTGTGGGGTATGATAGTGAGGTGAGCTCAGTTTTATGGCACAGTTTTAGAGTACTCAGCTTCAAAAGCTTTGAAGTAAGTGGGTCTGTTAGTCTGCCTTTACAAGTGCTTTTTAGTGGTTCCAACTTCAAAACAGCTTGAGGTTACTGCAAAACTCTTCAGAAATCCCTTCACCTAAGCTTCCCTTTGCATGTTGAATGCAGGGATGCTAGGTCATTCCATTACCTTTTGTCCAATGTCCAGGGAAACCCATCTTGACTTGATTTGGCGTGGTCACTGTTTTCTGCAGAGTCTGGCAGAGTTTGAGGGGAGTGCAGGAAGACATTTCTGCCTGTAGTGGAGAGGCTCTGTATGCATTGCCTGCATAGCAACTTAATGAGTAACTCATAATCCAACCTGATGATCTCAGAGGCCTTTGCCAGCCTACTTGAGTCTGTGTTTCTGTGATTTCCATCAACTGCTGATGTGTTACACTGTCCTTATGTTACTCTGGCTTCTCTAAGCTCATGAAGGCTGAAGAATGCCAGGATTTCCTTGGATCCCCTCCTGTACTTGTATGTGTAGGTGCCTCTTTGTTGGTAGAGTTTTTCGTGGTGATGGGCTATTTTCAGCCATATTCCATATATAGCTATCATCCTTATGTAAACCAATGCTGACTCTTAGTTTTTGACTGGATGTTGCCCTACTGCTGAAAGTTACTTAAAATGATAATGATGACATTTCAAAACTTGCCTTTACTTTTAATTCATTTTGAGATTGAGAAAGGAAAGAGTTTGAGAGCCACCTACTAATGTTATGGCTGTAAGGTTTTCATATCACTAAATTTATCTCAGTGTTTAGAATTAAAAATATCTGAATTCACATAAGAATTTGTAGATGTATTGAAATAACTGTCAAGCAGAATGCAGATATATTAAAATGCTCAGTGGATGCGTGGTGATGATCCTGGTTATCAGTAAACACTAAAAGTCACATAAAGATTCAACTGCAATTCTGCACAACTGTTCATCATTGCTCTGTTCCACCCCCAAGCCACAGACTAGTCCTCTGACCAGGAATTTGCACACTCTCCATTTTTTTGTAGCGTGGTCAACAACTGAACCTCTTCATCCACTGTCAAACAGCTACAGTTGTATTTCTTAATACACATTGAACATTTGAAATATTTGAAGCTTTGAAAATGAAACTCTGCATAAGGACCCCAGTTCTGACTGGCTTATCTGAACAGACAATGATGAATAGATAATATTGTGCTTTCTCATTGTGTTGTTATTACCATGCTTAGGTTTCACACAAATAATAAGGTGAGTCCTGTTCCAAGGAGTTTGTGATCTTATTTATTAGCTGCACTAAATCTTAGAGTGGTGGGTGGTGCATTTGGAAATTAAGAACTAACTCGAGATATACAGCTGTAACTGCCTTAGCCAAATTTTATAGAGCCACTTATGCAAAGAAAGTGAACTTATAAATAATATCATTAACTACTGCACACATCATTTACCTTGAAGCTCTTTTTTCTTGTAACTGCCTTTTTTTAAGTCATCCCATGGCTTAAAGGACCATGATGTAAACTTGTATACCATTCTGCAAAATAATTTAAACTATATACATTTGAATAATGCTGTTGGAAATTATGGGTTATTTAACAGCTTTCTCCTGCTGCATTTTGTCTGAAACTGGATAATGCAGTTTAAAAGCATGTCGTGACTTTATCAGTTTTGTTTCCACAGTGAAAATTATTTTGATTGTCTCTTTCCAGGGGAGAGGAAAGCTTGATAGTGTCTGACACTTTCCATTCCTTAGAGAAAAAACTCACCCAAACTAAATAGAATAAATTATCGGGCAAAGGTTGTCTGTCTTTGAATCATGCACAAACTCTTGCTATCTCCAGAAAAGAACAAACTGACAGTTTTACAGTAAACATAGTAGAAGCTTTGCCAATAAAGCTTATCATATTCTATAAAATGGAGACATTAGATTGCTGTTTCATTACAACAATACCAGAAAGTAACTACTTTAGTCCGATACATCATTCTGGAATGAGTTAGCATGATTTTTTTTTAGATTGCATTGTGGTTATTTTGCCAAGAGGTAAGACTAACACTTTGTTTTATTTTGGATACAAGATATGTGTTTCCTGCAAGTTCTGAATTAATATCACAAATCAGCAGAGTCCACCTGAAACTTACTTACACAGTCAAAAGAATCCAAACTCTATATATTTCTTTTGAAGAAATGCCTGCAAAATTTCTCTTTTTGGCCTTTTTCTCTCCTTGTTTAGGAAACAAAGCCTTTATGATGTAGTTTTGGTGGTGCTGTTTATCTGTTGTTTATTCTTTAGTTTTTCTCCTTCTGTGATCCCCCCCTCACCTCTCAATATCTGCTGATCTTATGCTTTTTTTGTGTCAACACTGCTCTTTGGCAGAGCCATTTTTGAATAATCTTATGCTCAGGAAATGTGTAACCATGCTTAAGGCTCTGTAAAAAATGTAATTATAGAAAACATAGAATTAACATTTTAAGCAGAAGTTAAATTTAGAAATAAAAACTTCTGCTGTTGGTTGGGTCAGTGGAGCATGTGTATGCCCAAGAAATCATGTTTTCCATCCCCTCAGGGAAGCATTGGGAAAGGCAGCTGTTTCATACATACTCGAGTATATTGTCCCTTCTTTCCCATGAACTGCTGCCAGCCAAATTGCTCTTTGAAGCTTAGGGGCAGCAGTGACTGAAGCTGTTACATGCTTCCCACCAATGTGATATAACAGTAAATTTGGTACATTTCCTATTCAAATTGTATTAAAGCATATACTTGATGGCATCTCACAACAGTACAACAAAGCCCCTTAATCAAACTAAATGGCAATGTAAGAGGTAGAACTAATTTTGTCCTTGGAACCAAAAGGCCATCCCCAACAAATCCTGCTTAATCTCTGTGGCCCTTCAAGCAGGTGCTGGGAAATATTGGCATTGTGTGGGTGAAGAGCATGAGGCAGGGAGGAGCCTGAGTGATTTACCTGGCATCTCTCAGGCGGCAGCACCTCGGCCACACCAATTCCGGGAAGTTGTGTTGCTGCTTTACCCTTCAGTAAACAACACCTCTGACTTTAAAAGAAATAGGAGGAGCATCGTATGGCCAATAATTCTGATACTGAGGAGAATGAGAATAGGAAAATGGGAATGACGTCTGCTACAGCACATGGCTTACTGAAGTTTAAAAGAAACATGGTAGAAATCAAATTAGAAAATCTAGTCAAGCATATTCTCTTTCCCAGCATACGTTGTTAGTAAAGTGGGTTTGCAAGGTCACTGCTAAAGTAACATCACAAAATAAACAGAAAGTGACCTCTGTCAGCTTTTATCAGAAGTTCACCTTAAGAAACTTATGCACTCTGGTGTCCTCAAGAGATTATAATATAGTCAGTAACAACTGGGCTCTTTTCTCAGTTTCAGTAGCCAGAGGGCCACATGTGGTTGTTTGATCAGAATGTGGCAAGTTCATCGCAGACCTAAGATAAACAAGCAAAATAAAACTTTTGTATTGTTGGCAGCATCCCATAAAAGGGGTAATCATGAAACTTTAGTTATGGGTTTTTCTTCTAGAAGTCATGCATAATGTACAGTAGCTCTCTCTAAAGCCAATGAAAGCATGAAGAGACGTTGGTGGAAAACATTAAATTATATGCTGCAAGGAATATGTCGCTTCTTCTCAATAAGAAGCAAATATCTAGAGTAGATAATGATAACCTACTTGCCTGCGTTAGAGGATACATTTTAATCTTCAAAGATTTGTTTATAACCTACAGTCTGGTTCTCAATGACCCTTTTAGCCTAATTTTCCCATCTCCCCTGGGCGTTTTGAGCTGCTTTTTCATTTCTCTCTTGGTATTGCTAAGTTGGTAGAGAACACTGTTGTTTTGTACTTTCATTTTAAACAGGGTATTTCTAAATGTCTACAAGGGCTGAAACATCTGGGAGGAAAAACATACTAAGGACTGCATGCTTCTCATTTTGCTCATTTTCTATCCTTTTATATGGGAAATTACATAGTCCCTTCAAAAGCAGCCTATTCTCAGCACCAGATCAAATTAAAAGTGTCAACACAGTTTGGATGCTTTCAGTTCTTATTTTTGATGTGCCCAGCTTCACAGGGTAGGTTTGTGGCTGCAGGCTGACAGATACGTTTTTCCAAATTCCAGCATTTCTGGATGGATTTTTCTTTCTTTTTTCGCCACTATTCTTTTCTGTGGAGTGATGTTCTTCATAAAGAAGGTATAGCTCTCACGCTTGGTAGAGTTGAAGCCTATGGGCTACAAACCAGATGTTGATCCTTTCCTTCTTCAGACTCATCTTTACCTTAGAATAACATCTTTATCTTACTGTAACAACAGCTGGGGAGGAGTATATCCCTTCACCAATTCAAATAAAGGTTTTTATGTTAAATCTAGCATGCAGTATAGTTGTCTGAACCCTTCAAAAATAAGTGGAAAGGTAGATACATTCCGACAGTCATTCATCCTGGTTTAAGTGATGTGACCTCAAGATCTTGGCATCTTCCTTTCCTTCCATTGACCCCAAAAAAAGCATCTGTGTGAGTGGCTTAGATTTAAACAACTAACTCTTAGGAATTGAACTAAATGGTTTGAATCTCTTGAAAACATATGCACTCAAGTCTTCCTTTGGTTCCCCTTCCTCCTTCTTAATGGCTGCCTTTGACGTGGTGCTCCTCCCCTGAGTACCAGAGGCTGGCCAGGGCAAAGACTGTTTGTACTGCACCTGCCACCTCAGCCCTTCTGAGCAGACAAACGTTATACAAGGACAATTTTTCTGTGCTTTAATCCTTACCTGACTTGGGACTTTATAGCCTTACACTTCATTCTTTATCCCTTGCCTCTGAAATAGTGGGCATCTTTTATGTGTGCAAAATCAACAATGTTTTTGACACTTGATAGCATACTGCATGGATTTTTTTAGATCTCAAATTTTATCCTTCTGAGGCTTTTGAATCTTGAAAAACTGATCAGAAATCTCCTGGGAAAAAGCTTTTTGAAAACTACTTAAAATCACAAATGGAGCAGAAAAATAACAAGTTCTTCAATCATGTTTATAATTTTCTCTCTTCAAATTTGAATTCACTTGGGAAAATCAGGCAAGTGGGGAAAAAAAATGGTCTCTAATGCTGAACTTCTTAAATTTCAGAAAAATGGTTAATTTACAGTTTGTGTTTTGCCTCACTTTAACTGAACCAGTCTTTCCCTCTCACATATGCAATCACGCCAAATTATGCATTTTCAACTTTTGCTACAGGTTCGTTAAAACCAACAGAATTAATGCATTATTTACGCTCGTTCTTTGTGTATTATATTAGAGCTAGAGATAGTTAGCTCTCTTTTTTAATGCCATCATGTCTGCTTTATCTGCTCAATTCCTGGATGTATACACTGTTTATTTCAAGGCCAGCTAGCCATTGTACTTAGTTTCAGACTTCATAATAGGTTTATATTTAAAACCCTAGCAGAGTATGACCTTGGTGAAATGAGTTACTGTGATTTTTGTCTTCTGGTTGTTTATTTTACCTCCATAGATATTAGAAAGTAAACAAGGGTGCTGCATTTGTATTTGGACTGTATTACTGTGCAGTGCAAATACCTGAAAGTTTAACTAAGAGAGAAGTTATTGTTTATCTAAAGGAAGTACACATTTCCATTTGTACATGTATCTATCTATCTGTAGTACTTGTAAAATATAGCTATAATGGGATATCACAGTTACTTCACTTAGTTTTATACCTTTTTTTTGTGATCTTCCCAGTCAGTCTCACATATCTTCATTATCTTCACAAGTACTTATAAATTGGTTTGGAATGTAATATAGTTATCAGATGGCTTTTGTTAAGTAGGTTTATGGGATATGTGCTTGAAAGAAAGACATGTTGGCAGACAGTCATGCATATCTTTCAGGGCATTTTACAAATTGTTTTACCCAGATCTGAGTCCAGCTGTGCATCCAGCAGCATCCTGATTCCGCTATGTTCTCAAGTCCCCGTTCCTGCCCCTATTGCTGTTGCACACAGGTTTCTTTTCACAGAAAGCTTAAGGGTATGGCCTAAGTACCATTTTGCATGTGTGCCATCCCAGGGGACCACGAATCTGTGGTATATTGTATGAGAATGCAAAAGCAGCCCCAGAGACTACGTAGGTGTTATCACCATCATGAGTGGAGAACATTCTCCTGTTGTTTCTGGACTAGTCGGTAATGGTAACACGAGAGCATGATTTCAATATTGACTAGTGCAGGTATTTTCAGTGTAACAATAGATATGATAAGAGTTGTAGTTGCTTTTCAGACTAAGTGCTCACTGGTTATCAGTTAGTGGCTTATGCTGTTGTAGACAATTTATCAACAATAAGCTTATTAACTTAAGGAGTTCAACCAAGTGTTACAAATGTATGTATTTTATGCTGCAAGTTTAGCAGATGTTTTACTAGCAGAACTGTGATAAGGCTAAAGAAGGATGAGACTGCCATTCCTGCTCTGCACCATATACTGCTATGAGCACAAGAATGGGTTTTTTTTGAGTTTTCTTCTCTTTAAGAGGAAGGATTTGGCATAAACCAGTGTTTAACAAAAAAGAATATTTGGCTCGCTAATTTAACTTTTATTAATTAAGCCTCAGTTCTGCCCATCCAAAATAATATTCCACTGCTTGTTTTTTACCTAGGACTATTTGTTATAGTAAAATAAGTCCTTGCTCTGAGAGTGGTACTGATAGAATCTCGGAGGTGCCGCTTCTTAGACTCTTGTATGTTTATGACGTTACTTTTTCAAGAGAGCAGTAGTCTAATGCTGGGTGGATTTCCCTGTAGGACAGGATTTATAGACATATAAATAAAATGAAGTTTGCACTAGAAAAACTGTATTCCATTTGGCAGGCAGATTTGTCTTTCCCATAACTTCAGTCCTTCCTTGATGAAGGATTTGTTAGGGAGATTTATTTTTCTCTTAGAACAGATCAGATTTATGCTAACAAATGTAAGGCCATACAGCCTTGGGACTAATGTGTATCTTTAGGAGTGGTGCAGAATGCTGATAGTCAGAGAGGTTTTGCCATCAGGTTATCTCATTTCCCCAGGTTCAGCTTTTTTGTAAACTTCTCCAGTGACAAAACACTCCTAGGCTGCAGTGAAGTTCACTGATGTCACTAGTAAATAGTTCAAATCAGACTTATTCATAGAGTTTCTCCAAGCATAATTATTTACCTTGGTTCTTAAAGAACTTTAGGGCCAAGCAAGAAATATAGCATCCTATTCAAAAGAACATTCAGCCGTCAGCAATCTAAATACAGTGACATGGGGGAAAAGCTTAGGTGAATACTACCAGGAAGCCTGAGACTGAATTTTTTTTTGCATTAACTGATTATCACAAGATTTTATGCATTCAGCTCAGCTTCATTTTAATAGTGTCATGAAGTTTTTACTGTTTCTACATCACTGCTTGAAGGTCAATAAAAAGATCAGATAAAAGATGACTTTTACTTACCGGTATCTTCAGACAGATTATGTAAATCTGACATTAAGATGTCTTGTCGTATAATAGTCAAATATTAAATTCTATTTCTTAATATTCTTTGTGTTGGAAGCCTTCTAGTTTCTTCATTTTCAGATTTCTTTTCTATGGTGGTTAGTCTAACAGCAGATTGAAAAAAATATTTTTGAGGCAAAATATTCTTCCTTTAGCAGCAGCAATGAAAAAGTTCTGTTGAAAAGACTGTGTTAGCAAATCATATTATAGAAAAATATTTAGCTGCAAGCTATGTATTATATATCAGATTTCAGAAAAAAATGTTTCAGAAGACAAAGAACAAAATGTTGTAATTGAAAACCACTGAAATGAAAAATATACATGTGTATATTACAGGCTGAGCAGCAAGGAAAGGAGAAATTCATAGCTCTTTCACTCTTGCAAACCTACTAGAGTGAAATAAATCAATCCTAATAGAGACAGAAAAGCATTAAATTAACACCACTGGGACCAGAATTTTCTTTGTGTGTTTTTTCCCTGGACCTTACTTTCCTGTGCCCTTCCATCCCACCAAGGTTTTACTCTGTCACCTGGTAGGGGTACCTTAAGGGATGTGGTACATGCAAGAGAAAAAAACAGTGTGTTCATAGATGGATTGTGTTCTTTGCAGTTGTTTCTTAGCAGGCACTTTCAGTGGCAAAGCACAGGAACCCTCTTTTGGCTATTAGTGACACGGGGTTAAAGTGTTGTGTACTCTTCAATTGGCTAATACCCAATTAATGGATCTCCTGCAGATGGAATTTGACATGAATTGCACAGTTCTGAAAGACTTTGCTGCCTTTCTTTATGGCAAGTTGAAATTAAAATCCACTTAGATTTGTAAGTCAGTTTATTTTTAAAATCCTCTAATATAACTAATAGTCTTTGACTTCCAATTTTCCAGATGCCCCTGCTGCCCCTGGATGCAGTCCAAGGATGCCTGTCACTTACTCAGGAAGTTTGTACTGTATTTAAGCCCTTTCTTTTGAAAGAGGGACTTCTAAATTAGACAGCTAAGGAAAAATTCTTATCTTAGTAAAACCAGTGTAAATACTGAGAGATTGATTCTGTACATGTATTTTTTATTTATTTCATAGTTTATTGTATATCATAAAAAAGCTGTTAACCAGTCCCTGTAGTGTTACTCAGTTGTTTTTTCTCATTTAGTGCAGATGTAGCACCTAAATCTGTACTTTTAACTCCTTTTAAGAATTGTGTAGATTACCAATTCTGTTTTTTTAGACTTGTAAAAACCTCTATCTCAAACTTGGTGTGCAGGCTATATACAAAATATTAAAGTACCATATGAAGTGCTACAAGTTCTGCAGAAATGTCCTGCAGCTACCTGGAGGATGCTTAGCCTGTCTGTTATCCATTGATATTATTAGTCTTTTCTGATAACACTGCACATATGAAATTTACATGAGATTGTCTTAGAATGTCAATTCCAGTGTGACAGAATGCACTGTAGTTGTTACAAATAAGTCAATCTATGTTCATTCTTCCTTTCAGATCCCTGAAGGGGACTAAACCTTGAATAGGACCATAATTCTATGTGCTCTCTCTTGGTTACGCTGATTGAAGTTTTGTTGGAACACACAAGGAAGCAGCCAGAAACATCTGCTCTGTAGTGTATTACCTGTGTAATGTGCATGTAGTTCATGTTTGGCACCAATGTATCGTATCCTCTGACAATACAAAAATACAGTCAGAAATCTTGGTGCAAACCGGCAAGGATGTGGCGTTAAATATTTCTAGTCTCTAGATGAGCAAGTAGCTTGTACCAATGGAGAGAAGGCAGAGCACCAGCAAACACACATGAACTTGGGTGTCTAACTGCAGTACATGTCATTTTACTGAAAATGAGCTGCAGGGAGAGGCATCAGTGAGCTGGAGTACTGTGAGCAAAGTGAGACGTGCTAGACACTATACTGAAACCTACACGTAAAGATGTTGGAATGATATTTAGCTGGAACATTTTTGTCTCTTTATAGCTCAATGATTGTGTAGCTATTCAGCTTCTGAGAGCTGAAGAATATAATTATCACCGTATTTTTCAGAGCTGCTTAAAATTTCTATCTGGAAAAAATTCCTTGAAACTGTGTTTTTCACTCAGGCTTTATCTTGAATACTGGTAAGCAAACAGAAATTTGGTGAAAGAGCTATAATATCTGAAAACTAAGTTGTTTTACTGATTTAAATTGAATAGCTCAAAAATAATAGTAAAAAAACCTGATGCATTTAGAAGGTCTAATTAAAGGTAGCTAGTCAGGGACCTCCTTCATTCTCCATCATTTTCAGGACTTCAGTAAAACTATCTGCTTAGTGTTCAGGAACCACAAAAACAGTAGGCAGCATTAAGAAAAGAATACAGAAAAGTGCTGAAAATATTATAAAGCTGTCACATATATTCCTTGTGCAGTATTTTTTGCAACATGATGTTCACTTTTTCTGTCCCATATCAGAAAAACCTGTATCATGTAAGGGACACAGATTATAGGTGGCAGAAATCTACCAAATGCTCTTATTTGTCTCTTAGCAAACGTCACATCTTATTAAAAGATATTACTAAGGCTTTCTGCCCTTGACAGCAAACTGGGGGAGTCTGAATGCATTAATATTTAGCATAAAAATCCTAATTTTAAGAAGAAAGGCTTGCTAGGAAATATCAGTTAGATCCCAGGAAACATGGACCTTACAAAATTGACAGTCAGTAGTGAACATGAGCTACATAAACTTTAACTTGGTCTTTCACTTCAGGTACCATATCACTTCAAAGCTTACTGAAAGCTTAAGAGGTGAATTTTGACAGATTTTTTTTTTTTGTCCCTGTTTCCCATAATTTTAATAGTATTCATGCTAATTCTTTATCTGTGCTCCTGTCTATTTTTACTTCTGTTAAGGAATTTTAAGCATCACAATGAAGACTAAACAACTTCAGATTGTACATTGTTATAGTTAAATATATTAATTAGTCTTGTCAGAGGCCATAGCAGTGACATATTTATTGGAATAAGAAGTACTGTTTTCTTCTTCCAGAGCAACTAATAATAGCCACTTCAAAAGTTTCAGAACTTTAAACCTGCAGTATGTCAGTCATTGGTTTGCAATTCAGGAAATCATAAACACTATGACAGTGCTGTATCTTCTGTAAGTCTTCCCTTGGGGAAAATTACTGTGACTTCCACACAGCTACCTTAGGAATTAATTTGATCCATAATCTTCAGATCATCAAAAAGATTTAACATCTCGGTTCTCTCTACTAGCTTTGGGAAACATCCTGTGTTGTGAGATCCCACATTCCATTTAGTTTTACCAGTACCTGAGGGAGCTAGCTTTTTAATTACCTTTCTGGCTAATAGGACATGGACAGGATAGAACTAGATGAATGATATTTCCTGGAAAATCAATGGGCTAATTAGACAGAAAAAGCAAAGTTCCATTTTGCTTTTGCTTGAAAGTCAAACATACTGCCCTTACAAGATATGACTCTTGCTTATAGACGTGGCTCCTTCCTTCATTTATGAATGACATTAATCAAGATGCTATGAGACATGGCAAGAAAATACAAAGGTCAGTGAAAGAATAAATACCAGTTCTGGTTTTTGACATCACCCATGGGTTCAGTCATGGCTCTATTGTGAATTCTTTGTGTTTCCTGGATGAGTCAAAATTGTTTACTAATTTTGCAGAATAATATTAGAATATTCAAATAGATTAATAATTGGTTTTTTCCATAGTGTGGAAAGCTTTAGGGATTTTATTCTCTTTTAAAATCAATTTCTCAAAAGTCTGGATTCTTCCATTTTTGTCAGCTAATTTCATTTTAGAAGAAATTTCTATCTCATTCTAGTCATTTGGATACAGTCTCTCATTGCTCTGAGTTTGACATGACCAAGTGTCAATACTGATTGTTTATAAAGATCATCTCCCTTTTAATGAGATCTAGCTCATGTGATTTATGAGACAAGCATCACTGAGTATTAAATACATTTTTAATGGAAGTTTCACGGTAAAGCTCGTAATGATTTCCCTAACTCTTCACCAGTTTGCATAGATTTATTAGCTCTTCACTTTCCTGTTTGAAAATTTGCCATTCAGTTAAGCCAAAGGTGCATGCTAAGTTGCTGAAGCTGGACCTTTTATGGATCCTTTTTTTTTTTTCTTTTTTCTTTTTTTCTTAGCCAAATTAATAGAAAATGAACCAAAATAGAATATGGAGGAATTCCCAGATCAAATGCTTGGGTCAAATACATTTGAAGTTGTTGGACATATTATTTCCACTTCTAATTGTTTCTGTAATGGCAGGTTCTCAGCTTTCTAGACTGTTATGTGCCAGCCGAGCTGTTGTTGGGGTCACTGTGACTATACTGGTAGGACTAAGTGTGAATTAGGGAGCAAAAGTTTCCTTATTGAGTTCTTCCTCGTGAACCCCACCCCTGCATGGCCAGACTGGCAGCCCTCTTGCAACTCCCCATCTCTGAGAGCAGTGTGTTCAATATATGTTGTGCATCCTCCATAGCTGCTCAATCTGTTACTGAACTGGGACCCTCCCGCTCGGAATTAGTTCTGGCAGTGTATTGGGTCTTGGGTTTGTAGTCTAGAATTCCATAGCCACCTTCTCTGGGCCTGCTATGTTACAACACATTACAAGAATACTGGTGCTCAACACAGTGTGTAGGAGGGAAGGAAGCAGTGAATTTGCAAAAAAAAATGGAAAGTCTGAGGCATCAGCAGCTCAAATCAACACATCAACTGCAGGGTTTTTTCTCCTCTTTTGGGAGCTATGAACAGATTCTCTCTTGTCTAGGTTTCAGTTTTTCCATATTTAAACTCGTTACTGTAATCTTTTGCAGCAGGCAGAGGAATGTTGTTAAGTTTAATTGAATTTAGAGAACGGCTTTGTAATCCTCCTATGACAATTCACTAAAGGAACATCTTGTATCGTTATTTATTTTCCAAGTGTTTTTACCTGGTTAATTGGGAGAAGGTAAACAAATAACATGTACAGAAGGGAAAAAAGTGGTCAGAAAATGGGGGAAATTATACTGAGAAGAATGGTAAGAAAGAAGTTCATGAACTTTTTAAAAAAGGAAATGGGGACAATGGCTTATAAAAAAAAGTAAGTATGAGGGTAAAAATCTGCATCTGAATGTTCTTTTATGCAGTATACGCATTTTGGTAATATCTGGTAATATATTCCTGGTGTACATATTCTGCTATACTAGAAATAGAGCTAAATTTTGAGCACAACTGCAGTCTTTGTGTATTATCTTTTATGTACCATACCTGTAGCTCTCTAATAGTAAATGGAAAAATTTGTCTTTGATTTTTCTCAAAGTTTGCTTTCTTAATTCTGTTACTTGTCCTTGTTTGAAATCACTTTCCTCATGATTTCTTTCAGAAACCCAGTTATGTTTTTGTCATGATATGTACTTTGTGTTGATAACTTGCACAATTCATTACCGAATTTCTTTGAGCAAAGATCACTCCGTGTCACTTTATTCCTTCCTTTTTTTTTGTTTTTGGTAAGTTTTGTATATTGTAGGGTTTATAAATTGTCATTTTCAAGTTCTTTTAAGCGCAGGTGTTCAGAGTGATGATTTGCACTCTTTTTATACGTCTGACAGAAATGTCTCGTCAAAGGCTTCTTCCATCTCTGTTGACATGAGGCTATGATTTTGACAACAGGCAGTTTGAAAAGTCAGAAATTGGCCACATACTTGTTGCTAATCCTGTAGAAGGTTAGTCGTACTTCTGTATCTGAATGCTTTTTGAGACTGCATTAATGAGTGTGCAGAGGTGTGAAGATCCACAGCATGTGGTTATCTCAAGCGTTAGTGTAATTGCTGTTTGTTTTCAGGCCAGTGACTGGAATAAGTTTTGAGGTTTTGCCCATGGGAATCAACTTGTTCGACTTATGGAGGAAAATGTTATGCTGTTTTTGTAGCTGTTTATTTTCAGATGATCTCACATTTTCTCTTCTTGACAGGTCTAAAGTACTTTACTACTAAATTCTAGTTTGGGCTTCTAGGTAGGAGAGTTTTTAATAAATGTGATGAAAGTGGGTGGTTTTGAGTGAACATCTAGACTGAAGGCATGCAATGCTTGGCATTTCCTGGTCATCCAGGATGTACTGGTCCAGTCCTCACGGGGCTGACCATGGACTGGATCAGTAAGGGTACTGCAGACTTCAGCACGTGTTTCAAGAGTTCTTTCTAATCATTAAACTGGTTTACACACTGCTCAACAAGACATGTGCACTTTGCAGACTGGAAAGGGCATTGGAAAGGGTTGACAGCTATAGAGAAAGCAAAAATTTAGCAGTGAAATGAGGGTAGAGTGGCAAATCTGAAGAGTTCTTGCCCCAAGAGTGAGGCCTGGGATGTCAGAGTGAGTAGACTTGAAAGACTTAAGTTTTTTTTATTAAATACTAATTGAAATACTGTGTTGTCAAAGGGAAAAAAAAAAGACAAGAGAAAGCAGGGAGAGTCTTAGGAAGCAAAAATTACATAAGTGAACCATGAAGTTTCATTTGCAAAGAGGACAGGGCATGAAGTATTAGCAGCTACTCTGAAATCTTGACTCTGACCCTTTTAACAAGCATCAGGGGATGTTTAAAGAGTGTCTGAGGTTTGAAGGTCACACAGTCATGACAGGCATGTCAAAATAGTTGAGAAATGGTGTATAACGTGATAAACACTTTTCTGTAGCAGCTTTTATCACTGGTCATGGGGGAGAGAGCAACAACAGCATTAACTGTGGTTAGCAAATTCCATACCAATGTGCTAGAGGATGTGTATTCACCCCTATAAATACATACCATAGCAGTGACTGGCAAGTTATGTGTGCTTTTGGCACTCATGTGAGGAAAGGCCCAGCTTTATTAGATGTGCACTGAGATGTATGGTTGCCATGGGAACTGCTACTGTGTTGTATGTGCTTATTATTAATGTTACACTTGCACTGAGATTTTAACACGGGCTTTTCATTCTAATTGGACTGGTTGTATGTACTCCTTCCCAGTTAAAAAGCAGCTCAGAACAAATTAGTGTTTTCATTATTAGATGTTCATCAGATCCAGAAACGTGAAGAAAATTGCTTTCTGTCAAGGTAAGGGAAGAGAAGAGGGCCACCAAGCCTTTCTCTCTCATTAATTTTACAAGAAAGGAAGGGAAGTTTGCAACCAACACATCAAGATATTGCTTGTTTACTTTGGTAAACCTTACTGGATACGCAATAGGTTAAATTTAAATACAATGCATCCGTAGGCCGTCATGGGAAAACATGAATGTATGATTTTATTAGAGAGCTTAGATAGCATTTATTTTTCTGATCTTATTTTCAGAAGCTTTTGGACAGACCTTAAAAAGAAAAATCCATTTCAAGTAAATGGATTATAATGTTGAATTTTCAGGGAAACCTTAGAGCCTTAAGAGGAGAATGGTCAAGAGACTGGCAATTCTGTATTAGTGGGATGATAATGACACTTACGGAGGAGTTATTCTAAAGGGACAGTAATCTCTTGTAGAAACAGTTCTGGTAAGTGTCCAAAATGTAATTTATTTGGCTTACTGAGAGCAATCTGAAAATTAATCACTGTTGTGAGAATATATTCCTTAAATTGATACAGTCAAGTTTTTGATAAAACTTGTATTGTTTATAAATAATTAAAAACTTCCCTCTGATTTTTCAAAGGTGCTCATTCCTAACTATTCTATGTGTTTGTGTATTTTAAAATAATTTATCTGTATACAAATGCTTCAACCTTGTTAGCTGGCATGCAGGTTCTAGATGAGGACTATAATATAATATCTTTGGATAGACAGACACATAAATGTTTGTCTAGATTCATAAGTAACTGAAAAAAAATTGAAATTCATTGTGGATTTTTATCAGTGTTTCTCAATAACTAAAGACAGACAATTTTGGGACCTTTTGTAGTAGGTTTTCATGAGACTTTGTTCATATGGTACTTTTTTTTTTTGGATATCTTTGCTTTATCAGAGGTTTACACTGAAAGAAATAAATTTCTTCTAGCAGAAATGGAGGCAGTTAATTACTCAGAATATAGTATTTTCCAGCAGGGAGGTAGTTTAGCTATAGATCCAAACTTCCCACAGTAAATTGTTTCGATAGCACAGGCCCTCTTAACTAAGAATGAAGTGATAAAAGTAATGAGCTCTTAATGAATCTGTTAAAGCAGCTGAGATGAATGAGAGTCACTCAAGCTTCCTGGAAAGTAGACTTTGAAAGTTTCTTTGACAGTAACAAGTTCCTCTTGTTCTTGGAAGTAGCCTGTTAGGCAGCTGTGGCTGAATGCCTTCTAATAATTTAAAAAATGGGAGATAAGGTTTTGATAACTGGAGAGCAAGAGAACTGGCTCTCTTGAAATTGATTATGATAGATTCTGGTCCTATTTAGTTTGACTTTTCCACTGATCAGTGGCTTCCAAAATTCCCATTGGGAGATCTGGTAGGCATTACTGTGAGAAATGTTTTGTGCCTTTTCAAAACCAAGTCCCATAGAGGCAGGATACTATGTGCATGAGTCCTGAGTTGTACTGACTGAAGAGAGGAAAGGTTAAGCTGTAAGAGGGTGTGGTGATTCACTTTTCAAAATAAAGGTGACATTTTTTTTCCATGCCTGTTTATGCTGCTAGCTCAGGCTTGAAAAGCCTAGGGGACCGTTGCCAGTGGAACAGGGCTGGGCAGCATTTAAAGTATAAAGGATACATGGATCACTGACTGAAATGACACATGTAAGATGTGAGACTCGCAAAGTGAGATCATAATTATTTTCTGTGAGAGCGTATCTTATTTAGAAAAATAAGTCTCTCTAATCTGAACTTCAAACACGCAAGATGTCAATAGAATTGCACACCTGGCTGAGTTCAGTGCACTCTACCATTCCAAGGCTTAGTAAATTTTCTTTAAGAAATATTGGTGTGATATTATGAAGTGATAAAAAAATCAATGAGGCAATGATTTCCCAGTCAGATGGAGTGCTTTGTTGTTAAATTATTTCTTTCACCTGGGGCTGCAAGGACTAAAAAAAGTTGGAAGGGATTGCTGACTGACTTGATGGAGATTTACTTGCTGTGTTATTCCAGTGAAGGCTAAAATGAATCTGCAAACGATGTTTGTGACTACAGGAGGGTACCTGCCATTATTCACTCTGCCCCTCATGGAAGACGTAATTGATTAAATTCCAAAGCCTATTGACTGTATTGGTGTACGTGAACTTCCTCTCATCTTGATACTCTGCATTTGCAGGCTGCACTTCAAGTAGTTTGGTTGGGTTTTTGTCAAATAATCAGAAGAAATAGGGAATGTGTTCACTATTACGAGAGCTTCCGCCTGAATTGTTGGCATTTTGTTCCTGGCAAGATAAAATACGTGATGCAGGTTTAAGAACTAAAGTAAGAGTTGGGTCTATTCCCAGAGCTTCTAGGGAGATGGTTAAAACCGAGCTGAAAAATACACAAGAGTTCCTTGGTTTTCCATGTAATTTGTGTGATTTGCTGCCAACTGTGACACTCATAAAATTATGTACATGTCATTAAAATGCTGTACTAAAAGTTTCAGAAATGGAACATTGTGAATACAATTGGCTTTTACAAAATGAGAGAAAATTAACACTTAAGGGCTTTGTTGTTAAGCATGTAAAAATGAAACATGTTGACATCATCACAGAAACAAAGGAGAAACTGTTTAAGTCTGAGTGACTACAAAATTAAAAAGGAAAGTTGTTTTGTTTTCAGTTATGTTATTAGTAGAAAACAGAAAAAACAATCTTTAAAATCCTGCTCCCCAGTAAGTAACTGCTGAGAAAGTCTCACATGTCAACAATTTAAACTCAGTGAAAAAATGTCTTTGAGAGACGGAAGAGGTGATTTTTGGCAGCCATGGGGAGTAGCTGGTTGCATATTTGCTGTTGCTGATCCTGGTTCACAGTCCTAAGTCTTCTCCAGAAATGAGGTAGGAGATGACCATGGGTGATACATTCACGAATTTGAATCTTCTTTGTTGGTCTGTCTCTGTGTTCTCAATGTTCATTGAGAATCTGTAGAAGTGGAGTGATCAGCGTTGAGATAGGCCTGTTAACCAGGAAAAAAAAAAAAATTCCTGTCTTCTGCTACTTTGTCCAAATAGGAATAGGTGATTTTGGGGAAAGTTAGAGATTAATGGGGGGAAAATCCCACCAGAAATTTGACAAGGTTATGTTTGAAAAACAGCCAACCCCCAAACTGTGTGGTAATAGCTTTTCCTGTCTTTGCCAATGCTTGTGAATTACTGCATTGGGCTAAAAGATGGGAACAAATTTTCTTTAGAAATTGACCTGGGTTTTATCCTGCAAAAGTGATGAGGTACAATATGAAAACTTATTGTTTTAACCCAGTGTAGGCTTAAATGTGTACAGAGATACCAGAGTCTGTTAACAGTAACAGAGGTTAATTATTTTCTTTCAGTTGGATCATGTGCTAGTGACATGTTGTGTTAAGAACTATAACAGTTTGTCAAAAACATTTTAGTAGTTATTACTTCTTTCTTAGGGAAATTTCAGCTCCTTTGTGGTATAAGGGTGGTATCTATGTGGTATTATGGTTTCAAACTTGAAAGTTATCAGCTGCATGTGTAATACATAATTGTGAAAACTTGTCTTGCTGTTGTTTTCTCCAGCTTGCAATTCAGAAATCATTATCCTTTTCAGCAACTTTTCAGCATCTATTAAAGAACTTTTTTCATTAAAGAGCAGCTAAACAAGTATTATTTGTCAATAGTGCTTTAGTGCTGGTGACCGTCATACAAAAGAAATTACCTAAATAAGTCCAGTTATAAATCACTTTATTTTCTGTCTTACTGTAAGATGCAAAGACTGACTTTCCTTTCTCAAAATATGTGGGATAGTAGCAAGGGGAAGTTGACTGGTTGGTTTTGCTGCTTAGGAGATTTTAGTTGATAACTTACCAACGTAAATTTAAACTTCAGTGTGTCTGAATTTACAGAGCAACAAAAAATGAGACCATATACTCTCTCCTCCTTTGTGTCCGATTTGTGATTTGGAGATCTTTGTTATAGAATGATGGCCAGCAAAGCTTCATATTTCCATCCTTCTGTAGCGAGGATAATAAATTTGAGTTACGAAAAACCTCTCTAGACTATTTTAAAAATTGAAATACTAATTGTGGGTTTGCAAGTTGAGCTGTGATATATAATTTTAATTCACTCATGCAGTGGTCGCAAAGCAAATCAGAACAAAATTGCAGGCATTTTGGGAAATAATTACATATTTTTTAAAGTGTTTTTTCTGAAAGGGCTGCTAATACAATGAAAAAATTAAATCCTTCATGTTATTGAACAAGTAATAAGACAGAGGCTAAAATAAATAACTTGCTGCTGAGATTTGGAAAAACTCATGAGCATGTTGAACATAACAGCAATCTCATCAGTTATGTATTAAAGAGCACAGACAGGGTAGCTTTCTAAAAGGTGTGTTGCTATTCTGAATCTCTGAGGTGTTTCTGTTGTTGTCAATGTAACTTTTTAGTGGCCATTTAGCCTTACAGAAGAAAAATATTTCTCTTTGCTAAAGGCTTTTAAGCTCTGAATTTCAACTTGAAAATAAAGGGAAGATGATAATTTCTGTCTGGAAAGCCAATTTTTTGACTCTTGTTATATTTACAACTGATTGTTGATCCTGAAAGAATCCTGAGCTGTATCTTGATTATTTTAGACTTGGTAATTTCTTAGGACTGCCAGAAGTAGGTTTATACTTGGATTTCAGATTGGCTGCCACTGAAGTAATTACCCGTATTAAGCTGTGTATCTTACAGTGGGTAAACTGGTTTAACTTTGCATCAGAGAACCTGTGTGTGCAGTTAGGAAACATAATGAAAAAGGTTCTCCTGCTTTCGGGAAACATTCAAAGCTGATGAAGAGGTGGGATAAGCTAGTTCAAGAACATGTAATTTATTTTTTCAGATGGTATGTATTTATTTTCTAGCTTTGGGTTTGTTTTCTGCATTTCATTCTTCAGATCATTCAGACATTAATTCTAGAAAATAAAGGCATGTGGTGGTACTGTATTAAATACTTCACAGAATCACGGAGTATTCTGAATTGGAAGGGATCCCCAGGGATCAGAGTCCAGCTCTTCAGTGAATGGCCCATACAAGGATCAAACCCACAAGCATGGTGCTATTAATACCATGTTCTAACCAAATGAACAATAACTCCCCAAATAGAAGGATGTATTAAAGCACAGAATTAGACTTGCTTTGTCTGTGTACGTATAAAGAAGTGGGATTTATCACACAGTATGTGAGGCACCCCAAGAGCTTTGGTATGCAATGGTAAGTGAGTTTACAGGGCAAAAGGGCAATGGAATGCTAAAGATTAAAGTAAAGATTAAATCACAACGGAAGAAAAATATGATTTCTAACAAATCCAAACAGATGCTCTAAAGATTTAACCAATTTTCAGCAAAGCATGGGGTCATAAGGAAGGGCAAAAAATGCACTTCTAAAATCCTTATGTTTAACTCTTTCACTGACATCTAGGTTTAGTAAGTACTAGAAAATGTTTCTGAGATTACTTTTTCAGTGATAAGCAATCAGGGTAAGGTAACAAATAACATCGTAAGCTCTAATATTCTACTGGAAATTCTCAAGGACAAAAGTCTTCCAGTACTGGTGAGGAAAGCATCAGTCCTTTGTGGCACATTGTTTTAGCAAGGAAGTTTCATAACTTAATAAATGCTGAAATTTGAAGCTCAGGTACATATGCAGTACATATGAACCTAGGCAGTGTTTAGATATTTTAACTGTTGGGTGGGTTTTTTTGTTTGTTTTGTAGTGTGTTGGGTTGGTCGATTTGTTTTTGGTTGGACCATTTGTTGGGTTTTTTTCTCCAATGCAACACTTGAGGTATTTTTATTTCTGGCTTGGGCTGGATGCAGACACTTGTGTCCAAATTACAGTTTTACTCCTGTTGTATTGATTTCTCTATGTACTGTAACCCCCTCTCCCTGTGTCTGCCCTGGAACTTCTTTCTGAACTACCCCATTCAGCTGTGAGTCCTTGCTCAAATACAGCCCAGCTCAGTAACTTGGGGTCAGATGTCTGATAAAATTGTTAAGATGTAAGAAAAGGCTGTAAGACAGCCTGTAAGAAAAAAAAAGAAGAAAAAGGGGTAAAATTACAAGCAGAGTCAGAATTGTAGAGACAAGGATTGTTAATACCTCACAGACTCGAGAGGAGAAGAATCAATGTGGAAAAGTATCAAGAAGATGAACTAAAGAAAATGGAGAGGCTGGTTGGAGGTCGGCAGAGGTAGCTGTGAGCCATCGGGTCCTTGGTGCCAGCACAAGCGGCGCAGGGCTGGCAGCTTGGTGGCACAGGGCATCTGCCCCAGGGAGCTCCAGCGACTGACCTTGGGTCTGCCTGGCTGGCAAAAATCCTTTGATTTTCTTACCAGGGTAGTGAATAGCCCAGCAAGTCTTAAACTTGCTGTCATGTGTGTATGTGCGCTCATAAATAAATAACAGCTTTATATTTTTAAGCTGTGCGTGTACTGCTGGTGCAGTCTCTTTGCATATGCCCAAATAAAGTGACAGAAAAGGGGGTTGGCAACATTCGTCCACCCACCTGCCCAAAAAGGCCATTCTGACAAGGGCTCTTAGAGGGGAAAAAAAGAAAAAAAAAAAAGGGAGGAAAAAGAAGAGTTTAAAAAAAAAAAAAAAAAAAAAAAAAAAAAGTGTAAACCCCCCCCCTTAAAAAGCAAAA